>LR750123.1:779518-848672 GCA_902729485.2 Mus minutoides
GTGCTTCTCAGCCATTCGGTATTCCTCAGTTGAGAATTCTTTGTTTAACTCTGTGCCCCACTTTTTAATGGGGATATTTGATTTTCTGGTGTCCACCTTCTTGAGTTCTTTATATATATTGGATATCAGCCCCCTATCTGATTTAGGATTGGTAAAGATCCTTTCCCAATCTGTTGGTGGCCCTTTTGTCTTGTAGAAGCTTTGCAACTTTATGAGGTCCCATTTGTCAAATCTTGATCTTACAGCACAAGCCTTTGCTGTTCTATTCAGGAATTTTTCCCCAGTGCCCATATCTTCGAGGCTTTTCCTCACTTTTTCCTCTATAAGTTTCAGTGTCTCTGGTTTTAAGTGGAGATCCTTTAACCACTTAGACTTGACCTTAGTACAAGGAGATAAGAATGGATCAATTCGAATTCTTCTACATGATAACCGCCAGTTGTGCCAGCACCATTTGTTGAAAATGCTGTCTTTTTTCCACTGGATAGTCTTAGCTCCCTTGTCAAAGATGAGGTGACCATAGGTGTGTGGATTCATTTCTGGGTCTTCGATCCTATTCCATTAATCTACCTGTCTGTTGCTGTACCAGTACCATGTAGTTTTTATTACAATTGCTCTGTAGTACAGCTTGAGGTCAGGCAGGTAACCCAATCATAAAAGAACTCACATAACATATACTCACTAATAAGTGGATATTAGCCCAGAAACCTAGACTACCCAAGTTACAATTTACTAAACACATGAAACTCAAGAAGAATGAAGATCAAAAGGTGGACACTTCGCCCCTTCCTAGAATTAAGAACAAAGCTCACATTGAAGGAGTTACAGAGATCAAGTGTGGAGCTGAATCAAAAGGAGGGACTAACCAGTGACTGCTGCAGCCGTGGATCCATCCCATAATCAGCCACCAAATATAGACACTATTGCATGCGCCAGCAAGATAGTGCTGAAAGGGCCCTGATATAGCTGTCTCCTGGGAGGCTATACCAATGCCTGACAAACACAGAAGTGGAAGCTCATAGTCAGCTATTAGATGGAACACAGGGTTCCCAAGGAAGGAGCTAGAGAAAGTACCCAAGGAGCTGAAGGGGTCTTCAACCCTATAGGTGGAAGTATAACATGAACTAACTAGTACCCCCAGAGCTCATGTCTCTAGCTGCATATATAGAAGAAGATGGCCTAGTTGGCCATCATTGGGAAGAGAGGCCCCTTGGACATGCAAACTTTATATGCCCCAGTACAGGGGAACGCCAGGGCCAATATGTGGGAGTGGGTGGGTAGGGGAGCAGGGCGGGGGGATGGGGGAGGGTTTAGTGGACTTTCGGGATAACATGTGAAAGTTAAATGAAGAAAATATCAAAAAAAAAAGAATGGAAAAAAAAGAAATGTAAATGAAGAAATTATTTAATAATAAATAAATAAACAAATAAATAAACAAATAAATAAAAGAAAATGTGCTCTGGTTCTGTTCTTGTTTAAAATACATGAAGTCGTTATGCTTATCATGGAATGACATCTGTACAGCTCCATGAACTCAATAATGGTTCTTTTGGAGAGGTAAGATGTTGCGTATTTTGAAATATTCTTTTAGCAAGATTCTAAAATAAAAGTGTATTTCTATTTTATTGAGAAAATGAAAAAAAAGGGCTACAGAGCTAAACAAAGAATTCTCAAGTGAGGAATACCGAAGGGCTGAGAAGCACCTGAAAAATGTTCAACATCCTTAATCATCAGGGAAATGCAAATCAAAACAACCTTGAGATTCTACCTCACTCCAGTCAGAATGGCTAAGATCAAAATTCAGGTGGCAGTGGATGCTGGTGAGGATGTGGAGAAAGAGGAACACTCCTCTATTGCTGGTGGGATTGCAAGCTTGTACAACCACTCTGGAAATCAGTTTGGTGGTTCCTCAGAAAATTGGACATAGTACTACCGGAAGATCCAGCAATACCTCTCCTGGGCATATACCCAGAAGATGTTCCAACTGGTAATAAGGACACATGCTCCACTATGTTCATAGCAGCCTTATTTATAATATCCAGAAGCTGGAAAGAGCCCAAATGTCCCTCAACAGAGGAATGGATACAGAAAATGTGGTACATTTACACAATGGAACACTACTACTTGGCTATTAAAAACAATGAATTTATGAAATTTTTGGGCAAATGGATGTATCTGGAGGATATCAACCTTAGTAAGGTAACCCAATCACAAAAGAACTCACATAACATGTACTCACTGATAAGTGGATATTAGCTCAGAAACTTAGAATACCCAAGATACAATTTGCAAAACACAAGAAAATCAAGAAGAACGAAGACCAAAGTGTGGATACTTCATTCCTCCTTAGAATAGGGAATAAAACACCCATGGAAGGAGTTACAGAGACAAAGTTTGGAGCTAAGACGAAAGGATGGACCATCCAGAGACTAACCCACCCGGGGATCCATCCCATAATCAGCCACCAAACCCAGACACTATTGCATATGCCAGCAAGATTTTGCTGAAAGGACTTGATATAGCTGTCTCAAGTGAGGCCATGCCAGTGCCTGGCAAATACAGAAGTGGATGCTCACAGTCATCTATAGGATGGAACACAGGGCCCCCAATGGAGGAGCCAGAGAAAGTACCCAAGGAGCTGAAGGGGTCTGCAACCCTATAGGTGGAACAACAATATGAACTAACCAGTACCCTCAGAGCTCATGTCTCTAACTGCATATGTAGCAGAAGATGGCCTAGTCGGCCATCATTGGGAAGAGAGGCCCCTTGGTCTTGCAAACTTTATATGTCCCAGTACAGGGGAATGCCAGGGCCAAGAAGTGGGAGTGAGTGGGTAGGGGAGCAGGGTGGGGGGAGGGTATAGGAAACTTTGAGGATAGCATTTGAAATGCAAATAAAGAAAATATCTAATTAAAAAAAAGAGAAAACAAAACAAACAAACAACAACAAAAACAAATAATACAGGCACTTTCTGCCTGTTTTGAAGCTCGTGGCCCGAAGTTACTTTTCTTTCTGAGTCCAGCATCATTTCTAACATTAAAAATAGCTCACTCACTGAATTACTTGCAATTACTGAAACAACTGTTTTAAATAAATAAGTCCCACTTTAAATAAATCATTTTCTAATTAGAAATGCTTGGTTACTGAGCTCCATTTAAACTTTCTGGCATGAAAACCCAATGCAGATTCTTTTGTAGAAATGTTCCTTTGGTTTGTTGGAGGTCATAAATGCCATTTATTATAATTACATAATATACTATATATGTTTTAATTGTGATATTCCTTGTAATTATTCTATTAACTCTGGAAGACAGTCTTTTGTCTCATGATTTCAGAACCTCTAGGCCTTGTCTGTGTCTCTGGTAAGGACTACAACCAAAGTATCTGAAACAAATGCCTTCTTAATTAAGAATACATGTAGGCACCTTAGGTAATGGCTCAACTACTCAAATTTGTTCAGCTACTTGATCATGTACAAGATGACCTGCAATTAAAGAAAACAATGACAACAAAAACCTAAGTAAAAGCTCTCATAAAAACTTTATGTTCAGGACTGGAGTGATGGCTCAGTGGTTAAGAACACTGGCTGCTCTTCCAGAGGTCCTGAGTTCAATTCCCAGCCACCACATGGTGGCTCACAACCATCTGTAATTGGATCTGATGCCCTTTTCTGGTGTGTCTGAAGACAGCGACACTGAACACATACACATAAAATAAAGAAATCTTAAAACAAACAAACAAACAAACAAAACTATATGTTTAAGCCAGGTGTGGTAGTACTTGCCTTTAATTCCAGCACTTGGGAGGCAGAGGCAGGCAGATCTCTGAGTTCGAAGCCAGCCTGGTCTACACATTAAGTTCCAGGACAGCCGGGGTACACAGAGAAACTCTGCCTCAAAACAAACAAACAAACAAACAAACAAACACCCAAACCAACCAACCAACCAACAAAAAACTTTACATTCATGAACAGTTCCCAAGCTTCTTGAACAAGTTCTTGGATATTTGTAAAGATAATTTAAGAACAAATATTAGAGATATGTTAATGATTATATTTACAAACATTAAACTGCATTGTAACTATAGAAAATTTGTTTGACACCTCTGAATGTGTTAAAAATTCTAAAATCACCATTTAAATCTTAAACATAAATTTCCAAATGTGTTATATAAATACATTTCAACGTAGTCTTTTCTACTATATCAGAGATACAACAAAAATCCAGAGGCTCAGACAGCCGTGGACTGATCACAGGAGAGAGCAGGAAGAGCATATATCCTAACTAAAGAGGCAAGAGAAAGCCGTGCCCTGCCTCTGCATGGCTTTCTCTGTTTATGGGCATTTATTAGCCTAGGACAGGTTTTACAACTACAATTTCTACAAAGTGTAGTGTGAACATGTTTTCAAAATTCCTCTATCAAATTCTACTAACTTTTTACTACAATGATCGGAAATGAAAACTACAAACTGCTAAGAACAAGGAGATCTGAGCCATGACATACTAAAAAGCTCAGGAAATTGCTGTATCTCTGAAAGTATGAGTAAGAACTGACCCAGCCTGCTTTGTGCTATTACAGAATGCCACAGCCTAGGTAAGTTATAGTGAACAGAATGTGTGTAATTCATAATTTTGAAGGCTGAGAAACCTAAGAACAAAGAACAATGAAGGCTTATGTGCAGTGTGGGAGAAAGGACCCTATGATGGGTGAGCTCCTGAGAGACAGAGGTAAAGGAGGCCCAAACCCATCCAGTCACCAGGAGTCTACTACTGTGGAATGCAATCCACTTCTTCAAGACAATGCATTAATCCAGCCACAAGGGGAGGGCCTCATGACTCTCCAGGATAGAACCCAGGGCCTTATGGCTCCATGCAAGTGCACCACCGCTGAGCTTCTCATCATTTCTTAAAAATCCCCACCTCACAAGACCGTTGCATTGGAGGCTAAGTTTCCAACATATGAACTTGGGAGACAGAAACCATACAAAGGACAACAGAAGTTTTATGTCCTTACAAGAAACAATTAGATTTCAATATCCATATTCTACATAGTATAACTATATCATTCCAACTCAGCTAAACTTGAGGTTTATTTTCAAGAAAGAATGAACAGTGAGGTACAACATGGCAGCAGGTAAGATCACACAGAATCAAGAGGGTCATGTGAGAACCTACCCTTCTGTGCACTGAAACACCATCTGGTCTACCAAGACTACCACACAGTATGGCTCTTTTCTCACATTTATCTAACTGTATTCTGGAAAGAGTTTTGGAAATAGTAGAACTCTAAATCTGTTTCCTAGGAAGTAATGTTCAATTCCTTACCACTAGATGTTACAAAAGCAAGTTTTGGCAAATTACATAACAACATGCTGTGATGACAGATCTTAAGAATCTCCTTCTAGGGTTGAAGAGATGGCTCAGCAGTTAAGAGTACTGACTGCTCTTCCCGAGGATCCTGGTTCAATTCCCAGCACCTACATGTCAGCTCACAACTGTTTGTAACTCCATCAGAAAACCTCACACAGACATATATGCACACAAAAACATACCAGTGTGCATAAAATAAAAATAAATAAAATTGAAAAAAAAAAAGACTTTCCTTCTGGCAAGAAGACCACATTAACTGGGAAACAAAGGAAACACATGCCTTTAAATAACTGCAGTAGTGAAACTCTCCTTAGGGTATTTCCTCCAGAATTATTCAGAAAAAATTGTATTATATTTAATTATGTACCTATAAAAAAAGCTGTGTGAGAAAAACACATGAATCTCTTCTAGTGTATTGAGATATGTGTTGGCAGTCTTAGACAGCTTATCGTCATCGTCGTCATCGTTGACATCAGTATTTTTAAGACAGGCTCTTACTATATAGAACAGGCTGGCCTTGAACTTGCATCAGACTTGGGAGTTCTGGGATTATAGGTGTGATCAGATTTGGCTTCTAATAACATTATTTAAAATTATTTAAGGATGCAACAATTGCCTGCACCAATTCAAAAAGAGAACATCAAACCATATGTAAAGTGAACCCACTGTAGCAATCTGGAGAAAATAACTATGTTATTTAGGTAGCAATACTGAAGAATACTGAGGAAGAGTTAACTCTTTGCTATTTGTAAAAAAGTCTTGAGAAACCCATAAACCTTATGTTACTCCATACTCAGTGAACACACTATTGCTGAAATTGTATACACTTTTGCTTCAAGGACTGATACCCTTTTCTTGCTACATACTAAACTGATAGCACCATTCTGGCTTTTCCTGACAGACTAAGAATACCAGAACAAAGCCACAAACCTTCTCCATCAGCCGCATCTGAACGGTCCAGCTTGGCTTCCTTATGCTGGCCTTCTGCAACTTTCACTGCCACAGCCCGGCAAATAGCCCCAAACTTTCTGTCCAGAGAACGGACTCCTGCTTCTCTGGTGTATCTGTTAAGATAAAAATGTTTTACTTTTGGATAAACACCACCTATAAATAAGAAAAAAAGAACAGCCAGTTCCCTAAAGAAACAACGTAGATTTGAAAGTTAATTAAAAAAAATACTAATGTCTCCATACATAATATATTTCATTAAAATTAGTGTTGTTGTTTTTTTAATATTAAGGTGTCTTTTCAGCCACAACTATTTCCTTACATAATCTTCAACTATTACCCTTTCTCTAAAACCAAATCTTTGGCTGTGCAATATAGACACCTAAAATAAATCTGGCAGTACATTAAATACCACTTATTTCTTGGTGATATATTTAGGAGCTTACTGATCATAATTTGTCAATGTAATTTGGTTCCAAGTTCATTTTTCTTGAAATAGTGCTGAAGGAATCAGAGAGACTGACTGGAGCTTGGTGGCACCTGCACTCTCAGCACTGAGAAGGTAAAGGTCAAGGGACTCAACAGTCATCTTCATGGGCTGTAGGCCAGCCTGGGCTATTTGGTACACTGCCACAAATGAACAAATTTAAAAAACCCTCTAAAACCTAAGACAGAAACAAAACCAGAACAAAAGTCTCCAAATCATAAATCAAGAAATAGGCTAATGAACTGAATAGACAGTTCTCAAAGCAAGAAACACAAACAGCTAATGAAGATATAAACAGTAGTCAACACTCTCAGACATCAGGAGACACAAATTAAAACTGCACAGAGACTCCATCTCACCCAATTAGAATAGCTGTCATCAGAGAAGCAACAGATGTAGGCAAGGATGTCGGGATGCTGACAAAAACCACTGTATGTCAGTGTACAGCAGTGGTTTTCAACCTTCCTAATGCTGTGATGCTTTAATACAGTTCCTCATGTTGTGGTGACCCCCCATCATAAAACTCACTGTAGCTTTGCTACTGTTATGAATTATAATGTAAATATCTGATATGCAAGATAACTGACATGTGATCCTTGTGAAAAAGTCGTTATATTCCCAAAGTGGTCATGACCCACAAGTTGAGAACAAATGGTATAGAAGTTACTCATAAAATCCAAACTAGAACTACCAGATAATCCAGCTATACTAATCCTGGTGAATACTTGCAGATCTATAAGTCAGCACACTAAAGCTTCTTACATGATTACTGTACTACTAACAGTAGTGAAAACATGAAGCCAACCTACCTGTTCATCAATAGACAGATGGAGAAAATGTGGCACACAGACACAGTGGAATTTTACCGAGCAGTAAAGAAGAATTAAATTATGACATTTGCAGGAAAATGGATGCACCTGGAAATCACTCATGTTACATGAAATAAACCATACTCAAAATGAGCAACATATTTTTTCTCAAATACAGAATCTGGACTTGAGTTTGTGTGTGTGTGTGTGTGTGTGTGTGTGTGTGTGTGTGTGTGACATGACAGTAGAAAAGGACGGGGTGGGGTAACTATGAGAAGGGAAGGAGGGAAACAGACATAGAAGCAGAAGAGGAAATACATGAATGAGGAAGGAGACCATGCAGACATGGAGGGCAGACAAGGGGCAGCAAGAACAAAGTATAAGGATATCCATGCATGTGTTTACTTTGGCAGCACAGATACTAAAACTAGATGGATACAGAGAAGATTAGCATGGCCAATATAGCAAGGATGACATGCAAATTCGTGAAGCCTTCCATATTTTTGGAATAGCACTCAGCTATTAAGAACAAGGACATCATGAGTTTTGCAGGCAAATGGATGGAACTAGAAAATATCACCCTGAGTAAGGTAACTTAGACCCAAAAGGACATGCATGGTATATACTCACTAATAAGTGGATATTAGCCAAAAAAAAAGTACAGAATACCCAGGATACAATCCACAGAACTCAAGAAGGTTAACAAGCTGAAGGGCCTAAGTGGAGATACCTCAATCCGACTTGGGAGGGAGAAGAAACCAATCACAGGAGGTAAGGAGGGAGGGAGGGACCTGGGTGAAAAAGGTGACAGGGAGGGGAAGAGGGGAACATGATCAGGTACTGGGTAGGGGAAACAGGGCTAAAGCCCTGAGGGCCAGCAGAAAGACTGGAAACAGGCAACCTTGGGAGGTAGGAGGTGTGTGGCCCTCTAGAATGTACCTGGGAGGTTGAGAGACTCTCAGGAATCAAAGGGATGGAGCTTAGATGAAATTCTCTACAGTGGAGAGAGGGAACTTGTAGAGTCCACCTCCAGCAGAAAGACAGGGCATCAAGTAGAGGGATGGGGTTGCCATCCTACAGTCAAAAACTCTGACCTAGAATTGTTCCTGTCTGAAAGAATTGCAGGGACAAAAATAGACAAGAGCCTGAGGGAAAGGAGGTCCAGTGACAGGCTCAAATTAGGATCCAGCTCAAGGGGAGGCTCCAAGGCCTGACACTATTACTGATGCTATGATGCGCTTACAAACAGGGGCCTATCATGACTGTCCTCTGAAAGGCCCAACAAGCAGCTGAAAGAGTCAGATGCAGATATTTTAACTCAAATGGTTGAATTAGGGAAAAGCTGGAAGAAGCTGAGGAGGAGCCCCCACCCCCACCCCCTATAGGAAGACCAGCAGTCTCAACTAACCTGGACTCCTGAGATCTATCAAACACTGAACCACCAACCAGGCAGCATACACCAGCTGATATGAGGCTCCCAACACATATACAGCAGAGGACTGCTGGGTCTGGACTCAGTCAGAGAAGATGCACCTAACCCTCAAGAGACTTGAGGCCCCAGGTAGTGGGGAGGTCTGAAGGAGTGGGGATGGGGGTGGTGGGGACATCCTCTTGGAGATGGGAAGGAGGTATAGGATATGGAACAGTCAGAGGGTGGACTTCGAGGGGGATAAAGTCTGAATTGTAAAATAATAGTAATAATAATAATAATAATAATAATAATAATAATAATAAACATGCATGAGACTATCACAAGAAACTCATTTCTTTGTATCCTAACCAGAAAATTAATTTGAAAAAATAACTAATGTGGCTTCCTCAGCATCAGCTTAGTAATGGAGCTGCACAAAGGATTGCAGGATTCTAGAACTCATTCAAGAGACAAATAAGCAGAGAAGTAAAATCTTAAAAGCAAGTTAACAGAAATGCCTGTTGGGAGGGGCAGGCACCACTGGAGATTGAACCCAGCTCCATGTGTGTGATGTAAACATTCTATCACTGATCTGGGTCCTTAACCCATGGAGAGTACTAAAGAAAAGGAACATTTAATTTGAGGAAGCGGTCTGTTTATAGTGTGTAGACCTGAAAATATTTCCTTTTAATTTCAGAAGGAAATGTTCCAGAGGCCTCAGATGTCTCTGTAAGGCATCTTAAATTCTTAGGACAGAAACTATGAAAACATACAACAGTAAGGATTTGCACCAGGAATGGGAGCTCAGTAAGCACCGGAGAACTACAAAGTTCCAATCAGCTTGACAGGGGAGGGAGGGAGGGGCTAAGAACAGCAGCTTGACTACAGCTCACAGCAAAGGATGAAAGCTCTGGCCACGAGAGTGTGTCCTGTGTCTGGTAACTCAGTGCCTGGAGCTTACGTGGAGTAGTGTCCAGTGCACCTCTGCTGTGGTGTTCTGTTTAAAGTGTTACAAGTAGTAAGACTGTTCAAGAAAGCCCCTAATGTCTACAGCTTTTACAATCTCATATTTTGATATTAAGTGTGTAAGAGGCAGTAACTGGGAACTGCAAATAATGAACTCTTCAGCATCAGTCTCAGAAGTAGGCAAGCCAGGTGTCATTTCAATCACGCCCCTTTTTCAGATGTAGACACTAGCATAAAGGTTCAGTGGCTTGTTAGAAGCCCAGAGTGATGTCACCGCTGGAAGACTTTGGCTGAATTTATTTCTTCTGGCATTATCCACACAGTATATGTCAAAACAAATTAAGAAAAAGAAACTCTTGGGTCCGATTTAGACCTACTTTCTGAATATAACTAAATAGCCCTGGAGAAAAGTTGGCACAGATCACAAGCAGTGAGAGAGGCCCAACAAGTATGAAGGGAGGCTTCACATTTCTTAAAACAACAGTTACTAGAAAAGGGCTGCTGGAGTTCTTGGCAGACCCCTGGTGTTCAGAGGGTGCAATCAATCTGTCATAGTGAGCCAGGAAAACTGCAAAAGGCTATGTCCAACATAAATCCCCAACAGGGTCTATTTTTCATTGAAACATGTGACCTATAAATGAGATGAAGTAATACTTTACTGGGTTTTTTTTTTTTGAGGGGGGATTGGAGGGAAGGAAGAGTTCAGGTTTTTCTACATAGCTCCGGCAGTCCTGGAACTCACTCTGTAGACCAGGCTGGCCTCAAACTCAGAGATCCACTGCCTCTGCCTCCCAGTGCTGAGATTAAAGGCATATGCCATCATGGCAGACTCTACTCAGAAAACTTATGCAGTACTTGTCACAGGCTTAAGTATTTGGTAGCAGCTTGGGAAAGAACATTCTCTATCACTCCAGTGTTAAGTCTCAACATTGATAACTACAAGGATTATTATTTTTGTTTTTAAAAACGTCTTATAGAGAAGAAAAGGAAAAGATAAACCTAAAAGAAAAAAAGGTGTCTGAAAGTAGCAGCTTGACTTAAGGGTTTTTTGTTGTTTTTGTGGTTGCTTTGTTTTGATTTTGCTTTTTCTCCCAAGACAGTTTCTCTTTCTAGCCCTGACTATTCTGGAATCTGTTCTGTAGACCAAGTTAGAAGTGGCCCAGGACTCAGAGGTTTGCCTCTGGCCCTAGTGTTTGGATTAAAGGTGTGTGCCACCATGTGCATAAAAAACACTTCTCTATTTTTCAGGAGCTTGTTTCATAACTATTAAATTAATCCCCTAGTTTGCTATTGTGGTAAAGTACAAGTTCCTGCTCAGTGAAAATCATTTTCACCAAAATGGTTTCACTATGAAATTCCTCCTCTTAAGAGCTAATCATAGCTATAGCAATGCTTTTAGCTGCTTGAGGAATTCATGCTCTAGGATGCCAGTTAAATGTTTCTTTAGTGCATAGACCTTCAGTAAATTACTGGCATGAAGAAAAAGATCCCACCTTTAGCTGGGTGGTGGTAGCACACACCTTTAATCCTAGCATTTGGGAAGCAGAGGCAGGTGGATCTCAGTGAGTTCAAGGCCAGCCTGGTGTACAGAGTGAGTTCTAGGACAGCCAGGGCTACACAGAAAAAGCCCGTCTCAAAAAAATAAAATCCCATCTTCAAGAAGACTAACCTGGTAATGATGGCCAGAGTGGTATGCTGTGGAATCTGAATCTGCTGAGGAGTCAGCCCATGTTGCTCCAGCTGCTTAGGGATCAGGTGCCTGTGGGCAATCTCTATCTTCTCCTCCTGTGTGTACCCTGGAAAGGAAGAGACCTTTTTCTCTAAGTATCCACCAGGCTTCTACTTTGCCAAATTTTCTTTAGTTTTTAAGATTTATTTACTTTACATATATGAATGTTTTGGGTATATGTACAGTTGTGCACCATGCACATGCCTGGTGCCCATAGAAATCAGAAGAAGATATAGTTTTCCTTGGGATTGGAGTTATAGATGTTTGTAAGTCACTATGTGGGAACCAAACATTGCTCATGTGTGAGAGCAACAAGTGCTCTAAGCTGAACTATCTCTCAAGCCTTTGCTAGTTTTTAATGGATTAAATGCAGATTGATTTATTAGATCTGAGATTTAGAATGAGCTTAAGTATTACTTCAACTAACATTGTAACCACAATAAGGAAGTTTAAATATATATATATATATATATATATATATATATATATATATATATATATATATATACACACACACACACACACACACACACACACATATACATATAAATAAAACATACTTAAGAGTTTTTATGTTCTTCTTGACCAAGAAGCCCCAGTGAGCACAGACTTACTTTATCTTTAAATTCTGTAAGAAAAAAAAAAAAATTCCCACCTAATGTACCTTCTCTGACTAGTAAACAATGGCTTCAAATATGGGTTGATAACTCATGTTTTGGGTAGGAAGAAGTAGCCTGAAAACATCCACATGCAGAGGACATGATGACCACAGTTGTTGAAGGAAGAGGCAGCATCACAGAGCTCACCTCTGATCACCTGTCACCTCCCTGACCACCTCACTGTGTATCACTGCAGCTCATGAACTGCCTGCCTTCCTTTTCTGAAGCTCATGGATTACTTTAGCCATATAAATATACAAAAGTAACATTTTACTTATCACATTTTAAAACTAATTAAAAAGGTTTTTAGGTAAATTAAGAAATTCAGTTGGGGGCTGGTGAGATGGCTCAGCGGGTAAGAGCACTGCTCTTCCGAAGGTGATAAGTTCAAATCCCAGCAACCACATGGTGGCTCACAACCATCCGTAACGAGATCTGGCTCCCTCTTCTGGAGTGTCTGAGGACAGCTACAGTGTACTTACATATAATAAAATAAAATAAATCTTAAAAAAAAAAAAAAAAGAAATTCAGTTAACATTAGGAAGAGTAAAAATGTTTAGAATGAAAAATACATTACCACATTTAAAATGTGAATATATTTAGAGTCTACCCTGTTTTCACTTAGTGAATACTTACTGATGTTGGATCTTTTTTAAGACAAAATAATTTTGAGCAATTAAGTAAACTGAAAGGGTTAGGATCTGAGTATAACTTAAAAGGGTATTTTTTTTTTTTACACTACAGTGAGGAGAAGACATGGTTGAAACACAACCAAATGTGTCACTATTTGACATCATCTCTGAGAGGAAGAGTGCAGCCTGAAGGCACCATGAGCTTTCTGGGGAGAGTGAGGCCAGAGTCATCCAGGGGAACGTTAGAGTCAATTATTGTGTAATATTTTTCCAGAAAGTAAGGCAGACCCATCAAAGCCTGACAGAGAGGGATGCTGTAACTGGGTTTTAGACATTGGCTTTGTATAAATAAGTCTTATTCATCTGTGATTTGGGGAACTGCTTCAGAGAAGACTATCTGACATTCTAAGAAGTTAGCATCCCTGAAGGTGACAGTCAGGTGAACACGAAGTCTTTCTTGATGTCTTTCAGAACGTACACTCTAATCTGTCATGGTACAAACAAACAAATTCACTCTTGTTGTTCAACACTGACTCT
This sequence comes from Mus minutoides, assembly GCA_902729485.2. Classification (NCBI taxonomy): domain Eukaryota; kingdom Metazoa; phylum Chordata; class Mammalia; order Rodentia; family Muridae; genus Mus; species Mus minutoides. Next base: position 793,063 of record LR750123.1, read on the forward strand.
ACAGAAAAGACGATTTATACCCCTTGTGTAGAACTTGAAGATTAACTAGTGACAAATTAACATCTGGACAGCTGAAAAGTCCATAGCATGACTGATTTTAAAGGGTATGCTCAAAGGAGAAGGTGGGCTATATACTTATGAATGGAGTACCTGGAACCTGAATGATCTCCATCCTGTCCAACAAAGCAGGTGGAATAGTAGCAGTGGTGTTGGCAGTAGCTATGAAAAGAACTTGGGAAAGGTCAAAGGCCACATTTAGATAGTGATCTGTGAAGTTATGGTTTTGTTCAGGATCCAACACCTAGGAAAGAACAAATAACATTTAAGCAAACTTAGTTCTAACACCAATCTAAAACCCACGCACTGTATCAGAAAGTTGACATTTCTGTTCAATAGTTAGCTGATAAACACAGAAATTAAAAATCCTGACCACCTCATATTCTAAATCTTTTATAAAAATATGTCACACATTCTATTGTCAAAATAACTGGAAGCCAGGAGGGCACCCCAGCACGAAGACGTGAGCCCTGCACTGCTGAGCTGTCCTCGGATCTCTTTACCACCTGCTCATGTGGACCACAAGCTACCTACCCTGCAGAACCACTTTTACTTTTGGTACCATAGCTGAAAGTAAAAGTAGTAAAGTAAAAGACAGATTATTTTCAAATTCTTAGGCAAATTAATAATCAGTAGATTCCTCTTTAAACATTATCTGAATGTCGATTATAAATCCTTTATCTGGAAGGGGAATTCCACATAAAACACACTTATACAAATTGTTACTATATTTTATATAACACAATGAGAAACTGACTTCTTAAAACACCAATGAACCTCAAAAATGGTTAACCTGATGCAATATCTAATTTAATAATTAGTCTTAATTATTTGGTTTAATTTTTTATTTTGTGTATATGGACATGTGCATCCCACCATCCTTATGGAGGCTAGACAGCAACTTGTGAAACTCAACCTTTCATCATGTGGATCTGGGTGGTAGTAGGCATCTTTACCAGCTGAGCCAATCCCCTAGTCCTCTTAGTAATTAGTTCCCTAAAATGACTAACGCTGTATTAAGGAGATAATCTTCAGGTTCATGTACTCCAGGTTATAGGCAGTCATGTCCTCAAATCCTCAGACCTGTCCTAAACCTTCAACATACATTTACCCAGAGCTCTCTAGGGCATACATATTCAAAATGGAAATTGCATGGCTTAAATATTCATCACAGGCCAGCTGTGGTGGTGCACATCTCTAACCCTAGCATTCAGGAGGCAGAGACAGACAAATCTCAGTTCAAGGCCAGTCTGCTCTACAGAGTGAGTTCCCAGACAGCCATGGCTACACAGAGAAACCATGTCTCAAGAAAGTAAAAATAAAAAACAAAACCCAATATACCAAATTCAGTTTGTTAAAATACTCATCAGAAGTCACCATAAAATAGCCTTTTCTTGCTTCTGATTCCCCCTTTAAAGTATAACTCATAAAAACAAAGCCACAGGGCTGGAGAGATGGCTCAGTGGTTAAGAGAATTGACTGCTCTTCCAGAGGTCCTGAGTTCAATTCCCAGCAACCATGTGGTGGCTCACAACTACCTGTAATGGGATCTGATGCCCTCTTGTTATGTCTGAAGAGAGTGGGAGTGCACTCACATAAAATAAATAAATCTTAAAAAGCAAAAACAAAGCCACCAGTTAATTTTAAGTTGAAGCCTTTACTTACAATCTTGAACTTTAGAAACTCATTGTATCTCTCTAAATTACATTTCTCAGAAGATTCTAGTTTCACATTTTATGACTTAATTTTTTAACATTGTAAAATCAATAAAGTACTTTCAGCTCTACAAAGAAAGGTCTAATAATGAAATGTTCTTGGTTAAAAAATTCACAGTCAGGCTGTTCAGATGAAGTAATTGTTTCTCCTTAAAATGTAGACAATGGGTGATGGTTAATATTGGTGTCAACCTGACTGGATCTGAAATCAACTAAAGGAAGCCTCTGCATGCCTGTGAGGGATTCTCTTGATCACACTCATGGGGGTGGCACATATACTGTGATTGCTTGGACACAGAACTTTTATAGGAAGTAGTTAAGGTTACAAGAGGTTAGGAGTGAGGTCCTTGTGCAAACTAACTGGTGTCTTTTTAAAAACAGGGTGTCCCTAGCTATCCATATGCACAGATGACAGACCTTCAAAAGCCACAGAGGCCCTAGAAGGAAACCTGCCAATATCCGATTTTAGATTTCCAGCCTTCAAAGTTGTCAAGTTTTTAGCACTAGTATTTTGTTGTAGTAGCCTTAATAGATAACCCATTCTTGTTTTCCATACAAGTAAAATGTTTGTGCATGTGTACACATATGTGAGGACATAATTTTACTGCTTTATGAAGAGAATACATAGAAGCTATGGCACAAATGACAGGCTTCAAATATGAAAGGACTCAAAACATAATTCATAGACAAATTTCTGAAAAAGAGTAGTTTGAAGATACATGCTATCTAAAGAAGAGATAAACCACAATAAGTGTCAAAAGCAAGCACCGAAATCATTTGGGATTTTTCCAATGGAATGAAGCAGAGTCAGGAACTCCAAAATGCTACTTCTCCATGAAGGCAGCAAGCCAGCCTGCTGACAAAAAAGGCCAAACCTATCTCCTCAGATGTTCCTTCCAATTTAGAACAAGCTGAGTGGTACATAGTTCAGGAAAACACTGGATTCCTGAAAATGGTTCAAGTGCTGTGTGGTATTTTATATTGTTTTAACCCCACCTCCCTTCCCAAAATTGACAGAAGCCCAGGAAACTGACAGCTTTGTAACTAGGTAAAATGTGAGAACCTGTAGCCTAGCAACCTCCATAGGCAGAGCAGAATTAGAGCTCTCTAGCCTTGCCCCAAAATTTAAATATGTAGAAAAATGGACTCTAACAAGCACCAAGTTTAAGAAATAGTTTAGGTGCCTTCCCAGTGCTGGGCCACCTTGGGCCCGAACTCCGCGGGCAGTCCCACAGTCTCCAGAGGACGCTCCACCCCACAGATGCCCTAGCACACCCAGGATCTTAGAATCACTGGTGAATGGAACATAACATCTGTTCCAACAGAACTGGGGGTGCCTGCGGACAGCTAGAGCATGGACAAAGGAACCCGCCTGACTCAGGCTACTTCCAGTCCATGTTGGTCTACCTTAGTTTCAAACTCAGCGGATAGCCCCACAGTCCCCAGAGGAGGTACCACTTTCAGGCACTCTAACACGCCCAGGATATCCTCTTAGGATCCCAGGATCCCAACAGCTTGGTCACAGGAGGATCTTAGGGTCTCAGAGGAAGCTTGACTGCCAAGGACTCTGACACACCCAGAGTCTCAGCATCACAGGATCCCAGAATCACAGGATCCCAAAGAAAACTGGACTCTCAGAAGTCCTGACTCAACTGGTATTACAGGAAGGACAGGCTCCAATCAGATATATTGAGGGCAGAGAGCACTTGAGATAATCAGATGGCCGGAGGCAAGCATTAAAAACAGAAGCAATAGAAATCAAGGTTACTTGGCATCAGAACCCAACTCTCCCATGGCAAGTCCTGGATACACCATCACATCAGAAAAGGAAGATATGGATCTAAAGTCACTTCTTAGGATGATGATGGAGGACTATAAGAAGGACATAAATAACTCCCTTAAAGAAATACAGGAGAAGACATCTAAACAGGTGAAAGAATTGAACAAAATCATCCAGAATCTAAAAATGGAAGTAGAAACAATAAAGAAATAACAAAGGAAGACAACTCTGGAAAGAGAAAACCTAGGAAAGAAGTCAGAAGCCATAGATGAGAGCATCAGCAAGAGAATACAAGAGATAGAAGAGAGAATCTCAGGTGCAGAAGATACCATAGAAAACATGTGTGACAAAACAATTAAAGAAAATGCAAATTGCCAAAAGATACTAACTTAAAACATCCAGGAAATCCAGGACACAATGAAAAGACCAAACTAAGGATAATAGGTATAGACGAGAAAGAAAATTTCCAACTTAAAGGGCCAGTAAATATCTTCAACAAAATTATAGAAGAAAACTTCCCCAACCTAAAGAAAGAGATGCCCATGACCATACAAGAAGCCTATAGAATTCCAAGTAGTTTGGACCAGAAAAGAAATTCCTCTTGTCACATAGTAATCAAAACAACAAATGCACAAAACAAAGAAAAAATACTAAAAGCAGTAAGAGAAAAAGGTCAAGTAACATATAAAGGAAGACCTATCAGAATTACACCTGACTTCTCCCCAGAGACTATGAAAGCCAGAAGATCCTGGGCAGATGTTATACAGACCCTAAGAGAGCATAATGCCAGCCCAGGCTACTATACCCAGCAAAACTCTCAATTACTATAGAAGGAGAAACAAGGGTATTCCATAACAAAACCAAATTTACACAATATCTTTCCACGAATCCAGCCCTTCAAAAGATAATAAAGGGAAAACTCCAGCACAGGAGGGAAACTACACTCTAGAAAAAGCAAGAAAGTAATCTTTCAACAAACTTAAAAGAAGATAGCCACATGAACAAAATTCCAACTCTAACAACAAAAATAACAGGAAGCAACAACGATTTTTCCTTAATATCTCTTAATATCAATGGACTCAATTCCCCAATAAAAAGACATGGACTAACAAACTGGTTACGTAAACAGGACCCAACATTTTGCTGCATACAAGAAACCCACCTCAGTGACAAAGATAGACACTACCTTAGAATAAAAGTCTGGAAAACAATTTTCAAAGGAAATGGTCCCAAGAAACAAGCTGGAGTAGCTATTCTAATACAAATAAAATAGACTTTCAACCTAAAGTTGTCAAAAAAGATAAGGAGGGACACTTCATACTCATCAAAGATAAAATTTACCGAGATAAATTCTCAATTCTGAACATCTATGCTCCAAATGCAATGGCAGCCACAGTCATTAAAGAAACTTTAGTAAAGCTCAAAACACACATGGCACCACACACAAAAATATTGGAAGACTTCAATACCCCACTCTCAATGGACAGATCCTGGAAACAAACTACACAGAGACACAGTGAAACTAACAGAAGTTATGGAACAAATGGATTTAACTAATATTTATAGAACATTTTATCCTAAAACAAAAAGATATACCTTTTTCTCAGCACCTAATGATACCTTCTCCAAAACTGACAATATAATCATTCACAAAACAGGCCTCAACAGATACAAAAATACTAAAATAATCCCATGCATCTTACCAGATCACCATGGACTAAGGCTGATTTTCAATAGCAACATAAATAATAGAAAATCCACATACTTGTGGAAGCTGAACAACACTCTACTAAATGATAACTTGGTCAAGGAAGAAATAAAGAAAGAAATTAAAGACTTTTTAGAGTTTAATGAAAATGAAGCCACAACATATCCAAACTTATGGGACACAATGTAAGCAGTCCTAAGAGGAAAACTCATAGCTCTGAGTGCCTCCAAAAAGAATCTGGAGAGAGCATACACGAGCAGCTTGACAGCACACCTAAAAGCTCTAGAACAAAAGGAGGCAAATTCACCCAAGATTAGATGGCAGGAAATAATCAAACTCAGGGCTGAAATCAACCAAGTGGAAACACAAAGAACTATACAAAGAATCAACCAAACCAGGAGCTGGTTCTTTGAGAAAATCAACAAGATAGATAAACCCTTAGCCAGAATAACTAGAGGGCACAGGGGAAGTATCCTAATTAACAAAATCAGAAATGAAAAGGGAGGCATAACAACAGAATCTGAGGAAATCCAAAACATCATCAGATCCTACTACAAAAGGCTATACTCAACACAACTAGAAAACCTGGAGGAAATGGACAATTTTCTAGACAGATACCAGGTACCAAAGTTAAATCAGGATCAGATTAACGATCTAAACAGTCCCATATCCTCTAAAGAAATAGAAACAGTCATTAATATTCTCCCAACCAAAAAGCCCAGGACCTGATGGGTTTAGTGTAGAGTTCTATCAGACCTTCAAAAAGTACCTAATTCCAATACTCCTCAAACTATTTTAAAAAATAGAAACAGAAGATGCTCTACCCAACTCATTCTATGAAGCCACAATTACTCTGATACCTAAATCATACAAAGATTCAATACAGAAAGAGAACTTCAGACCAATTTCCCTTATGAATATCAATGTAAAAATACTCAATAAAATTCTCGCAAACCAAATCCAAGAACACATCAAAATGATCATCCATCATGATCAAGAAGGCTTCATCCCAAGGATGCAGGGATGGTTCAATATACGAAATCCATCAATGTAATCCACTATATAAACAAACTCAAAGACAAAAACCACATGATCATCACATTAGATGCTGAGAAAGCATTTGACAAAATCCAACACCTATTCATGATAAAAGTCTTGGAAAGATCAGAAATTCAAGGCCCATACCTAAACATAATAAAAGCAATATACAGTAAACCTGTAGCCAACATCAAACTAAATGGAGAGAAACTTGAAGCAATCCCATTAAAATCAGGGACTAGACAAGGCTGCCCACTCTCTCCCTACCTATTCAATATAGTACTTGAAGTCCTAGCCAGAGCAATTAAGACAAAAAAGGAGATCAAAGGAATACAAATTTGAAAGGAAGAAGTAAAAATATCACTATTTGCAGATGATATGATAGCCTATATAAGTGACCCCAAAAATTCCACCAGAGAACTCTTAAACCTGATAAACAGCTTCAGTGCAGTAGCTGGATATAAAATTAATGCAAACAAATCAGTGGCCTTTCTCTACACAAAGGATAAACCAGCTGAGAAAGAAATTAGGGAAACAACACCCTTCAAAATGGTCACAAATAATATAACATACCTTGGTGTGACTTTAACTAAGGAAGTGAAAGTTCTGTATGATAAGAATTTCAAGTCTCTGAAGAGAGAAATTGAAGAAGATCTCAGAAGATGGAAAGATCTCCCATGCTCATGGATTGGCAGGATTAATATAGTAAAAATGGCTATCTTACCAAAAGCAATCTACAGATTCAATGCAATCCCCATCAAAATTCCAACTCAATTCTTCGCTGAGTTAGAAAGGGCAATTTGCAAATTAATCGGGAATAACAAAAAACCTAGGGTAGCAAAAACTATTCTTAATAACATGACCTCTAGCTATACTACAATTATACAGAGCAATTGTGATAAAAACTGCATGGTACTGGTACAGTGACAAACAGGTAGATCAATGGAATTCGAACACCCAGAAATGAACCTACACACCTTATCGTTGACTAAGGAGTGAAAAACCATCCAGTGTAAAGAAGACAGCATTTTCAACAAATGGTGCTAGCTCAACTGGCAGTTAGCATGTAGAATGCGAATTGATCCATTCTTATCTCCTTGTACAAAGCTCAAGTCTAAGTGGATCAAGGAACTTCACATAAAACCAGAGACACTGAAACTTATAGAGGAGAAAATGGGGAAGAGCCTCGAAGATTTGGGCACAGCAGAAAAATTCTTGAACAGAACAGCAATGACTTGTGCTGTAAGATCAAGAATTGACAAATGGGATCTCATAAAATCACAAATGGGATCTCATAAAATCACAAAAAAATTCTGTAAGGCAAAGGACACTGTCAGTGAGACAAAATGACAACCAAAAGATTGGGAAAAGATCTCTACTAATCCTAAATCTGATAGGGGGCTAATATCCAATATGTATAAAGAACTCAAGAAGTTGGACTCCAGAAAACCAAATAACCCTATTAAAAATGGGCTATAGAGCTAAACAACAAATTCTCAACTGAGGAATACCAAATGGCTGAGAATTACCTAAAAAAATGTTCAACATCCTTAATCATCAGGGAAATGCAAATCAAAACAACCCTGAGATTCCACCTCACACCAGTCAGAATGGCTAAAATCAAAAACTCAGGTGACAGTAGATGCTAGCGAGGATGTGGAGAAAGAGGAACACTCCTCCATTGCTGGTGGGATTGCAAGTTGGTACAACCACTCTGGAAATCAGTTTGGCACTTTCTCAGAAAATTGGACATAGTTCTACTGGACGATCCAGCAATACCACTCAACTTGTAATAAGGACACATGCTCCACTATGTTCATAGCAGCCTTATTCATAATAGCAAGAAACTGGAAAGAACCCAGATATCTCTCAACAGGAAATGGATAAAGAAAATGTGGTACATTTACACAATGGAGTACTACTCAGCTATTAAAAGCAATGAATTCATGAAATTCTTAGACAAACGGATAGATGTGGAGGATATCATCCTAAGTTAGGTAACTCAGTCACAAAAGAACACACATGATATGCACTCACTGATAAGTGGATATTAGCCCAGAAGCTCAGAATACCCAAGATACAATTTGTAAAATACATGAAACTCAAGAAGAAGAAAGACCAAAGTGTGAACACTTCGATACAGAAGTGGATACTCACAGTCATCCATTGGATGGAGCACAGGGTCCCCAATGAAGGAGTTAGAAAAAGTACCCAAGGAGCTGAAGGGATTTTCAGCCCCCTAGGAGGAACAACAATATAAACTAACCAGAGCTCCTTGGGACTAAACCACCAATCAAAGAAAACACAGGGAGAGACTCATGGTTCTAGCTGTATATGTAGCAGAGGATGGTCTCGTTGGTCATCAATGGGAGGAGAGGCCCTTGGTCCTGTGAAGGCCCTATGCTCCAGTATAGGGGAATGCCTGGGCCAGGAAGTGGGAGTGGGTGGAGTGGGGACCAGGGAGAGTGGGGAGAGGATAGGGGATTTTCGGAGGGGAAACTAAGAACAGGGATAACATTTGANTCTAGCTGTATATGTAGCAGAGGATGGTCTCGTTGGTCATCAATGGGAGGAGAGGCCCTTGGTCCTGTGAAGGCCCTATGCTCCAGTATAGGGGAATGCCTGGGCCAGGAAGTGGGAGTGGGTGGAGTGGGGACCAGGGAGAGTGGGGAGAGGATAGGGGATTTTCGGAGGGGAAACTAAGAACAGGGATAACATTTGAATATCTAATAATAATAAAAAAAGAAACAGTTTAGGTAACAGTCTAGGATAATATATTAATCAATAGAATCATAGTGAGGTATGGATTCAGAGCCAAGTGTGAGAACAGTCTAATACCCTCTCCTGGAACACTCTCTTTCTTGGCTGTTTCCTTCTCATTCATTATAGATGACTTCCTAATTTTTGTGTATCTTCTGTGGCCCACTGACTACTCACAAGTGTGTGAATTTCCATGTATTTGTGACTTCCTCCAATGTCCACAATAATTTCTAGTTGCTGTGATGTTTTAGGAGAACACACAGTACACTTTTAACCTTTTAACTTTTATTGTAGCTTGTTTCACAGTGCAGCATCTGTTCTGTCCTGGAGAGTGTTCCATTGAGCTTAAAAAGAATGTGAATACTGCTTTTGGTAGAAAGTTTTCTACAGATGATCACAGGGGGCTGGGTTTTCCAGTCCTCCTAGAGTCTAATTAGTTCCCAGCACAATTGAAAGTAGGATGGGGAAGCCATCAATTACTATTGTCCAATTGTCTAGTCTCCTTGTCTGTTTCTGCCTCTTTTGTTCTGTATGTCTTGGAGCTCTGTAGAAGTGGTTGTGGTAGTTTTGTGTGTGTATGTTTGTGTGTGTGTTGGGGAACTATTATAACTTTCTGGCTAGATTTTCCTTGTTAAAAATTACTGCTCTTTAAAATCTACTTTGTTTGATGTTAGTCATAGCTAATCTAGAGTCGTCTTTGCTGTTGTTTGCACATGGATCTTTTGTATAGTTCTGCTTTCTGCTGCCTTGTGTTTCTGATTAGTCACTTCTTCCCCCAGTGCAGCTCTGGTCCTTCCTACCTCTGTGCTATTGTTATTATTAACAAATCACACTATCATATGCGTACTCAGTCATATACATGATGTTCTATATAACTAACTGCTTTGTTTCTCTAACCGGATCCCTTTATTGGTGCTTTTGTTTGTGGTTCTGAGCTGATCATGTTCAAGTGAAATTCTCCTTTGGGTTTCCTGTGACTTTGCTTTAAGTGAATTCCTTCCCTGTATTTGGGAGTGCCTTTACTTTACTTTCTTATTTGGAATATGGTCTTGTTAGGAGATATATATGTATGACATGAAGTTAGAAAGGCAGACAGGATGGGGCTGCATCTAGGAATTGGAGGGAGGAGTGAATGTGATCAAAATACACTGAATACATATTGGAAATTTTCAAAAAATTAGTAAAATTACTTCTTAAAAAACATTGTTTTTAAATTTTTTTCTTTTGACACTTAATTTCTAAAATCATAAAATGACAAGTTACATATATATATTATAGGGTACAAAGTAATACTATGATTTATGAATACAATGTGAAACATTAAGATCATTTTAAAAATTCATTTTTTACAAATACTTTATTTCTTTTCTTTTCTTTTTTTTTTTTTTTTTTGGTTTTTTGAGACAGGGTTTCTCTGTATAGCCCTGGCTGTCCTGGAACTCACTTTGTAGACCAGGCTGGCCTCGAACTCAGAAATCCACCTGCCTCTGCCTCCCGAGTGCTGGGATTAAAGGCGTGCGCCACCACGCCCGGCTCATTATTTATTTCTTTAAACAATTATTCCTTTTTTCTTCTGTCCCATAATGCACATGTTGGTGTGTTTAATGACATTTTTCTGACACCTCGGTAAGGCTACAAAAATTTAAAGATCAACAAAGTATATCTAGATACCCTTTGTAAAGATAATCCTCTCTGGCTCAGTTGGAGGATGGCGGCTTCCATTACTCTTGCCTCCTGTCTCAACTTGTTGATGGAACTGCCCATTCTAACTTTAGTTGGTTATTTCTCGAAAAACATGGGACTACTGAAGCTGCTGGTAGGTCCTTACAGAGACGAAATAAATGGAAAGTGCCAGAAAGATTCCCTGACATGGCATCTCTTAGGAAGGCAGGAAAGGAAAAGAAGTGTTAGGGATCAGTCAGTCCTGCATTCACAAAGTAATTCCCCCACTCTAAGATTTTAATGGAAATTTAGTAACCACTAAATTCCAGTAGTGCTAGTGTTAAATTGAAATGTAAAAGAACTGTTAAGAAAACAACTAAGGGCTGTTACACAGTTGCAGACATCCAGTGGCAGCTGTGAACAATGTGGATAATAAGGAAAAAGAAACAAAGTTGGAGAAAGACATAGCTGGGTGGTCGTGGCTGATGAAGTGTGTTCTGCTCTTCCAGGGCTGTCTGTTTTTCCCTAGTGCTGGCCTTCATGCTCAAGAGACCCCAAGCGCCTTTTTTTTTTTAATTAGATATTTTCTTCATTTACATTTCAAGTGTTATCCCATAAGTCCACTATACCGTCCCCCCACCCTGCTCCCCTACCCACCCACTCCCACTACTTGGCCCTGGCATTCCCCTGTACTGGGGCATATAAACATTGCTAGACCAAGGGCCTTCCTTCCCCAATAATTGCCAACTAGGCCATCTTCTAATACATATGCAGCTAGAGACATGAGCTCTGGGGGCTCTGATTAGTTCATATTGTTGTTCCATCTATAGGGTTGCAGATCCCTACAGCTCTTGGGTACTCTCTCTAGCTCCTACATTGGGGACCCTGTGTTCTGCCAAGCGCCTTTTCTAAGGGAAGAAAGACTGCACTGGAGGCTGGAGAGATGGCTCAGTGGTTAAGAACTTCAGCACTGCTCAGGCAATGGACTAGTTTGACTCTCAGCATCCATGTCTGACAGTCCATAATTGCCTGAAGTTGTCCTCGAAGAAAGTAGAACAAAAAATAAAAGGGATGAATTACAGGAATGAGAAGACATGGCAGCTATAGATCTACCAGCTTTGGAGAAGGAGAGATTGCTCCGTGCTTAAGGGCATTTGATGGCTTTGCAGAGGACCCAGATTCTCTTCTCGGCATCCAATGCCCTCTTGTGGATATCAGACACAAACATGGTATACATACATATGTGCCACAAAAATTCATACGAATAAAATAGAAATAAAATGTTGGGTTCTAACAAAACAGAGCAAAAATTACCAACAAAAGAATTAAAGAAAGAAAATCTTTCAAAATGAAAAAAGAAAAATCTTAAGACTAAAGAATCAGCAAAAATGTCTGAGACCCATAACAGGCAAGTTATTATATATATAAACATATGTTATATAAAGTATATATTATATTGTATAAAGCTGAACAACTGATCAAGAGATGATTCTAAGTTTTCATAGAGGGCAAAAGCATGCTTGTACAAACAGATAAGCATTGGAGAAGTCAGGAAGTTAAACTCTCAGGTGTCCTTTAAAGGAAAGACGTGCTTAACCTGACCTCCATCTGGAATGCTGGGAATGGATGTAGTTTTACAACCTGGTAATCCTTTGCTGTCTGATGGGTCAGGTTCTACCTGTCTCCCAGAAATGTTTTACTTATCCCAGACCCCTTTCCTCTAAAACCTTGAGCATTACTTCTAGGCCATAAAACTCATCCTTGTCTCGGGAGGCAGAGGCAGGCGGATTTCTGAGTTTGAGGCCAGCCTGGTCAAAAAAGTGAGTTCCAGGACTCTACAAAGTGAGTTCCAGGACAGCCAGGGCTATACAGAGAAACCCTGTCTTGAAAAAAAAATACCCCCCCCAAACCAAAAACCAAACCAAAACAACAACAAAAACCTCATCCTTGTGAGAGATGTCACTTGTGCTTACAGCAGCCTGTGAGATTTCTATGTTATCTCAGAGTCAGGCCAGATTCAGACTCACACAGGGATTGTGTTTGGCTTAGTCTTTCTCCCTAGACCAGTCGTTCTCAACCTGTGGGTCTCAACCCCTTTGAAGGCTGAATGACCCCTTCCCAGGGGTTGTTTAAGACCATTGGAAAACACAGATATTTACATGAGGATTCATAACAGTAACAAAATTACAGTTATGAAGTAGCAATGAAAATAATGTTATGGTTGGGAGTATCATAACATGAGGAACTATATTAAAGGGTCAGCATTAGCAAGGTTGAGAACCATTGCTCTAGACCCTTATCGTGAGCACTGCTTCTAGGTCAACAAGAACTTTTCTTATAGATGAAGCCATATGCACTATGTAAAGAGAATCAATGTAAACATGTCTTAAGCCTTGTACTCACCAGGCTGAGTTGTGACCTGAAAAAATTTCACCAAAATTCTGCTATGTTTAAATATGGCAAAAATATATGAGCTGAGGCCAGACTCTCAGAGTCTTCACCCAGCACCAGTAATTTAAATTGAGCCGATCCCAACTTCATTTCTATGTAACCCTGATTGTTTCCCCTGCCATCTGTAAAGTCTCTCAGGGATCATCACACAAATTTTCAGAGAGTAAGGCAGGGCAGAAACATAGTGACTTCAGACTTACCAATGGCAACACTAGAAACCAGGAAGTCACTGGGGCAAAGGAAAACCCTACAGAGAAATGATTTCCAACTAGAACTCCATGCCCAGTTAGATTTCCTGAGGAAATGTGAAGATGCTTTACATTTTGCATTTATAAAATACCACCCACATAAGCTTTCTGCAGAAGCTCCTGTTGAGTTAACAACACAGAGTGAGGTAAACCAAAACACAGACTGGGGAGGTAGGAAATTCAACATGGTGGGAAGTGAAGGACAACACAGGGAGGCTCCATGTGCCACAGGACTGCTTCCAACTGGAAGACTCACAATGGTAAAATCTACAACACCTGAGTGCCTGCCGGTCCTGAGAGCAGTACACAAACAGTGGATGTGAGCAGAAGGGAGGTGAAGCGATTTTCAAAAGCAGGTATAAGAAAAGAAAAGAAAAGAAAAGAAAAGAAAAGAAAAGAAAAGAAAAGAAAAGAAAAGAGGGGCTGGTGAGATGGCTCAGCGGGTAAGAGCACCTGACTGCTCTTCCAAAGGTGATAAGTTCAAATCCCAGCAACCACATGGTGGCTCACAACCATCCGTAACGAGATCTGGCTCCCTCTTCTGGAGTGTCTGAAGACAGCTACAGTGTACTCACATATAATAAATAAAATAAATTTTTTAAAAAAAGAAAAGGAAAGGAAAGGAAAGGAAAGGAAAGGAAAGGAAAGGAAAGGAAAGGAAAGGAAAGAAAAGAAAAAGAACAGGACTCCTGCCTGGCTCAGCTCTGAAAAAGGACCACATAATCTGTAACTGTTAATGACCAATAGTGAGGTAACTAGAAAAGAGATAACAATTTATAAAGGAAGATGTGGAATCAAAAAAAATAAAGGCAAAAATGTCGGTTTCCTTTAGCAGAGTCTGTATAGATGAAGCAGTTTTGTTCTGCAGCCTTGAGCTCCCTCTCTTGCCCCTCCCCAGCCTCTGCTTCACTCTCCCTCTTTGGAATCTTGCTTATGTAGCCCAGCCTGGCACTGAATACAGTCTTCTGAATAGCAAGAATTACAGGCATGTACCACTGTACCTGGCTAAGTCAAGCATTTAGAAAATGGAGCAAATTAAGAAAGGCTTGGAGGCTAAAGCACGGGAGAAGGATGGGCCCTGGGAGAAGAAGACTTTATAACTTTCTTTCTGCAATAAACTTACTAGTACTCTGTGAATAAAAAACATGTCTAAATTTTATTTTACTTCATAAATATTAAAAAGGAAGACATCACAAAGAGGAGGAAGTTTGTGATTTTTATGTAGATGTAACACGATCCATTGTTTTTCCTGTAACTAACTACATACCAATCGATACATGGCTTACATATAGCCTATGCTCACTCATACTCAACTGTGACTTCATAGGGAATTTTCTAGACCTTACCTCAAGCAGCGCAGCTGCAGGATCCCCCTGCAGGCTTTTCCCCAGCTTGTCAACCTCATCCAATAGGAACACTGGATTGTTAACCCCAACAGTCTTCAAGCCATTGATGATACGACCAGGCATACTGCCCACATAGGTGCGCCTGCAGAGAGCAAAGTCCCAGCAATGAGGATCAAGAGGAAACAACACTGAGAAGCCAGGCTTTGGGACTGCAAGTTCTTAGCTCTCCTCAGCACACAGGAAGGAAGCTCTATGTATATAAAAGCATTACCATATACCAAAGGTGTTATGTTCATTCTAATTTCCTACTTGATTCTGACTAATTGCAAGTTGTCCATGACACTGGAAGAACTATAAGTCAAATAGTTCTGGTTGAAGGAGAAAGATACAAATCTCTAGTTTTTAAAAGCAATAATGTGATATTAACTATAGTAAGTAGATCTGAGGTAAATGGTACTTATACTCCATTCCCCTGGTGTATTCCTGACCCACATGCACTATGATATAACTCAGTTCAGTCCTGTATCTGAGTGCAAATGTTAGAGGCCGTGTTGTCACATTTGAATCAGAGTCGTTATGTAATTACAGCAGATGTAAGCATGTTTACAGAACTGAAAGAGGCGCCTCTCCCTCACAGAGCTGGCAAGCTTGCTAAAGCTCTTTACTGATTTTATTATAGCCTTGCCTCCACCAGGCAGATAGCAGATGTTGCTTCTGAGAGGGTTTCAAGGGCTGTCTGCCTGCAAGAGAACGATCAGCAGTAAGTGGAGCAGCAGCAGTTACATCATGACCCACCCATCCACAGAGATGATTTACAGAGCAAGCCTCAACTGTGCCATGTGACTTCACAAAGTAGGGCAGAACAGAGTGACCTTTGAAAAAGCAAAAATGCCTGAGAAACTGTCACAGAAATGGCTTTTATCTAGGGAAGATGAACAGCGCTGGAGCTAGATACAATAGTGTCTATTTACAATCAGAAACTAGCGCATTCCAGGCTTCAGAAAGAGGGTCTGGGGATGTAGGGCACTTGATTAGCAAAGCACAAGGCCTGGGATCATCCCCAGCACCACCTAAGCTAAGCAGGATGATAGAAGTTCAAGGCTATCCTGGGCTAAACAAGACCTTGCTTTAAATTGATGCTTTAAATTAATGATGAGGAGTCAGCATCGCCGCTGCCATCGACCTCTGTGACTCCACACAGCAGGACTGGTGCACGTATCAACTCACAGAGACTGTGACAGCATGCACAGGGCCTGCACAGGTACAAGCCAGCTGAGACACCCCTCTGGGTTCCCACCCGTAACCAAGAAGCTATCTGCAGTTGATACCTGTTGGCCAAGGGAAAAAGGTTTCTCTAATGGAGTCTTTCTCAGTATATTAAGCAGGCTCCATTCCCAGGAATAGCTGGCCAACATAAGACAAACTCAATAGTACTTTTGGAGACCTTTTGTCTCATTATGCTTAGTTTGGGCTTTTTTTTTTTTTTTGTCTTAGTCTTATCAGGTTTTTGCTTGTTTATGTTGATATTCATTTTTGTTGTCTGCTGGGGGTTTTGTTTCTTATTTTTTGTTTTGTTTTGTTTTGTGGGGGGGGTCATAAAGTTGATTAGGTACAAAGGTGAAAATTTGGGAGGAATTGAGGAAAAAATATATTATGTGAAAAAAATTAAAAATTAATAATAAAAATTTTGAGAATGGAACATGGAAAGGACAACATGAGAAATCACTGAACTTTTTTTTTTTTTTTCCTTTTTTTGGTTTTTCAAGACAGGTTTTCTCTGTGTAGCCCTGGCTGTCCTGGAACTCTGTAGACCAGGCTGGCCTCGAACTCAGAAATCTGCCTACTTCTGCAGAGGTAGTGCTGGGATTAAAGGCTTGTGCCCCCACACCCGGCTCACTGAACTTTTTCAAATTCTTTCTCTAGGGAACACAGGCTTGCCACTACTCTGATTGTTAAAGTGTGGTAGAAAAGAAAGTTGTTCACATTTCAAATTCTTTAAAGGCCTTTTCGGCCCCCCAACCCTCAACTCCCCCTTGTTTTATTTATTCACTTTTCCTCTTAGTCACAGCCTCCCCTTTCTCTTACCAGTATCCCCTACCCATCCCCTCTCCCCTTCTCCTCTGAGAAGTGGGGAGGTAAGGACCACTTCTTGCTTTTCTGTTTTTGATATGATTTCAAAAACAGGTACTTATAATTCTATACCTAAAGTCAGAGGAGAAAATGTAATTCTAGGACCCTTTCTAGAGCAGTGCAAGCCAACAAGTCCTGGGGACTTCTCATGTTCCCCAAGCCCACAGAAAAGGTCCAACCCTCTCTGCCCACAACTAAGACTAATCAGACTATCAGTCAGCAGCTTTCCTGACAGCAGCCAACACTCTCTTCATTCATAATCAAGATCCTACAAAACCTATAGGGTTTCCTTTCTTTCTTGTTTGTTTTTGAGACAGGGTTTTTCTGTGTAGTCCTGGCTGCCTTAGAACTCATTCTGTAGATCAGCCTGTTTTCAAACTCAGAGATCTGCCTGGCTCTGACTCCCAAGTGCTGGTATTAAAGGCATGTGTCACCATGTCCAGATTTCTTTACCGTTCTTAACATCATGTTCCCCGTTATGGCTTGAGTGTCCTTCAAAGACCCATGTGGTCGTTTTAAGAACTATGGTCTACTTGGAGGGCATGCTATTTCTAATAAAGGAATTAAAATATTCCTACCAAATTCTGAGCTAATTCTTAGAAGAGGGCTATTATAAAAGAACACCAGTGGACTTCACCTCCTTGTGCCAGGCTTCCTGGTATCAGTGTAATCGCTTGCTCCAGTATCAGCTCCTATGATGCGATGCAGCCAAAGATAGGCCTTGAGAGCCTATTCAGTACTGTTGGAACTTTCAGTTTAAACATTGTGAGCTAAAAAGACTTCCTTTCTTCGTTATAGTGTAAAAAGCTAATTAATAAATACAATGTCCATACCTACCTTCCTTGCCTATGTATTTACTAAAATTCTCTGAAGGGAAAAGATTAGTCTTCTTGTGTTATTTTGCTTTTGGGATAGGGCCTCACAGTGTATCCCAGGCTGACCTGAAATTTACTACGTACCTGGGTTGCCTCAAATTTGTGGTCGTTTTTCTGACTTATCATCCTGAGTTACAGGCGTGAGCCACCACCATGCTGAATTCCCAGCAGGCCTCAGAAACCTCTCCTGAACTCCTCTCACACAGTCACTTCCAATACTGCAGTGCCTACACCACCAACTGGCTCTACAACCCGTCTGTTCCTCATGTGCTCCCTAGTCCATCATGGGTATAGCCCCTATGAGCAGCAGGCAGATGACAGAAGCTGAGTCATACACTGCAGAGCACAGGCTGATGCACAGCTGTTAGTACTCTTCTCCCTCAGGGCCTCCAAACCACCACTGGTAAGGAGAAACTTGGCACAAATTATTTGACCTAAGACTCAGTTTCCTCATCTATAAAATGGGACAGCAGTGCCAATGCCAATCTCATGAAGGCTGGGAAAGAAGCTCTATAAGCCACCTAGCAGGGTCGACACAGCAGACTCTGATCAGGAACTACTGTTAGGAGAAATCAGGACAATCGAAATCAGGTCTCCCTTGAATTGTGTTTTATGAAAACAACTTCCACAAAAGTCTTTTTAATAGCACCAGGCATGTACAGTATTATTGCTATTCCTCAGCCAGAAGTGACATCTCCAAAATTCAGCGCACTGGTCTAGAAATCAAGCCAGGAAGATAACCATCACCATCAGAACAAACACGCCAGGATCCAGTCCTCACTGTTAAGGTGACGAGTCTTTGAATGACATTATAAAGCTAATACAGCACTGCAAATGTCTCTGTGACTTCCCATCAAAGTGGAGAATCCTCACATATGCGACACGCAAATCTATCACCTTTACTGACACTCTTGAGTCTAAACAGGGTGTGGTTTGCCAACTGTCTAGTTCCTCAAACACCGATGGGAAGTGTACTGCTTTCATGAGCAGAGAAAAACATTGATTTAATATGAACTGATTAGATAAATAGGTTTTTGGTAGAAAGAGTAAATACTACTTGTAGTTATTAGAGGAGAAAAAATTCTAATTTTTTTAAACTACCTTGGAAATGTAGCACACGAGTGTCTTGTTTGCTGGGCAAACAAGAGACCCCGAGTTCAGAACCCTAGAACCCATGTATGCCAGATATACAGTATTTGTCAGTCCAGCTCAGAAAGTAGAGACAGATCACTGAAGCAAGCTAGCTAACAAAACTAGCTGAACCGGCAAGCTCTGCTTCAGGTTTGACAGAGATTCTGCCTCAGAGAATAAGGTGGGAGGGAACTGAAAAAGACCCTTCACAACTGAAAGCAAAAGTACCGGCTCAGGACAGTGCAGGCAATCAGAGCCAAAGACAGATGATACAAGAGAGAATGGGATAGGAACACAGGAGAGGGAGGAGGGGTATTTGTTCTATAGGACAAAGGCCTGACTCTGGATAGAGAGGAAACAGACATGGCACATAGGAAAATGGATTAAAAAGGTAAAAGAGGAAATCCCATATTAGGATGATGTATTTTGTCGCGCCCACACGTCTCTGACCAGCAGAGATGGTGGGAAGAAACGACACTGGGACGCCAAGGCAGGTTCAGAGCAGCTTGCCTTCGCAGCTTCTGCTTTATTCTGCTTCTCTCTCAGGTTTCACACAGCTGCAGCCGTTCACTCACTCACTCTGGTTTTTCTAACACTGGTACGGTCTCCTCATCTGGGCTCTCTAACACTGGTCTGGTCTCTCTGATGCTAGTCCGGTCTCTTGTCATCTGGGGCTGCCCTCAATTTATACTTCCATTCACTCACGTCATCTCACACCACCCAATCATAAACACACATGTCCAAGGCAGCATGAAGGATTGGCTGATAGAATGGTATCGCTAGATGTTGTGCTAATCTCTCCAACGAGATTACATGCAACTACTTTTATTGCACATGATTGAGACTAGGATAAACAAGCAAGGTCACAGGGCTTAGCATAGAGCCAGGGCGCCATCTTTGGCCCATGCAGCTGTGCCCGCTCCCCACAGTATTTAATTTTAATTGGGCATGTTACTTAGGTGAGCCTAAGGGGGCTTTTGATTGCTAGACTTCAATACTTTCATAGCTGAACCTTGGAAGTTAGCCTCACGAGGAAGTTAGACCTTGGTGGTTAGCTTTAGGAAGTTAATTTAATAGTTTTTTTTTTCTTAAGATTTATTTATTATATGTGAGTATGTGAGTATACTGTAGCTATTTTCAGACACTCTAGAATAGGGCATCAGATCTCATTATGGATGGTTGTGAGCCACCATGTGGTTTCTGGGATTTGAACTCAGGACCTTCAGAAGAGCAGTCAGTGCAATAAACCACTGAGCCATCTCTCCAGCCCAATCTAATAACTTTTAGCAAGGCTGAAGGAATGGGGGAAGAAGGGCAAAGCCTGCCAGAGCCTTTCAGAGTGTCATGATTAAGCTGTCCAGAGTCCCTCAACCATCAACCTGGAGTCTACACACATACATGCACATGCACACACATGCATGCACAACACACACAGATATACATACACATAGAAAAAGAAAACCATCCAGATTTACATAAACACAATTTTATAGAATTCATTCCCTAGAATATTACTTCCTACTGAATTTCTGATAATTCATTTATTTAAACTCAAAAACTCAACAACAGGAATGGTGATTTTGTGACTTACAGGCAGAAAAACATGCTGAGATAAAACTGCCCGAGTGAATTAACAGCTAAGTTTCACTTCATGCCTCCTTTAAGATACAGAAAACCAAAGGCTCTCCTTCTCATCAGGTCACCATTTAATACATAACTGTAAACCAAACCTTTTTTTTTCTCCTCTGTCTCCCTCCTACCTTTTCATTTTTCAACTACTAAAAATTTAGTCTTTGGTTGCTTTTAAAAACCAGTCCCTGACTTACTGGCACTTTCCTGTTCTATAGACAGGTGCAGCTGGCAAATGGTGGGAAGTCCATGCATGGGAAAGTAGCAGCTAAGTGAGAGAGACAACACAAAAGCAGCCACTTTTCCTTTTTTTCTGACTATCAGTTACTTCAGTTCAGACATTCTCATACATACAGGCAAAACACTGATGCACATTAAAAATAAATGGTGGTGGCACACACCTTCAATCCCAGCACTTGGGAGGCAGAGGCAGGCAGATTTCTGAGTCCGAGGGCAGCCTGGTCTACAAAGTGAGTTCCAGGACAGCCAGAGCTATACAGAGAAACCCTGTCTCAAAAAAAAAAACAAAAAACAAAAACAAAACAAAGAAAAACACCAAAAAATAAATTTTAAAAGGGAAATAATCCAAAATGACAGAGTACAGATCAAGTCATTTGATTAGGGTAAGTCTCATGAGTTTTGTCAAAATCAGATTTCAGCCCAAATTCTTTGTGGCTGGTCTGCAAATAAGGGTGCCTATTTCATTATGAAAGGGAACTACAGCCTCTAGTGGCACTCAGGAAAACAAGACAGTCTAGGCAACAAAATGATCTCCAATTGTCAGAAGGACTGACCCAAATCAATCCCTTAGCCTGATGCATTCCCTCGTTCCTTATTAGAATCTTTGTATGCTTCTTCAATGCACATTCTTCACTTATGAACAAACAGAATAGGCCTTTCTTGCTTGCTTTCTTGCCTGCTTTCTCTCTTTTTATTTAAAAACAGGATCTTGTGTAGCACAGGGTGGTCTCACTCTTGGCATATAGCTATGGCTAGTCTGCTTCCACTTTCCAAGGGGTAGGATTATAGGCATGGGGCACCAGACCCAGAAAATAACCATGTCTTGAAAAGAGTTTTTCACAGTTTCCCATCATTACCTAAGGTCAGTGATCCCTGCTAGAAGATCACTGGGAAAATGAATGAAAAAGCACCATATTCTTTCACTAGCAGTTCAGAGTTTCCACGTTTCACACTCTCTGCATGCTAGGCTGTACCCAAGGTACACAGCAGCTTCCCCACACTTCTTACACATATATTCTAGGTGTGTGTTCTCATAGCTTGCAACTGCCATGGAGCCCTCTGACCATAAGACCTAGACTTCCCTAAAGCCTCTTCCAGTCAGGTCCACAGGGAGAACCATAGAACCAAACAATGGAAAGGAAACCCATATCTGATTATAATAGTGTAGGTTCATCAAGTCTAACATACTTAGTCTATTTTTTTTTTTTAACAGAAAGTGAGTGAACATGAAAGGGTGAGCTGTAATGGTTATGCTAAACTTTTCCATTAGTGCAGTCAGGTTTTCATAAGAGAAAGACTACAGGCAGAATAAACTTACTCAAACATTACTCACCTCCCCATATCTGCCCATAGAACTGTAATTATTCATTAAAACACTAAAAGAGTTATGATTATTATTTAGGTAATGCTACTAGGTCAAAGTAAGTAGAAAGTAACATAATATCCAATCACAAAGTAAGTTACAATTCTATAATTCTACTCAAGTAGAACAGTAGAAAACCAAGGCATACACTAGTTAGTCCACTAAACAAATGTCAAAGTTAAAAGAGGCTGAAAGCACTGTATTACCTGTGCCCTCGAATGTCAGACTGGTCACACACACCCCCAAGTGCAATCCTGTGGAACTCCCGACCCAGAGTCTTGGCCACCGATCTTCCTACACTTGTTTTGCCTACTCCAGGCGGGCCAACAAAACAGAGGATTGGGCCCTTCAAGTTATTTTTCAGCTGTCTCACAGCCAAGTATTCCAAAACCCTCTTCTTCAGTTTTTCCATAGCATAATGGTCATTGTCCAGAAGAATCCGGGCTGCCCGAATGTCCAGGCGATCTGTCAAATAAGCCAATAGAAGTTATTTCAGCACTTGGAACTTATAAGTAACTTTTTTGAAGCTTTATAAGAATATTATTTAGAAAAAAAATTGTAAAAACAGATTTGGATCACTCTATGTCTTCAAATGTACTAACTAGGGACTTGTTTTTGTTTGTTTGTTTGTTTTTCTTTTGTCAACTTGGCACAAGCTGAAGTCATCTAAGAGGAGGAACCCTCAACTGAGATAATGCTTTCATAAAATCGGACCATAGGCACACCTGTGCTGCATTTTCTTGATTGATGTGGGAGAGCCCGATCCATCTCTCCTCAGCTGGTGGTCCTGATGCT
Source organism: Mus minutoides (assembly GCA_902729485.2). Taxonomy (NCBI): domain Eukaryota; kingdom Metazoa; phylum Chordata; class Mammalia; order Rodentia; family Muridae; genus Mus; species Mus minutoides. The sequence goes on from LR750123.1 coordinate 815,991, forward strand.
ATAAGAAAGCAGGCTAAGCAGGCTATGAGAAGCAAGTTAGTAGTGGCACTTCTCCATGGCCTCTGCATCAATTCCTGACTTCCCTGGACTAACAGCTATCAAATAAATAAGCCCTTTCTTCCCCAAGCTGCTTTCAGTCATAAGCAATAGAAACATAGCTAACATAGAATCCTCCGTTTTGTTTGATTTTTCTATTTAAGATTTAGTGTCTTGAAAAACAAAAAAAAACAAAAAAAAACAACAACAAAAAAAAAGAGATTTAGTGTCTCCAGAGACATCCACCCATTAAAATCCCATGCTCAAATCACGTCACTTGCAATGATTTCTTACATATACCTTATTTCTCTGGGGGATATAGTTTCTATATATTTTATTGTGCTGGAAGTTTTTCTTTGGAAAAGAAAGGTGGGGGTGGGCAATCAAGATGGCTCAGGAGATAAAAGCATTTGCTGCAACAAACCTGACAACCCAGAATCCACATAAATGTGAAAAGAGGGAACCAACTCCACATAGTAATCTAATGACATCATTCCCCTCCCAGTAATGACAAAATTTGAAAAAGTTAAAGAATATTTGTCTTATTTAGTAGTAATATTATATATGCCCCACCCCTAAATCTTGACGCTAATGAAAAAGAAGCAGCAGCTACCTATGACCTCATTCTCAGAACAGCTTGGATGTGTTGTCTCAACATGAGTGTGAGGTTACACATGGATTTTCCAAAATGAGATTTTATGGAGTCTTCTGTAAAGTGCATTTCTTTTGTTCTCTTAATCTGTTAAGGAATTTTCAATAGGAAATATACATCTCAGCAACACTTTGTGGGTACTTTATAGTTTATTATTCAATTATCCACTCACTTAACCAATTTCCTATCCTGAACTGCACTAAAAAACACATTAAAAGGTTCAAATGTCATAACCACATGGAGTGTTTTACTGAGACTACATAGATAATAATATAACATATACTAATCAATAATGTAATATATTACATTAGCTGAGTGAAAGACAAATCTATACAATCATCTCAATAAATGCAGAAAAGCACTGGACAAAATTCACTTTCTTTACATGATAAAAGTCAGCAAACATTGTGGTGGAAGCTAATGACCAAGAAAGCAGGAGGCCAGAATTGACCCAGGTAAGGTACCCAGAGATGAGCAGCCCCACAGCACATGAGCAAAGAGGGGAAGCAGGGAGGAGGCTGGAGCTGACCCAGGATAAGGTACCCAGCCTACTGGGGTTGTGGCCACTGGTATGTTGCTCATGCTCAGTGATTGGCCCCACACCTAAGTGCACACACAGTAACAGCACTAAGCAGATTCACTGGGTTACACACTAATCTGAAAGGATAGCTCTGCCATAAGAACGGAATTTTACAGAGTGCAGTACTAACCCATACATATGGGTCAACTTTCAATGAGGCCTTCAAGACTGCACTCTAGGGAAAGGATAGTCCCTTCCAACAAATACTGTAGGGAAAACTGGATAGTGCATGCACCTGAATGAAAACCCTAGAGCTGTTCTTGGCAATGATAATTCTGAAATGACATCAGGAGTAAGTCATCAAAATCAAAATCAAGAGCTGGGTATGGTATGCATGCCTGCAATTCCAGGATGCATGCTGGGGAAGGAACACTGTCATGAATCTGAGGCCAGGTACAGCTTATGCATCATGACCCTGCTAAAACAAAGCAAACAAAAATCATCCTAGTCCTATCAGAATGGCTACTTAAAACAAAGCAAAGGAAGACAACAACCACCAAATTATAGCCAGACTTGTGGCACAAGCCTGTAATCCTAGTATCGCCCAGTACAGGTGGAAGGCAGGGGGATCCTCCTTAGCTATATAGAGATTTCCAGGCCAAGCTGGCCTACATGAGACCCCATCTCAAATAAATGATAAAACACATTATAACAAGTGATAGTGAAAATATGGAGAGACAGGAGCCCTCATATACTATTACAGGAATATGAATTGGTAACTTCAGAAAAAATGGTACAAAGGTTTCTCAGCAATTAAAAATAACCTACCATATGATTGTGCATTCCCCATTTCTGGGTATATGCTCAAATGATTGAAATCAGGACCTTGGAGAGTACCTATAGGCTAACACAAGATGAAATGTGCTGTTATTCATAATATCCAGAAATGGAAGCTGTTCAAATATTCACTGAGATGAAATGAGAAATGTATTATATTCATGTAACTACTATAATTTAGCCTTTAAAAAAGCAATACAACAAAAGAAAACAAAGCCAAGGAAATCTCATGACTTTCAACATAGAGTGCATTCTAAGAGAAATGAGCCAGAACAGACAGACTGCATGCTTTCACTTACTGAATGGAATTTACAACTCTCAGAAGCAGAGTACAATGGTTGCCTGGACTGGGGGAGGAAGGGTATGGGAGGGTGATGGTAAAATGGTCTTAATGTTCAGTTAGACAAGTGTGAGTTCTGGAGATCTACTATGTGGTCCAGTGTTTCTAAGCAAACAATAATGTTTTGTATTCTTAAAATTTGCTAAGAGAAAGAATCAGGTGGATCTCTGTAAATTTGAGGCCATCCTGGTCTACATAATGAATTCCAGGACAGCCAGAGCTACATATTGAGATCCTGTCTCAAAAGCCAAACCAAACCAACCAAAACTTTGTTAGGAAGAGGGTTAGAACGATGATTCCATAGTTAAGAGCACTGGCTGCTTTTCCAGATGACTCAGGCTCAAAGGCAGCACCCATAGGGCTTTTCACAACTGTAATTCTAGTCTCAGGGTATCTGTCAAAGCTCTTTTGGCCTCCTTGGGTACTGCACACATGTGATGCACAGACATACACATAAATCACTTTTAAATGTGGCTAAAAGCACTTGTTGCATGGTTTGACCACTTCTCCCTCTCCAACTCTGACTCTGACTCTCTGTCATACACATGAATTAGAAGAAAACAGTGAATGGGAGCTGACTTTGGGGAACAATGGGTATAATTACAGTGCAGGTGATGCTGATGATGTCATGAATGCTATTCTGAATTTCATAAAGACATAATCATGTGTTCAACTGCCACTATATCTCAGTAAAGTGGTTTAAAAATAATTAAAATAATTTATTGTTGCTTGTTTTTTGAGCTAGTTTCCCGACATAGAGTGTAGGAATGTAGGCATGTACCCCCAGTCCTGATGGAATGTGCAGAATGAAATCTGCATGAGCTTTCCGGGGACTGTGACTGAGAAGCAGATGGCACTATGAGCTCACCAGTTGTACTTTTGTTCCAAGGAAGCTCCACCATAAGTTCCAAATAATTTCTAGTCAGAGCATATTCAGGCATTGACTGAGGCATTTTTTTGAGTCTGTGGGGAAAAAAATACGTACCCAATAGGTTCAAGAGCATAGTAATTCCACAATAACAGAAAAACCAAGCATGTCTCCTTACCATGCATACTTTTCAAACCTGAACAAAGGTTTTAAAGAGCTGGCTGACAAGTTGTTTTTCCTTTTATGTACAGAAAATATGTGCTATAGTAAACTCCAAGGTTATCCTGAATGTACAATCCAAGCATTTCCTTTACTTTGCTTGTATAAGGAAAAACTGAATGTCCCCGGTCCCTTAGAGTTAACTTATTGATGCACTGTAGTACTGGGGACAGAACTTGAGGCCTTGTACATGACAGGCAAAAATGCTACTGCTGAACTCTAGCCACAGCTGTCCTCTGGGATTTATAATCTAATGAGAAGCTAAAACAACAGAGGTGGGATACACCTCAGTAGTAGAGCACACACTTAATGACCACGAGGCCCAGGGTTAGCCCTGAGAACAACAAAGTCATCACAGAGCTCGACCTGTGCATAACACTGTAACTAAAGTAAGAAATTTGGACAATTTTTTTTAGACACTGAAAAGACAGCTTCAATAATTATATGTGAGAGCAGAATGCAAGTAGAACACACACATCACCTCTCAGTCTTTGAGGAAAACATTAGGGAGAGTGGTGTTAATTCATAAGTATTATGGATGTCTTCATAGGTGAGCATGGTGGTATATGCCTATAGTCTATTCATTTGGGAGGATGAGGCAGGAAGATTAAGTTCAAAGCCAAGGCCAGCCTGACCTACACAGAAAGATCCTTTCCAAAAAAGCTAAGGAAAATAAATGTTCAAGATTCAGGTTATGCAAAGCAATGGAGAAAGAGGGAGAACATTCCACTGCTCTGAGAATTAAGGATGGTGGGGCTGGAGGGATGGCTCAGTATCTAAGTGCATTGGCTGCCAGAGGCACAGGGGGTTTAATTTTCAGGACCCATATAGTGGCTCACAACCATTTGTAACATCAATTCAAGGGATCCAATGCTTTCCTTCTGACTGCCTCAGAAATACCCATACAAATAAAAAATAAGTAAAATTTTAAGAGGAAAAGAATTAGGAAGGATAAGAAAGACAAAGTTGGCAATGAAGTAACATGCACAGGTGGCCTAAGAACTGATCATGACTAAGAAGGGAGAAAGAATAAATAACTCAGCCTCTAGTCTGTGACTCAAGGTAACATAATCAAGTTTCCATAAGCAAGAATTTCTAACATTAACAAGCAAAACAAAAATATTAATGAACTTTTACCTTTTTATCTCCTTGACACAGACTTTATGAGCCTGTTCTGGCATACTAGATGTTCTTATTTTTTTCTCCAGCATGACAATGTCATCATTATCTTCCTCCTCCTCCTCATCTTCTAAAGTTCCTGGGATGTGTGGAATCCTCCTGATGGGGCGTATTGCTATAACCTAAGTAGAAAGTACATGCCAAAACAAAGTGGAGCTGAGGCAGGAGGTCTAAGAATTGAAGGGCAGCTTAGCAACAAAGTGAACCCAGTCTCAAAAATATAAAAAATAAAACAAATAAGAAAGGAAAGAAAAGAGGAGTAATGGAGGAGAGGATAAGGGAGTGGGAGAGAGAAAACGAGGGAGAGTAAGGTGGGGAAGGAAAGAAGTATTAGGCTAAGGTAAGACAAGGGTGGGTGCTATATAAATATCTATGGTTACAGTCTAAGGTAAGACAAGGGTGGGTCCTATATAAACACCTATGGCTACAGTCTGTGGCTTTGGGAAATCAGGTTCAGAACTACTAGGAGGCAGACGTACACATTCATGACAGAAGTTAAAGCAGACCAGCACACAGTGGACAAGGTGGATACACCATAGACATGAAGTGACTACAGCATCACAAGTACAGCTGTCCTGTGCACTACAGCATCACAAACAAGTACAGCTGTCCTGTGCACTACAGCATCACAAGTACAGCTGTCCTGTGCACTACAGCATCACAAACAAGTACAGCTGTCCTGTGCACTACAGCATCACAAACAAGTACAGCTGTCCTGTGCACTTTTCTGCATTTTCTCACTCACACTGCCACCAACAGTAGCTACCACTGCTGTTCTCATATGCAAATGTCTCTTAGCATTTCCACCCCTTCCACACTAACTTCAACTTTATCTGTCTCCAACCCGTCCTGGGTGAGTGGCATCTTGCTTGCTTGCCTCCTATCATGCCCTGCTTCTCCAGCAGAGGCTGGAGGGCTGTTAACTCCACCCTGTTCCCTCACCAGTTACAGTGCTTCAGTGAACTTCTGGCTTGCTAAAATTGTTCTTTTTCCAATCCAAACCCTTCTGTATGCCAATTCAAACAGACTTTCCCTCTCTCAATGGTTTTTATTTATATTTTCTTTTCCTATGATCTTACTACCATATTTTAAAAGTATGGTATGTTCCTTGAATTTTCAACTCATTAGTATCATGAACTAACTCCAACTTTTACTAGAGGAAAATAATATATTATCATTTTGGGAATGTTGGTAAGAACTGATCTGAGGTTTATATGTTAAAAGAAAGTCCAGGCAATTAAAGGAACTACCCCAGACACATCAAAGCATTTGAGATCTTCTCAAAAGCAATGAACTTTTTCTTTCCTTTCAAATTCTTCCAGTTTATTTCTTGTTTGCTTGTTTATTTGTGAGCTAGGTTCCTGCTATGCAGCTCATGCTGGCTCCCATCTCCTACACTCAAGGGATCAGTTTACTTCTGACTCCCCAGTAGCTAGAAATACAGACGTACACCTGGCTTTCAAGTGTTTCTTTCCTCAAAAGAGCTAAATCTCATATTACAGAAAGAAACATGTAATAAAAGAATAAGGGTATGGTGGCACATCCCTATAATATTGTCACTCTTGAGTCTAGAACAAGAGAACAGTTGCCTTGACTTCAAGTCCAGCCTGGAAGATAAAGCAAGACCCCGCCAAGAGAAAAGAAAAAGATTTACCCTCTTGTCGTCATCTTGTTTAGGTTTTCGAGTCTTCTGAAGTAATTTGAGACCTTCAATCTGTCTAACAAGCAGAGGTATGGTCATCTTGAACCGATCCTCCAGGCTCACAGCATCTAAGATCTAGGAAGCATGGGTCGATTAATAACACCCTTTCCAGAAGCACATGCTCTAACTACAAGCAGGTAGATTAAGGCCTTAAATTACAAGAAAGGCAAAACTTATGGCTCTGGCCCTGCTGTGGCCCTATCACTGTGGTGTGGCAGGGCCTGGGCAGTTGTCACGAAGCTGCCGAGGTAGAGCTGTCTAAGGAGAAGCTCTGAGGCACTCTGTGTTGTCTTGGGCTTCACCTCTACTCCAGCTTGAACCTCTTACGTCCCAGCAACTTCACATACTTGGTGTACTTGGCCACATTGTTGCCTGGATCAGCCACAGCCTCCTCTATTTTCAGTGTATATTTCTCTAAACTAAAAAAAAAAAAACCCCTCAACAATTCTGTTTAACAATTATGATAGGAATAATGCTATGTCATGGCCAACACTACCAAATTATCTATATTATCAGCAAAGAGGGAATGGGCAAATTTTTACAAGATAAAAACAAAAATATTTTTATTTTAAAATGAAGTCATATACCCCATGATCAAGAACCAAACATAGCTGGTAGCACAGGCCTGTAATCCCAGCTACTTGGTAGACAAGGGATGGAGATCTCAAGTTCAAGGCCTATCTGGACTAGTGTGACTTCAAGGGCCTAAGCAACTTAATAAGACACTATCTTATAACAAAAAGTAGAAAAATAGGGCTGGGCATATAGAAGGGCAGTAGAGTGCTTGCCTACTGTGTGAGACCCTGGGTTCAATCCTAGTACTAAATGACAGGTAACCATCCCTGAGGTTCTGGAAGGGCACATACCTGAAGCTTCTCTTTGTTGCTTGTTCGAATAATTGAAGTTAGAATGTCTGGTAGAGCTTCCCTTGGAAGATTATCTAAAAGACGTCTCAATTTAGCAACTGCAGGGACGGACATATCCAACATTTCAACCAACTAGAGAAAAAAAAAGAGTCTAATGAAATGGGCAGTGGCGTGTGTGAACGAAAATAATCAGATTTTCATACGGGTTTAAGGTTTGGGTCTGCATCTTTTGTTTTGAAAGATCACCAATTCATACCCGGTAGGCACCTAACAGGCAACAGAGAAGTCAGAGGGTCCATGAGACAGCTCAGCAAGTACAGGCTCCACTTCCAAGACCTGAGCATGTGGCAGAAGCAGAGAACTATATTCTGACCCCACACAAATACTCACACACTGATATTTATCTGGGGGGCATACACAAAACAAAACTTCCATGCTAGAATATTACAACAGATTAAGCTGAAGATTAGCTTCCAGCAACTGTCAGTTATTAGGATAAGGGACAGAGATTCCCCCTTTCTTGTGGGCACACAGTAGATAGGCCTGTTCTTTCTCACCTCCTCTGAATACAGGGTCAGCTGCAGTCTTGCACTTATCTTTGAAAAATTCCTTCTGGGCAGAAATGCTAAGTCAAGGAAAGAGTGGCCAGATTTCCATTTTCTGCTCAGCATAAGAAAACTTGAGGTTAATTCCAGTCTAGCTTGGTCCTTAAGAGACACTGAAAGACGGGTCATTAACCCTACAGGTTTAGTCATGAAGCCTTAGCAAAAAATTAACCTTTATGTTAATCAAGCTACTCATCAAAACCTGGTTCAAGCTATCTAATTTACAAATGATATATCAAGTCTCCATGTATCCAACTCTAAAAGGATTTCATAGGCCAGTACTAATTAAACAGCTCTGAAAACACTAATGAAGGGAACTACCCATCACTTTTTAAGAATCAGGGGAATTAAAGTATAACCGCATGAAGATAATGTTAGGTGGAAAAATATACATAAAAACAAACAAAACAGCCATTAAAAACCAAAAATTCAAAGAATCAAGTCTCAAAACAAAAATTGAATCCATTCCCCTAGCCCTGTGACTAGAAACTATTTGCCCCTCATGCAGGAGCTGCCACAGGGTGGGATTCAGGCTTGTAGGAGCACAGGTCTGTAGGGCAGTTTCAACACAAGATGATAAGCAGTTGTACATGACTGAGCAGGCCCAGGGAAGGAGAGTAACACCACACAGCAGTTGGAAAGCACACAGAGCCCACCATTCAGAGAAGAAGAGGAACAAGAGGTAAAAATCACAAGAAGTAACGAATGTGGGGGCTTTTTTTTTTTTGGCTATTCAGCAAGGCTAGAACTATTGATTTCTATGTAGTAACTAGAGCTGAAGTAAGACAGGCCTAAGACAAGGCTTGTAAAGAGCTTTTACAGTACCAGGAAATCTGAACTTTATCCTCAAGAGAACCCTCACTAGCCTTGGGCATACAATTAAGATACACTGCCTATTCCAATTCACATACCAGAAGTTCTCTATTCCAGTACATCCTCCTTTCAGCCCTGACGTTACAACTCTAAATGGATATTATATTTCTATTACTGTTTAGCACATCAAGGGTGCTTATTACTGAGAATGACCATCAGATGCAGACGCCACAGGCTGTGCACATCAGCTCCGCACTTCAGTCATCAGTGGTATCCAAAATCAAGACCTTAGACACCAGCTAGTCGGCACAGATTCAGTCAGGGTAGAAGATTACAGCAACCAAGAAGCAGAAGACTACATTTAATAATACAATTTTGCATTTTTATTATGGTTTTTAAGTAAAACAAGGAGGAGATATGACGTGTTTTATCTAGAGCTGATAGAATCCTGACACCTAGAATTAAGGCGTGCACTACTTCATGCACAGCCATAGCATGCTTCCTCCAGGGATTCTAGCAGGCCAGAGGTGCAACCACACTTTTAAAACTGGTCCACTGTGGCTTCATACTTACAGTCAGCCCCTAACCTGCGCTGTGTGACCTGGATCTGAAACAATATGACTTCTTTATTCTGACTAGTATTTTAGTAACAAGTTTATTGTACTTTCATTTTAGCACTAATCACTAAAACAGCTACCAAGTTGGGAGACACTGGAGTTATAAAGAAACTAGTCGTATCTTTTGGAACACTTTTATAAAGATTTAACCAATATACCCAGGATGATTTAAGTACAACCAAGTCAAAAGCAAACTGGATCATGCTATAAAATACCACAAAATTGTTTCAATATATGTATCTATACAGCCCTACAGCTTCATTACCCAACAGAGTCATCTGACCTCAAGATAGCAAAGAACCAGCAGGAGAAGGTTTTAAAGGAAAGGAGAACCACACACCTGCACTGCGTATCTGTAGAATTGCTCCGACAGCTCTCCCAGCTCCTCCCTGGTTTTGCAGATATTGGGAAATTCTTCAAGTCGGTCCAGCTGCTCTACCTCAGCCACAGGATATGGCTTCTCTTTTAAGACCTGCATAATCTGGAACCGGCACAGGCCTGTGATGAGTAAAGTGTAGTGTGGTTTGGGCCAATTACTGCCCACAACCTGAACTGCCAGGGCAGCCGTTCCAATTCTGAAAAATACACAAATATTGGCATTACACTTAACATGGCAGAACAAACATTCCCTTCCAAAAGTGCTGATTTGGCCTGGTGTGGTAGCTCATACAGAAAGTAGAACTAGCCCAGTGAGTTGAGAAGTTTGCTTTGCAGCAAAGCTAGATGGACCTAGCCATCTATGCCCTTTGACACCGGACATGGAACTAGAAATGTTGGTGTTTGACTCGCTGGATTTTGGTGTAGTATTTTCCCCCTATTGGAAGGGTGATATGTATCCTCTGCCATTGTATTTGGAACTATGGAATTAGCTTTTTGATTTTGCAAGGCATCACAGTTAAGGGATTGCCTTGAGTCTCAGAAGAAATTTTAGAGTTTAGACTTTAAAACAGTGTTTTGAGACTGTCCAGGACTATAGGAACTTATGAAGTTGGGCTGAATGAGTTTTGCATTATGATTCATCCATGAGACTATAGGTGCTGTGGAGTAGACTTTGTTTGAATGATGTCCTCCATATTCCTGGGCATTTAAATACTTTGTTCCCTTTGGTGATGCTGTTTGGAAAGGCTTGAGAGGAAGTGATCACTGGAGGTGGGCTTGAAGTTTCCAGGCCTGCTGCCATCCCCAGTGTGCTCGTGCTGTTTCCTTGTGAGAGGTCTGAGATGTGAGCACTCAGGCACTCTGGTCTGGCCACCATGCTTGGTGCTTGCTACTGTGCTTCTCACCATGGTAGTGACGACTCTTTTCCCTTTCAAACTGGAAGCCCAGATAAACCCTTCTATAAATTCCCTTGGTCATAGTGTTTGAATACAGCAATAGAAAAGTAAGATACCACTTATCTCCAGGCTTTATATGGGAAAGTAAGTAAGCACAAGAACTAGTCAATGAATCTCATTTCCTACTACAATGTGACAAGGTTTGTCACTGTGATGGCTAATCTAAATGTCACCTTGAAGGGACACTGGGCATGCCTCTGAGAGATAACTTTGATTCAGTTAACGGAGGAGGCTAGGCCTGCCCACTGTGAGTGGCACCACATTCCCTGATCTAAGAAACTGCTTATATGCCGGGCGTGGTGGCGCACACCTTTAATCCCAGCACTTGAGAGGCAGAGGCAGGTGGATTTCTGAGTTCGAGACCAGCCTGGTCTACAAAGTGAGTTCCAGGACAGCCAGGGCTATACAGAGAAACCCTGTCTTGAAAAACCAAAAAAAAAAAAAAAAAAAAGAAAAGAAAAGAAACTGCTTATATAAGTAAGAGACAATGAGCTGAGCACAAGCAGGCTTTGCTGTCGGCGTCTGGACTTGAGATGTGATGTGACTAGCTACTGCACGCTCCTGCTGCCCTGACTTTCTCACCTAAAATGTGAGCCAAATAAGTCCTGGCCTCCTGAAGTTGCTTTTGGCAGAGTACGTTTATCACAGCTCAAGAAAAGTATCTACAAAACTCATCCTTCTAAACAGTCTTGTCCTTTTACTAGAATATGTGCCTTCTAAGAACCAAACGTTCTCCTTTGAGTTTACAACTTGGGGCCCAGAGTTACAGCTCTGGGTGGGTGGTGCCTTTCCCTTCAGGCAGCAGCCCTGCAACAAATGCATTTCTCACAGTAATCTCAGTGACAAACCTTGTAAAGACAATGTATACATTGTAGTACTGAGATTTTGTTAAAGGTCAAAGAAAATTTGAAGCCCCCAGTTGTAATGTACCTTCTGACTCTGTAAAACATTATAGAATGTTACTCCACATAAGGTCTGACTAGGGGGGCTTTGGTTTGTATGATCTGGAAACTTCCTTGGACAACCCAGGTGCTCCAAAAGTATCTAAAAACTGTCTCTTCGGTGGTAAGAACAGCTAAATGGAACACTCAAGAAAGGCAGTTTTTTAAGGGGAGGGCAGGATGGAATGATCTAAACTTTGCCCTGGTGCCCTTTGTGGTCACTGCTGTTTGCATTTCACTTAAAAGCCCTCTAGTCATATTAAAATTCACAGCCCTCCAAGTCTTTTCTGTAATGATGCTAGCTTTGTTTTACCCAAACTGGGGAAATGTTGGGCTCTCCACTCCTCTCTTCTATCCCCTCCTATGAAATCTACACTTAAAACTACCTATTCAGAGCACAATACCATGAGGGCTAGGTGTAGAATGCTTTGTCATTATAAAAAGCTTCCTTGAGTATTATTTTGCTATATTTCCCCCATTAACCTTAAGAAGGTGCCAATATTTCCTTGTGACAATTGAGCAATTGAAATTCAAAACTGGGTACATGGCTATCCATAGTTACAAAGAGGTCTGTTAGCAATGGAACTCTTGACATAGGTCTTAGGACAATTCTCACCACAATGGATGATATGAATTTGCACTATCAAGTACATGAAGACTTTTGAAGATCTAAGTAGATTCTTCATTACATACCTGCAAATATAAAATATTAAATCCCCAAATATTATCATTATCAGACAGTATTTCTTAAAAGTCCAAGAATATTGATAGGTGCAAGTAGGAATGATGCATGGGTAAAAATGGATCCTTCTAGCTATGAAACTGTGTGTCTGTTAAAGTAAGTATTCTAGGATATATAAATGCCAAAAAACTAACTTAGGGTCTCATAGATGGGTAAGAAAGTCAACAAGTTAAACAGGAGTTGGGGGACTAGCACTCTGAGGAAAGGTATCCATGGGCCCTGAACAATGTTAGGTAGGGCCCAGTGAGATGGCCAAGCCTGTAGACATGTGTTAAATTCCAGGAACCTACATGGTGGAATGTGAGAAATGACTCTCTCAAGCTGTCTGACCTCCACATGTGCTAATGGAGCACAAGAAGACTCACACTACAGACTCAAAGTAATAAAAGCTTTTAAAATGAGAGGTTGAAGAATGACTGACACTGTGAACAGTGTTAAATGATTGCTTGTTTTCAGTAATGAAACAGCAAGTCACACAGGAGCCACTAATTATACAATTCAGCTAAGCAAAGAAATACAGGCAGTCCTTACATAGGTGGCATGAAAGCCAAGTTCCACATTCCTTTAAAAAAGACTCCAATCCAACAACATGCCTATATACTAAGCATGAAGAAGGGGCTGTGCTATACAGAAAAGCCAACAAACAGGTGGCAGGGAACACAGGAGAGTAAATTTGTTCTGCTAGACCTTGGGTACTGTGGCTGATCACAAGGAGGCTGTAAAAGAAACTAGGCACGAACTGTACCCTCTATTCATCTCCAGAAATTACTAACATCCAGAAAAAGAGGGAACTGGAAAGAAGACTTGTGTATAGAAACAGGTGAACACTAGATAGCCCAATGTTCATACTTTTAAAGGACAGAGCATTTGAAAGCCATAACAGAGAAAAGATTTCAGAATCTACTCTGAGGAATATAGTATGATCTTTCTATACAAAGACTTCTCAAGTAACAAACAATATTTCTAGTATGGCTATATAGGGCCTGGTGAATGCGTACAGTGCTCAAACTCTAAAGACTTTTTAAAGTACCTCTCTGATGTAAATGACTGGACTGGGATGTAGCTCAGTGGTAGCATGCTCTGTTTAGCATGCTGAGACCCTGGATTTAATTCCCCAGCATGTACACAAACCAACAGCACTGCCAGTTAACTCTGAATAACCTAAAACAAAGAGACCATTTGAACATTAACATGAACATTACCACATCACTTGAATTATTGATTACTTTCAGGCAAAGAAGATTTAGTTACTGTTATTTGCAGATATTTATGTGAAAACAATTAGTAACTCTCAAAACTCTTACCAGAGCTGGGCAGTGGTGGCGCACGCCTTTAATATTAGCATTAGGGAAGCAGAGACAGGCAGATTTCTGAGTTTGAGGCCAGCTTGGTCTACAGAGTGAGTTCCAGGACAGCCAGGGCTACACAGAGAAACCCTGTCTTGAAAAACCAAAACCAAACCAAAACAAACAAAAAAACCCCCAAACCCTTGCCAGAATAATACAGAAAATTACTAACTCAAACCTAAAATATGACCTACTTTACTTTTTAGAAGATTTTCCTTTTAAATTGACATGTATATAACTCTGTATGTGTGTATGTGTGGGTGGGTGGGTGGGTGGGTGGAGGATGTATGTGCACATCTCAAGTGTATGCCAGTGCTTGTAGAGGCCAACCAGACCCCTACAAACTGGAGTTCTGAGCAGTTGTGAACCACCCAACCTGGTCCTGGATAAGAATTGGTAAGCCACCAATCATTAAGAAAATGCTCTACGCCTGATCTTATGGATCATTTTTTCAACTGAGGCTCTCTTCCCCCTCCTCTCTCAGATAACTCTGGCTTGTATCAGGTTGGCATAACTGGGCATAACAGGACAACTGACCCCTTGTCAACCTGACACACAAACATGTCACTTTACTTTTCCTTTCTTGTGCATCCCCAAGATCACACATTAATCTCAAAATCATAATACAAAACATTTCACAAACTTTAATAGTCCCATAGTCTTTACAAGTCAAACACGTTAAAATTCAGTTTAAGTTTTTTTTTAAAAACCTAAAAATCTCTTTTTACATGTCAATCTGTCAAGTGTGGGCTCCTATAAAACTAAATGTAAGTTAAGTACTTTCTTACCTCATGAGAGAAGAACCAGGGCACAGTTGTAATTTGAACAAAGCAAAAGCAAATTCCAAAGGTCTAATTAGCACACTGTCCAGTTATCTGGGATTCACTCATGATCTTCCAGGCTCCTCTAAGGAGCTAGGGCCACTTCTCCAGCACCACCTTCTGAAGCACACACACACAGTTTTTTTTTAATGTTCCTGTTGGCTCCACTCCACTGCTGCTTCTGTTTTGGGTGGTCACCCCATAGTATGCTTTGTTATACAACCCAGGACCACTAGACGAGGGGTGGCACTACCCACAATGGACTGGGCCATTCCCTATAAATTACTAAATAAGAAAATGCCCTACATTTTATGAAGTATCTTATGAAGACATTTTATCAATTGAGGTTCCCACCTTTCAGATGACTCTGGCTGTGTCAAGTTGACATAAAACTAGCTGGCACAACGTCTAAATGTCTGATCAGGTTTGTTTAATCTACCAGTTAAAGAATTAACAGGGGCCGGGAGTGGTGGTGCATGCCTTTAATCCCAGCACTTGGGAGGCAGAGGCAGGTGGATTTCTGAGTTCGAGGCCAGCCTGGTCTACAAAGTGAGTTCCAGGACAGCCAGAGCTACACAGAGAAACCCTGTCTCGGGAAAAAAAAAAAAAGAATTAACAGGGAAGAATAAATTCAAGCTTGCCTACTGCCTGATTTTATAAAAAACATATTCTCAATTGAGTTTCCCTCCTCAGATGACTGTAAGTTTTATCAAGGTGACATAAAACTAACCAGCACACATTAGAAACAAACCAAGGTAGAACTGGTAGCCCAGGTGTATAACACTGACTTCTTGGAGGGCTAAGCAAGAGGGTCACTGGTGCAGTACTTGAGTGAGCTAGAGAAGAGCTCAGAGCCAGCACAGAGTACTTACTGAGACTTAGTATCAAAATAAAAAATAAAAATAAGAGCTGAGGATATAGCCTAATGGTAGAGTGCTTACCATAGGTTCAATCTCTAATGGCCCCCATCGAAGGAATAAAACAAACAAAAAATTTAATCACGAGAATTTCTGCCTCAACTAAGTGGTTGTAAAATATAATATGGGAGAAATAAACAGAGGCTTAAGGAATGAGGTAATATGTTAGGAGACTAGTATTAATATAATTTGCTACAATAAAATATTGAAACTTTAGTGTCCAATCCTATTTAGGCAACAGCCAAGAATAGTTCAAGTGGGGAGTCAATTTTTTGTTCAGAATGATACAATGTAAACTATTATTGAGTTGTGTGTTTGTTTCATGATTTACTGTTTATTTTGTCTTTAAAGAGCTATCAGCCTCCTTTGGAAACGAAGAAAAGCTACAAGTTGTCTAATGTAGTCAGTCACACTAGTGAAATCCATTGAAAATAAGGAGGGGAAGGAGGCTCTCTAACCCAGAGAAACATCTTCAGTATCAATATATAGAGCAAGAACTTGAGAGAAGAGCTTAAAGATAACATCTGCTAAGACACACTATAGACTAATACTGTCCAATAAAAGTACAAGCCATACTCGTGATTTTAGTATCCACAGGTGATTTTAGGTGAAGTGGTCAGAATATTAGCATTGCAAAATTTATTCCATTAACATTAATCAAGATTTTCACGCCGGGCAGTGGTGGCTCATTCCTTTAATCCCAGCACTTGGGAGGCAGACACAGGCGGATTTCTGAGTTCAAGGCCAGCCTGGTCTACAGAGTGAGTTCCAGGACAGCCAGGGCTACACAGGGCTACCTTGTCTCGAAAAAGTAAAAAAAAAAAAAAAGATTTTCACGTTTTCTCAAAACATAGTGTGCTCTGTACATTTATGGCACATTTAGGGTGACCAACTGCCTTGAACTGCCTAGAATTGACAGCCTTTCTGGGAACACATGCTCTTCAGTGTTAAAACTCATATTAGAGCAGGCATACTTCAAGTGTTCTATACCCACAACCACTGTGAAGTCCAGGGAAGCATGGCTATCCATAAAGCACCGTGCAAAGCAGTCTGCACAGATGGACCTTCACACCTAAGAGACATGGGAAGTCACAGGGGAAGAGTCAAACACAGGTGAAATCTACCACCCAAGTCAACGAACCAGGGCCAGGACACAGGGCTATCCAGTGACATTCCCCGGGCCTAAGATAAAAATGCCAGGAAGGAGCAAAGGTGAGAAGAGAGGCTGGGAAGGCTGTAGTTCTCGGGAGACCCCCGGGAAAATGCTGACAGGAATGGCCCTTCCTGACAGGGAGGCCTTTGGGGATAGAGAAAATGGGTAACAAAGTGTAAATCAAAGCACCCAAAAGTTAACTGCGTAGTTTAGGCATGAGCAGGGAAAAAAAAAAGAAACCTCTAGATTATAATGTTTCAACTGGAGACCATGACCGGAGGTAAGAAAGGGAACAGGGTGAAAGGTGGTAAGGGGGAGGGGCCCGGGAAGGAACCAGCACGGACGCTGGGCGGCGAAGAAGGCCCTGTAGGACACGAATTCACATGAGATGAGCACCAGCAACAGGCAGCAAATGAACTGCACAGAGTTTCCACCCGTGTCAGGCATTGCTCCGTGACTGATCGGGCTCACTAACGGTTACCGGTGAAAAGCGTCCCTCCCACTTTTCACGCTGGGGAGACTTGAGCCCCAACTCCGCTCACAGGCCGCCGGGGCGCGAGTCCCGGAGGGCCTCCCTCCGAGTGCCAGGGAGGACCTACCTGTGCAGTGGTGGCAGGTCCTGCGTGTCGCTGGCCGGGTCGGGTGTGTTGGGGATGACTCCCAGGATGGTGCTCTGCAACGACGTGCCCTTGAGCAGGCGGCTCCGCACCAGCTGCAGGTTACGGGCCGTGTCCACACTCGTGCGCATAGTGGAGCCGGGCAGCAACACACTCTCGTGGGTCAACAGCAGCGGAAGGCGGCTGGGGATCTGGATGGGGCTCACGGAGGACATGGCCACGGCCGTCAACACCAGAGCTGTCGGGAGGACTTCCAAGTACGAACTCCAAGCAACCTCTGCCTAGCGCACCGCGGCAGTCACTCGACGGCCCGCCCCCAGGCCTGAGTGCCACCGCTTCCGGCCCCGCCCCTTCCCCAGGCGCCCGCCCCCAGGTCCGAGTGCCGCCGCTTCCGGCCCCGCCCTTCCCCAGGCTCCCAGACTTCAGCCGGGACGCTACAGCCTCGCCCCAAGGCCATGTGCTGCTGCTTCCAGGCCCGCCCACAACTCTTCCGGAGGCCTCAGCGACTAAGTCTTCCGGCCTGCCCTCGATGCTAAAGCGTTGCGGCTTCTGGTTCCGCCCCTAGACCCAGGCCCCTCAATTTCTGGCCGCATCCCCAGGCTGTTCCATCAAACACCTCTGCTCCCTGCTAGTCCAGAGATGCGGTGGGCCCCCGAGACCCAATTTCTGTCGCTTCGCTCTGCCCTTCTCTCTGAACCAGTGATGGCAGACGACAAGAAGGAAACCTGGTGCACAGTCAGCATGAACAGTACCTGCATTTAAATTCGAAAGGAATGTTGAGAAGGACGCTGTGCACTAGACATTTTTAAACCCTTTTATTGAATAGATTTTATATTTTGACAACGTTCATATACCTCACACTCGGTTTTCCCTATTGTGGTGCATAACCAAGGTTCGTTATCAAACCCAGGAGATTAGTATTACCCTTACCTAATCCATATACCTTCCCCCAAGCTTGTGGGTTTTATTATCGTCCTTAATTTTTCACTTTGTCTATCTCCTTGATCTCCTAAGTCTGTGGTATTGCTTCCATCTTTGCTTTATTTTATTAGTATTTTAAACAGATGCTTTTTAAAAGGGGGCATTCAAATTATTTGTAGAAGGTCTCAATTTGGATGATAGATTCCAGGTTGTGGTCTGAGTCACTGAGGTCTAGAGGGAGGGTGAACTGGTAGGTGATGATCTTGGTTGTGACACAATCATCATTCCTCTTGGGTTTGCATTATGTAGATATATGGAAATAGACTCTGGGAGTAATATAAAGAAAAAAATATACATGGCCCAGGTCCGAAAGAACTTACCTGTTTATTAAGAGTCTTATCTGGAGAGTAGAGGGCCTGTACTCTCTGAGATTCCTGGTGTCTTTTTAAAAATGGTACTTGGGATTGGACGAAGAGCTCTGAACATGGTAGGTATTTTATGAGGAAACTATGACCATCTTAAAAACCTTGGGGCATATTTAAAAAAAATTGTTTACTTCTTTTTATCATGCACACATATCCTAAAAGCAACAAGTGTTTTGTTTGCATACTAATGTTTAGGCTTATATTATATTTAATAAATTAATTTTATTGATTTTATTATTTTCTTGGTCTCCTAGGACAGGGTCTTAACTGAGTCACACAAAATGGTCAAAGAAAAAGAGTCACTCCAGGATAAAATATGGCCTTACAGGCAGCCGCAAGGTCTAGCCTCTGGTAGACTGAACCCCAAACAGCTGTGCAGAACCATGTAATTGTCACACAAAAGTTGTTTTTAGAGTAAAACAGGATCTTCATATCAAAACCCAGGTTTAATCTGTGTGTTTCTTGAAGGGGCACCAAAGCCTTGCAGCTTCAATTCTTACTGTATTCTGTTTGCTGCGCCCGACTATGCAAGCTGTTTCACGTTTGTCAGGGCCTTCTTGTGACTAAAGTCACTGTTTTCTACAATGATTTTTTGCAATGTCTAAGTACTTCCAGAAAATAATTACTTCATTCTGATGTTTACTCTAGATACAATGGCTCTACTAATTGTCCCACTCCAGGGCTTGCTATGCAAGACTGATTTCCAACTTGAAATCTTCCTGTCTCAGCCAGGAGTGCTGGGCTTAGAGATATGTACCATCATGTCTACCTTAGACTTAGTTTGAAAAATACAAATTCATATTGCAC
Organism: Mus minutoides; assembly: GCA_902729485.2. NCBI lineage: Eukaryota > Metazoa > Chordata > Mammalia > Rodentia > Muridae > Mus > Mus minutoides. The sequence continues at coordinate 835,269 of LR750123.1, forward strand.
TACAAAGTTAGGGTGTGGTACAGTGTAGTGGTTTGAATGAAAAAAAATGTCCCCCTTAGTCTCGGCTATTTAAATACTTAGTCTCCAGTGGATGGCACTGTTTAGGGGCGCCTTGGAGGAAGTGTGCCACTGGAAACAGTCTCTGAGACTTTAAAGACCTGAGCCATCCCCACGTCACTCTCTTTGCCTGCATTTCTGGTTCAGGATGTGAGCTCTCAACTTTCTTTTCCTGCTATTATGCTTTGCTCTACCAGCTTGGGCTCTAACGTTCTGGAAACTGAAACCTAAACAAACTCTTTATTCTATAAGTTGCTTTGCTTATGGTGTCATATCACAACAGAAAAGTAACTAATACACATAAGGGGCCCACATTTAAGTTGCTTGCTTGTCTACATGTTTCTATGATGGTGTGTATCAGCCCACTGGAGAGAACATCGGGAATGCACATCATGTGATGTCTTCAGTAACTGTGTGGTTTTCTTGGCCCTTTCTTTAACCGGATTTGCATGACCATCATTCATTTATCTAATGTGTGTTACTAGATATATAACCTAATATATGTTAGACACTTACTTTATATTGAGTAAAAAGGTATACTTTGTACCTGAGTAGGATGCAAGGATCCATCAGTCAACAAGTATAGATAAGGCTCAGGGTTTGTGTCAGAGTGCTTACATGCTATAAAAGTAGGCAAAAATCAGGCCAACAAATAAAAAATGACAACTCCAGAGATGAGTAAGTAAAAGGAATATAATATAAAAATATGCAATGATAAGAATGGGGCCAATAAAGGATGGGGGGGCTGTAAAGGTTTCTCTGAGCAGGGAGGTCATTTTTTTTTTTAACTTTAAAGGCTCAGAGTGAATTGGCTCTGCAAGGAACTAGGAAAAACCTTTCCAGTCAGAGGCTGGGACTAATGTAAAGATGAAGGAGTATTGGGAAGATTAAGGTGTGTGTGTGTGTGTGTGTGTGTGTGTGTGTGTGTGTGTCTGTGTGTGTGTGTGCCTGTTTGTGTGTGTTTGCTTTCCAGTTCCTAGAACAGAGGAGAAGCCAGAAAGACTGATAACAAGGATTCAGCATGCAACAAGATGGACAGACACTGTCTTTAGCAACTTCTGGAACTTAGTGTAAGACAGTTCTGAAGAACAAGAAAGGTAGATGGTGTGGTGGGCCCAGGAGAACAGGAAGAACAAGATCCAATCCTAAACTGCTTGCGCCTTTAACCTTTTAAGTTAGCAAACACAATCATAGGTGTCATCATGACATTTCCACTCAGATATGTCAGGATATTTTATAACATTCATGTGTGTGTGTGTGTGTGTGTGTGTGTGTGTGTGTGTTGCTGTTGTTTTTAGATAAGATTTCACTGAAATACCTTCCTTCACTGAGATTATAGGTATGTACTATCATTTGTGACTGTCATTGCAGGCGGCATGAATAAAACTCACCTATACCGTCTATACCATCATATTATGTTATAGATGAAAAACAAAAACTCTGACTTGACTTGGTCTGACTTTACTTGACTCTAATTGTTCTTTGTGATCTGTTACTTGTTGATTAATGCAAGGAAGATAAAACTTCAAGCTTACCTTTCTAGGACCTTTATTGGTTCAGTGATGTAATTAGCTTTTTACCTAGTGAGCAAAGTCTCAGGTTCAAAGCAGTGAGGGTCCTAGGCTTTTCCTAGGGTCCTAGGCTTTTCCTAGGGTCCTAGGCTTTTCCATGTGATGATTGTGTCCATCTAGCCACTGCCATCATTGTCTTTGGAGATCTAGGGTTAGGTTTTCAGGTATGCTTTTTGGCTCACTCACTTGGTTATTGCTGGGCCTCACCTCTCCCACCTCTGCTGGCAACTTACCTCCTCCAAGACAGTCTCATGATTTCCAGGTGTTCACAATCTGGACAATCCATTAGGCTCACCTATACCTTTAACTTATTTTATTCTTTTTTTGTTGCTGTTGTTTGAGACAGGGTCTCTTGTAATCCTGGCTGGTTTAAACTTGCTGTGTAGGTGTAGTCTGGGATGGTCTTGAACTCCCACTAATCCTGCCTCCATGTCCCAGTTGCTGGCATGGACACCATGGCTAGTGACTTACTTCCATCTACACCACAGGAAAGCTAACTGCCACCTAGGCACAGCAGTATCAGTGCATAGAGCACTTAGGAGCATATTTGTGAAAGATGTCGGGATAGAGGGGGGGGGAATCACCATTATGAAAGTGATTTTTAACTTAAAAATCTCTATTTGTGTGTGTGTGTGTGACAGAGAGAGAGAGAGAGAACACTACAAAAGTACACACCACACCCATGCAGAGATCAGAAAGAGGCTTTTAGGAGTCAGTTCTTGCCTTCCACTTAGTTCAGGGTCTGTCTCGTCTCTGTCACTGAGGTGCACACTGCAAGCTAGCGAGCCTGAGAGCTTCTGGGTGATTCTCCTGTCTCTGCTTCCCATCGTGAAGTAAGAGTGCTGGGTTGCAGATGCACACTACTGCGTCTGACTACATGCTTGGGCCATCAGGGTGACACAGCACGTGCTTTTCTTGGCTAAGCCATCTTAGCAGCTCGCTGGAGCCTGCTCACAATGGCTCATGGGAACTGCTCACCAAAGCATGAGGAATTTGACACTTTAGTTTTATAATACAAATATTACTTTTAAATAAATTATATTAAACTTAGAGTTAAGCAAATTATAACAAAACAAAGGTGTCTTAGTTAGGGTTTATATTGTTGTAATAAATACCAGGACCAAAAGCAACTTGAGTTGTGGGTTCACTTGGCTTACATATCATTGGTCACAGTTCATTGACAGAAGCCAATAGATCTCAAGCAAAAGCCATGAGGGAACTCTGCTTACTGACTTGCTCTGCCTCCTTTCCTTTCCTTTCCTTTCCTTTCCTTTCCTTTCCTTTCCTTTCCTTTCCTTTCCTTTCCTTTCCTTTCCTTTCTTTCCTAAGCAATTTTTCTTTTCCTTCTAAACAGGGTCTTACTGTGTAGCCTTGGCTAGTCTGGAGCTTGCTGTGTAGACCAAGCTGACCTGCTGGCCATCAGCTTGTTTTTTTATACAAGTCAGGACCACCTGCTCAGGGGTGGCACTGCACCCAGTAGGTTGGGCCATTCCGCACCAACCATTAACTAAGAAAACACCCTGCAGAGTTACCTACAACAATTTGCTGGAGGTGTTTTCTCAATTAAGGTATTTTCCCAGGTAACTACTGTTTTTGTCAAATTGACAAACAAACAAAACAAAACAACAACAAAAACCAAGGCAGGATGAAGGTAATATTCAAATTTTATCACCTTCTAATTATTTAATAGTAAAATATTATTCATAGTTTTGAAGCTCACATCTACATGATAGTAACAGTGCAGAGGAGTTCTTCCCAGTTCTACATTTAGTAGGGTTTAATTGCTTCCTTGAAATCAGCCGCTGTGGGATATTTACATGGCAGAAACTAGTAAAGAGTACACAGAAAGTCTTGATTATTATTTTGTTCACCTTGTGGGCTTAAACAGGAAGTGTAGGAAATGTTAATAACATAAATTAAATTCAGAAGTATATTGTCTACAGCCACCACCATGTGAACAGTGTGGGGGAGCTTCAGTATTAGAAAGTATTCAACACTTACTAGTGTTATGACAAGTGCAGATAAAACCAACATGATGTCTTTCACATTTTACTTTTCTTTTACTCCTTAAAGTGAAGTGAAGTTTCAAGCAGCCCTGAACTTGGACTGCACACACTGACAGTAATGGCTAGCTAGTCCTGGTTGTCAGCATGATACACTTGAGAAGAGAGAACCTCAGCTGAGATTGCTTTTGGCCACGTCTATGGGGGCATTTTCTCAATTGCTTATTGGTGTAGGGGTGCCACCCCTGAGCAAGTGGGCCTAGGAAGCACAAGAAAGGTACGTGAGAAAGCCAGGAAAAACTAGCCAGTAAGCAGCACTCGCCCGCCTGTGGCCTCTGCTTCCGTTCTTGCCTCTAGGTTTCTGCCTTGAGCTCTTGCCTTGGCTTCTCTCGACCATGGAAGCCATTCCGGAAGCCAAATAAACCCCGACTCCTCAAATTTGTTTTTGGTCGGTGTTTTATCACAGCACAAAGATGCAAACTAGGACAATGACCAATCGCTTGCAGGTCAGTTACAGACACGCTTATCAAAGCTCCACGGATACAGCAGCTTGCCAGGGCTCATGACTTGCAATCTGGGCTCTTCTGCCTCCACCCCTCATCACCTCACAGCAGTAAGCCTGAAGAGCCTCAGTGGATTGAGTCAAGTCAGTTTTTGCCTCAGTGTGTTAGGATCTAGGCTGAGGCATGTAACCAGAGCACTGCCCCCACCCCAAATCTTACAGAGTGAACAGTACCCTCTCTTGCCTAAAATACCTCGTTTTTAACTATGATGCCTGATGGGCCCACATTCTACCCATATAGCAACTAAACATGGCTAAGTGCTACAGCAGGGAACTCTGTCTTCCACATGTGAAGTCTGCCAGAGGTTTTGTGATCTGTTAAAGGGAGTAAAATGAGATAAAGACAGAGAATCTTCTCTCAAAGCAATGTGTGAGTTTGTTGTCTATTTACTTGGAGCATAACCCAGTCTGAGTGGCAAAGGCTGTATCTGAAGCCCAGGACTCAAAAAGTAGATTGCAGAGACTTCAATGCTGGGTGAAAATACTAGGTTCTTTGTAGCCTATGCAAGCCTCCTGCATCATCCTACCAAGTTCTGGGATGGCAAGCTTTTCTCCCTGTGGCTGCCTCTGAAGATGGCTTCATGCGTAGGCCTGTTGTGAGTAAAAGTTGTCACAAAGATAGAAGTCTGGGAAAAAGTGGCCTAAATGACTCCCCTGAGGTTTGGGAATTGGGGTTAAGCATCTTCCCAGTAGAAAAAAAGAGTAAATGACATTACGGTAGTAACTATACGCTGGCCTTCACAATTACCTGACTCGTAATGCATCCTTGTGGCACATGTTCCATAGCTCATGCATATCTGATTGTCTGACCATCTCTGTATCTATGCATAAAGCATGGATTCCATTGATTTATTTGTCTACTTGTGGTACACATCTTTAAAATCATCGCTGCCATAGGAACTTGGACCTTGATCGTTTTATCTTTCTATTTGCCTGTAGTTGTTACTACTGTCTAGCTGATAGAATCTAAGCTCACCTGGGAGACACACTTTGGGCAGATCTATGAGAAAGTCTCAGGACTGGGTTAGCTGAGGTGGGAGAAGACACCTTCAGTGTGATCAGTAGCATCCTTGAAGATTCTGGGCTGAAGAAAGGAGAGAAATGCAGCACCTGTGTTCATCTCTCCGCGTCTTGCAGGAGGACACAATGTGACCCTCTGCCTCACATTTCTCCTGCTGCATCTTTCCCTTTTTTCCAAGTTTCTCCTCAAACTGCAAGCCCAAGGAATCTCCCTTAGTTCTCTCTGGTTAGGTGTTTGGTCACAACGGGAGGAAAAGAATATATTCCTCTTTTCTAGGTCTCACTTCCCTATTTGTTCAACTTATCACAAGCACTATCTTTACCCTCTTTCTACCTACCCTATGCTTTAAAAATAACAGTAGAGTCCTTTCTGATACCCATGATTTCTTAACCATTGATCCCCAACCCCACAGGTATACAAAACTGTAGATGTTCAAGTCCCTTCTAAAAAACAAATTAGAAAACAAACAAACCCGGAACCCTACCCTACACAAATCTTTAGAGATGACTTTAAGTCATATCTAAGTTACTTGTAATACCTAATACAATGCAAATATTTGGCACACAGTCATCATATTGCTTGGAGTGTAAAAGACCAGGCAAGCAATGTATACCTGTTTACTATAGAGACATTCTCCTCCTGCTCCCAGTCTCTCAAGTGGGACCTATGATGGCCATGGCCAACTATATTTGTTCTAAACGAAATCCTAAAATACTGTCTTGCTTTCTGTTTTAAGTACTAAGAGAGTAGCCTGGTATTTGAGGAGTCATTTCTTTAATTACTGGTCTGATTTTAGTAGGTTTAATCCTAAAGGGTGATGTGGTCCCATATCCTGAGGGTAACTTCCCTAAAGGATCACAGTTCTCAATACTCATATGCTAAACCAGCCCAAGATTTCAGATCTATGATCCCACACAGTCATTTCACCTCTACAATCATTCCGCAGCAGCCTATGGCACATCAGGGAGATGGTCATTATATATGCTTATTCATCATTAATTAGTTCATTAACAGGGACCATGTAGAACCTAGGGTGCTGGGCACTGTGGGAGACTCCAAGGGAACCAACAGCAGTGAACTGAGTAAGCAGACATGGACAGGAACACCAGCTGCAAAGTAAACTCATAAATGATCATGTGACTCGGCTGCGTAAGAAAGATGCTGTGAAAGCCCGGTGTGGTGGCGCACGCCTTTAATCCCAGCACTCAGGAGGCAGAGGCAGGTGGATTTCTGAGTTTGAGGCCAGCCTGGTCTACAAAGTGAGTTCCAGGACAGCCAGAGCTATACAGAGAAACCCTGTCTTGAAAAGGAAAAAGAAAAGAAAAGAAAAGAAAAGAAAAGAAAAGAAAAGAAAAGAAAAGAAAAGAAAAGATGTTGTGAAGAAGTGTAAGGGAAGGAGGAAGAAAGGGAAGAGAAGAGGTCAGCTCTTCCTCTCCACTGAATCAAACTCTTTCTAACCGAACACAACCTTGCTTTCCAGATCTTCAGAGCATACCCCCCCCCCAGCAAGCACACATTTATGTTCTGGTTCTTTATTGATGGGAACTTACTACTGACTACCCTCCCCATCTGATTGCTCAGTTCTTCATCACTGAGAATCCTACTTAGGATTTTGAGTCTCCCTTTTCTCCAATGTAACTTAGGTGACTTCCTCTATCACCAAACTTCCTTTTCTTTACCTACTTTTTAAAAGCTGAGTTCCTACACATGGTAGCTGGGCTGTTACCCAACAGAGTCAATATTGATCGCCAGAACAAAGTGCAGCTTTCATTCTTAGTTGGTTCTTCAGTTTACTCTGGTGGCTTCATCTTGCATATTTCAGTTGGCCCTTGTTCTGCCTTTGGCATCACAGAAGGCCCACGTAGCACTTGGTGCTGCTCTCCCTTTGTCCCATCCAAAGTTACACTTTGGCAAAGAGTGATTACCCTTATCCAGAATACACAGCTGTAGTATGAGGAGCCAGAGAGTAGAATGAAAAGGCTACAGTGATTCCTACCCAATTCCATACCCAATCTCTTAAATTTGACATGCTTTCTACCCAATATCTATCTATTCATCTATCTATCTACCTACCTACCTACCTACCTACCTACCTACCTACCTATATATTTATCTATTGTTAAGTTTTCTTCAAACTGAAACATAACATCAAAAGCAATTTTGAAAATATAGTATTTATATAGACTCTCTGATAAGGTCATTTCTGGTGTGTGATATATACATGTATGCAGGTATTTATACCTATACATGAGCACATGGAGGACATAGGAAGAAACTGGGTGACTTCTTCTATTGCTGTCTGCCTTATTCCTTTGAGAAAGAAACTTGCTGGCCTTGGGACTTGACCTACGTTTTGCTAGGCTAGTGGCCAGCAAGCTCCAGTGATCTCTCATTCTTCACCAACACAGTCCTGGGGTTACAAGAATTTTACTTGGATGCTGGGGATCCGAGCTCAGGCCCTCAGGCTTGCACAGCCATCTCCCTATATCTTTGTCTGCAGTTCTGAGTCGAAGGCTTGTATTATCCTGGCCCTGAGTTGAAGGTAGGCTAATGGAATAATGAAAGGATGCAGCCAAGAGACTACAGGTATCTTCATGCTCAAGTCCCCACCATCCCCACCCCCCTCAGTGTTCCTCTAGGGCTGGCCTGCTCACCAGCCATCGGAGGTCTTGAGAGATGCCTGTAGACTATGTCTAGAATGCTTCTGTGGGCTTCGAGTTCTATGAGTACTCTTTGATTTACAAGCTGCCTCCATTGACATCAAAAGGCCTAGAATACAGATGCCTAAACTGGAATCTGTTGCCCTGCCAACACCACAGAATCATGTACAATGCCAGCTCACAAGCACCTGCTGGCCATCCCCCAGCTTCTCACTTCTCTTCCCCTACACCAATTCTAGGTTAGTGGTATCACCCCATCTTACACCCCAGTGTTCCTCTCTGATGCTTCTACATTAAATTTGTCCTCCCATTGACAAATCTATCATCTATCTTGTATTCCTCTTTCTCAGTCTCTGTTGACACCGGCAGTCTGTGGTCTTGTTTGAACAGGTTCTCACTGATGCCTGAGGTCCCTGCCCCTGCCACCCTGCTCAGGTCCACCCTGCCCACTGTCTCGAGGTAGTTATACCAGAACATAGGTTCCACTTTGCTACAGAAATTTCATAAGAAAGTTTTAAAATATCTTTAAAAAACAAAAGCATACTAATCTTTGGCTCAGCAAATCTGCTGGTAGATACTTAAGGTGTGGAGATTTCTACCCAAGAGTAAAAAGAACCACACCCAAGAAAATTCTCATTGTGCTGCTTATAGGACAAAAGACTAAACACAAGCCAGGTGTACATTGCCAGAGTACCTGTTAAATAACCTGTGGTGTCACCTTACCATGGAATTTTAACATGCTATTAAAGTAGTATTAACCAACCATATATGGTTCCCACCTGTAACCCCAGACTCAGGAGCCAGAGATGAGGAGATTGCAGTTCAAGACCAATCTGGGCTTATACTAAGATGCAGACTACTCTATACTATATAGCAAGACCACAGTTCAAATTCAAAACAATAATGAACAAACACAAAATATCCCTAAGTCTAAAATACAATTAAAACCCAACATATACCTATATATACTGTATAATACACATATATGGATAAATTGTTTCTAAAGAAATAGACACTGTAGTGGCTATTTCTGGTTGTCAACTTGACTATATCTGGAATGAACTACAATTCAGAATTGGAAGGCTCACCAGTGACCCTAATCGGGAGGCTAGGAGATAGAAGTTTCTGACCTGGATCTTGGTATGGAGATCTTGAGGTATAGTGGCTATGGATTCTAGAAGATTAAGACAGGGAGATCAGTCAGGCGTGGTGGTGCATGCCTTTAATCCCAGCACTCGGGAGGCAGAGGCAGGCAGATTTCTGAGTTCGAGGCCAGCCTGGTTTACAAGGTGAGTTCCAGGACAGCAAAAGACAGGGAGGGATCTTTGAGTTTAAGGTCATCTGGGATTAAAGGTGTGCTACACCCACTCCAGTAGTGACTCATGTGACAGGCCTAGAAACCTGGACACAGTCCCGAGGCAAAAAATTCACAGAAACTTAGTCTCCTGGAACCGTGGCATCCTGGATAACAAATGCTCTAAACTTGTCCTTGTGAATGGATCTGTGTGCTTTCTTTCAGTTTTGTGTTATTATAGCTGCCTCCAAGCAATGACTTCTCAAATACCTAAGCAAAATTGAACTTTGCTTCCTGGCCTTCACCAATGCCCTAGGTAGTCCTTGAGCAGACCCTAGGCTTGGAATTCAGTAAGAATGTTACCTATTCAGTAACATTCAGAATTGCTTCTAGTATTGTAAGAGAGATAGTGAAACAAATCAGGCATTCCTATGTACTACATAGAGTTAGAAATCTTAGGGCAAGCTTAGCAAAGTAAGTTTAGAATTCTTATTATAGTTATGTATGGCAGACTACATTACTTATTAGTAGAAAGTCCCCCCACACAATCACTCCCATATACAGGAATTTACAATGGTTTAGGAAGTAGATCGGGCTGTAATTTAAGGATGAACTAGAGTATTGCATTATTCATGAGAAGTTAAACTAGAGAAGAACACCCTAATTAGAACCATGGCTTGGGCATGAAAGCCCTTACCCGGGAGGCAAAAAGACCCCACCTGGCTTCTAAGAATATAGCTGGCCTTAGATAGAGCTGACTTTGTCTCAGTTGTTTTATTGACCAGTTCCTGCCAGTCTTTATGTTTGCATTTCTCTGTTTTGTGTAAGAGTCATTAAGCATCTGGTAGCCTCATTTTACCTTGGCTGATGTGTCACCTAACTTCCCTATTTTCTTCTGTATTAAAAGTCTGGTGCTCGATTTGACAAATTATATTCAGATATAGCACACTCCCTTATGTCCATGTCTGTTTGTCACCCTTTTCTTGCCCATTCCTGCCCACCTATACCGGAATCCTGATTTCTCCTGCAGATTGAGGGGGGCCGACTGAGGCCAGTTCGCAGCAAAGGTGTAGTGGCACACACCTTTAATCTGTGCTACACCTTCTGCTGGAGACTATATAAGGACATTGGAAGAAGGAAGGCTCTCTCTCTCTCTCTCTCTCTCTCTCTCTCTCCCTCTCCCTCTCCCTCTCCCTCTCCCTCTCCCTCTCCCTCTCCCTCTCTCCTTTGCCTGCTTGCCATGTGGGACTGAGCAACTGCTAGACCCTTGGACTTCCATTCACAGCTGCTACTGACCATTGTTGGGAGTTGGACTGTAGACTGTGAGTCATCAATAAATTCCTTTACTATATAGAGACTATTCATAAGTTCTGTGACTCTAGAGAGCCCTGACTAATACATACACCATGCTAATGGCTGCTTCCTAGGAAAATAGCTAAGAGTCATGGATGAGAGGGAAACTTTTCAGTGTTTAGGTGTATTTTTGTTTTTTGCTTACAGTTTTGCAAATGATATGCATTGGTTTAAAACAGTGGTTCTCAACCTTCCCAATGCTGCAACTTTTTAATACTGCTCCTCGTGTTGTGGTGATTGCTATCCATAAAATTATTTTCATTACTACCTCATAACTCTAATTTTGCTACTGCTATGAATCATAATGTAAATATCTGGGGTTTTTTTTTGATGGTCCCACAGGGTTCGTCCCAGGAAGCTTAGCTCAGCCTCTGTCAATGTCCACTTAGTTCTTTTTATACACTGTCAAAACATCATGTGTCCTCCATGTGTCTTGCCTCAGCATGTGCATCTGTCTCAGCTGACATCACTCTGCCAATCAGTCCTATTCCTCAGAAGTGGCACTAAACCACAGCACACCACTGTTAGTTTCTTGGTGTGGTTCTCTCAATGGAGTCCTGGCAAATGAAGCTCAACCAATGTCACGACCCCAATCTCTGACCAGCAGAGAATGGGAATAACGACACACTCACGCCAAGGTAGGTTCTTCATCAACAGATCTCTCACAGCAATCTCTGCTTCCTTTATTCAGGCAGTAATAGCCTCTCCCTCCACAATCTTCTGCAGTGAACTCCTTTATCCCCTGTAGGAAGCTGCTGCCTCGGGAAAGGCCGCGACGGCCGCGGCCGCCGGAGCCTCGGGAAAGGCCGCGCTGGCCCCCGGAGCCTCAGGAAAGCTGCCGCCCACCGGTCCCTGGAGCCTCGGGAAAGCTGCCGCCCGCCGGCTCCCGGAGCCTCGGGAAAGCTGCCGCCCGCCTGCTCCCGGAGCCTCGGGAAAGCTGCCGCCCGCCGGCTCCCGGAGCCTCGGGAAAGCTGCCGCCTGCCGGCTTCTGGAGCCTTGGGAAAGCTGCTGCCCGCCGGCTCCCGGGAAGGCTGCCGCCCGAGCTCCGGGAAGGCCGTGCAGCTCCGGGAAGGCCTGCGGCTCCGCTCCATTACAAGAAGGCGGGACCGGCAGGCTGCCAGGGAGGAGAGCCTAGTGCGCATGCGCAGCTCTCTCCTCAGGCCCTCCTCAGGCAGTAGCCCCTCCCAAAGGGAAAATATGCTAATCAGGCACTGCTTGTAGTACCAATGAAGGGAAAATATGCTAATGGCTGTGGCTTGTGGCACCAATGAATGGGCCACATGCAAATGAGGTATGGCTTGGTGCACCAATCAGCAACCACTATGACACCCCTCCCTCTTCCCTGGGAGTGTATAAAAGCAGCAGCTCTGCTGCTGTCCAGGGTCCCGGGAATCTACAAGCAAGGCGCTCCAGAATAAAGCTGACTGAGAAGATCCCGGTGGTGGCGTGACTTTCTTGCTGGTTGACGGAGGCAGGGAGGCACGCCACAAGTGGTGCCGAAATCCGGGAACCGAAGATGATCTGAACTGAAGAAGATCTTCGTGGGATCTGAACTGAAGAAGATCTTCGTGGGATCTGAACTGAAGAAGATCTTCGTGGGATCTGAACTGAAGAAGATCTTCGTGGGATCTGAACTCTTCAGGAACTGAAGATTATCTTCGTGGGATCAGAACTCATCAGCTACGGAGTGGCGGTATGGTAAACTTCCCAGAATATTTTTGAGAGGTTATGCTTCCCTAGACAGCAAAGGGGAGGCTAGAACCTATTCTTAAATATTAAGGGGGAACAATAAAAGGGGATTTACCCCTCTCTCAAGGAATTGCAGCTTTCCAACCTCGACTCCTCTTCAGAAGAAGAGGTGGATGAGGAGGCTGTTAAAAATGAGAGGGAGCTATAGCACCTAGATGATAAAGGGTATCAGCTCAAAAATAAAGCAAGAAAAGGTCAGAAAAAGATAAGCCTCAGTAAAGTTCCCAGGTAAAAAATTAAGGGGGAACAAGAAAAGAGGATTTACCCCTCTCAAGGATAAAGTTCCCAGGTAAATGGGACAAGAGAAAGTTCTCAGGTAAGAGACAATAAAGAAAAGGATAAAGTTCCCAGGTAAATGGGACAAGAGAAAGTTCTCGGATAAGAGACAATAAAGTTCTCGGATAAGAGACAATAAGGTTCTCGGGTAAGAGACAATAAGGTTCTCAGGTAAGAGACAATAAGGTTCTCAGGTAAGAGACAATAAGGTTCTCGAGTAAGAGACAATAAGGTTCCCAGTAAGGGACGAGGCAGAGTAAGTATAAAGTTCCCAGGTAAATGGGACAAGAAAAAGTTCTCGGATAAGAGACAATAAGGTTCTCAGGTAAGAGACAATAAGGTTCTCGAGTAAGAGACAATAAGGTTCCTAGTAAGGGACGAGGCAGAGTAAGTATAAAGTTCCCAGGTAAATGGGACAAGAGAAAGGTCTCAGGTAAGAGACAATAAAGAAAAGGAGTGTAGTTAGAAAAGGAGTAAATAACCATGGGCACTTCTCATTCGCACATAATTTTTTTGGCTCTTCAGGAGCTGCTTATATCAAAAAAATTTTAAATGAAACAATCCATCCTCAAAAGGTTTTTGAAGGAGTGTGATACCATGGCCTCTTGGTTTGCAGTATTGGGGAGTCTTACTGTTTTCTGCTGGGATAAACTTGGCCAAGACCTAGATTTTGCCTGGAATCAGGGCACATTGAAAGCAGGTATGAAACTAGTGTGGATTCTATGGTTTTTCTTAGGATTTTTGGAACCAGTAAATCTTTGCAATTGCCATCCACAGTCATGGAAAAGCAATGTTTTGTTTAATGTATCTTTGAAGGGTAGCTTTTGTGCTCCTATAAAAAGAGTCCATGTGGGATGC
>LR750123.1:848738-911873 GCA_902729485.2 Mus minutoides
GCACCAGAGTCGACCCTGACACCTTGAGAGACGTCACCTCTTGGCTGTCCAATGCCTTTTCCTTTTCTAAAGAATGGGCTGGGATGCTACTTTGGGGTGTCCTGATGTTTGTGGGTTGTGTACTTTGCCTCTGGTTGTTATGTTGTATCTCTCTTATAAGTCTGTAATGATTTCCTAGCAGACTGGTTTGCCGATACTTACCTGGTTTAGGGACAGACCTAATGACTCCCACTATACCACCTCAAAGGATGACGGAGTAAGGAAACTCAATTTTGCTGACAGAGTGTCACAATACAGTGCAGAGGATGTTCCATACAGGATAGATTCCTCAAAAGTATGTCAAATTGCATGGAGGTTTTGTGTCATCTTGACCTATCCTCCTCCTGATAAAAAGATACGGAGACGGGTACAATCTCTCACAATTGATAAACAATTTGACCTCTGTTACAGCCAAGTCCGCCAGCAACATGCTGGTGGTATCTCCTCCTACTCCAGATCTCTGCAGAGACAGACTTGTGGTCGTGACTGATGGTAGCCCAATTACCTATCAAACACTTGTCAAAGGCTGCTCCCTTAGGCTGGGGTGTTCGCTGACCAGATTTGTAGGACTTCATATTTAATTAATAAAGAAGGGGGAGATGTAGGAAGCTGCTGCCTCAGGAAAGGCCGCGCCGTCCGCCGGAGCCTCGGGAAAGGCCGCGCCGTCCGCCGGAGCCTCGGGAAAGGCCGCGCCGTCCGCCGGAGCCTCGGGAAAGCTGCCGCCCGCCGGCTCCCGGAGCCTCGGAAAAGCTGCTGCCCGCCGGCTCCCAGGAAGGCTGCCACCCGAGCTCCAGGAAGGCCATCCGGCTCCGGGAAGGCCTGCGGCTCCGCCCCATTACAAGATGGCGGGACCGGCAGGCTGCCAGGGAGGAGAGCCTAGTGCGCATGTGCAGCTCTCTCCTCAGGCCCTCCTCAGGCAGTAGCCCCTCCCAAAGGGAAAATATGCTAATGTCCGTGACGAACATCATGGTTACTTCCCTTTTATACGATTACCGACACCGAACACCGTGGTTACTTACCCGGTGTACGTTTACTCCATACCGAACCACGTGGTTAGTCGTTGGTGATACTGTGGGGAGGGGGAAGGGTGGGAGTGTATAAAAGCAGCAGCTCTGCTGCTGTCCAGGGTCCCGGGAATCTACAAGCAAGGCGCTCCAGAATAAAGCTGACTGAGAAGATCCCAGTGGTGGCGTGACTTTCTTGCTGGTTGATGGAGGCAGGGAGGCGGAGGCAGGGAGGCGCGCCACAATTCCCCCCCTATCACCCTCAAGGAAGTTCAATATACACCCAGCCCTCTTACATCATCTCACTCCACTCATTGCTCTCCAATCAGCATCATCCCGCCCCTAGCATGAGTTGCACGCGCAGGCAGGATAACAGATCATTGGCTAACACTATGGTAAGGCTATATGACATTTCAGATCATGCAGTAGGTGCAGATGACTCAGCTTGCTGTTTTCAGGAGTTTTAGTAAACAGGATGGGGTTACAAGGCTTAGCACTAAGCTGGGTGCCAACTTAGCTCAGTGGTTACACCAGCTTCCCACAGACCAATACATGCATGTCATTAGAGAAGAATCCTTTATCATGTGTCCTTTCAAGTGTTTGCTTTAGTAGAACACCCTTTCTCTTGTGTCTGCGTCAACCAAACATTCCTTCATGAGTCTGCCTTAGCCTTTCACCTGTGTCTACTTCAGCTAAACATTCCGTCATGTGTTTGCACCCAGCAAGACACCATCCAACTGACTTTCCAAAGAATCCTTACGTTTGAGTCTCAAACCAGCTCAGTCTACCAAGCACTGCCTATATTATGTGAAAACTGAGACTCCAGTAATGTGAACGTGGCACTTGGGAAAGCCTCACATGACCCTAGGAGGGTCCTCTTATTACCCTTCTCTTAGAAATGGGATTATAAATCACTAGGAATAGGAAGCTTGATTCTCATATGTAAAGCCTTTCCTTCAATGGTCTCATCTATACAATGGCAGTAAGCTACTGCCCTTCTCTGGCTGCTGTGAGCTTTGAATGAGTAAACATATACTATTTTGAATGCTGCTAATCTTAGAGCTATGTGTTACTCTAGGAGCATGGTCAGCATTGCATTTGGATTTGTTAGATTAGTGAATTAATGGAGGCAATGAAATTTGACAAAGTCAAGCAGCTTGTCCAAGATCACACGTAAGTAGCCTTGATTGACAGGAGGGAGAAGAGAGTCTCCTACTTCTTCCCTACTTTTGAGATAGGGTCTCTGTAGCTCAGGCTGCTCTTGAGAGCATAATTCTATTCCTGGCTTCTGAGTGTTGGACTTACAGACATGAATCTTGTCCAGCCTTTACAAAGGTCCTAGTATCTCATGGTAGTTTAAAACTTAAACTCTGGTTTCTACATCATCATTACCTGTCTGTGGGATGGGTTATCCAGGAACTATCTGCCACTCCAATCTATAAGGAGACTGTATATGTGTAGGCCGCACAGTTGTGTGTAATATTAAAAAACAATCCATATTATCACCCTCTGGCCCCAGCAGTGTCACCACCTCTATGGCTAACCCCATGTGCTGTCCACCCAACCTCTCACAGTTCACTTGCCTCAGACTCCACTCACATTCCCAGTCATCTAACCCCCATGGCTGGCTGCTGCCAAACCAACAAACAACCCCAAATTCCAGTGACTAGCTGGGGGTGAACTCTCAAAACCCAAGCTCCACCTTGGTTACCTTCCCCTGGCGCTCAGTTGAATTGCAAAGAAATGGAAAACACCAGACAATCTTAGTTTAGATAACACAATTGCTGGGCTCAGAATCTATCATGCAAAATTCACCAACTATCCCATGTTAGAAATCTTCCTATGGCAGATCCTGATGGATTCTGCCACCAGAACTATCTTGTTCACCTTGTTCCCACTGTCCAAAAGGAAGTCCCCTCCCCCTTCCTTCCCTCTTCCTCTCTCCAATCCAGAAGGCCTGTCCCTTCCTGGCCCAGTGTCTTAGTCAGGGCTTCTATTCCTGCACAAACATCATGACCAAGAAGCAAGTTGGGGATGAAAGGGTTTATTCGGCTTACACTTCCATACTGCTGTTCATCACCAAAGGAAGTCAGGACTGGAACTTACGCAGGAGCTGATGCAGAATCCATGGAGGGATGTTCTTTACTGGCTTGCCTCCCCTGGCTTGCTCAGCCTGCTCTCTTATAGAACCCAAGAACCCAGAGATGGCACCACCCACAAGGGGCCCTTCCCCCTTGATCACTAATTGAGAAAATGCCTCACAGCTAGATCTCATGGAGGCATTTCCCCAACTGAAGCTCCTTCTCTGTGATAACCCAGCTGTGTCAAGTTGACACAAACCTAGCCAGTACAATNACGGCTATCTCTGCAACACAGCCTCCTTGTGCTTTCAGAAAACATTTCCCAGAAGATGTCACCTCAATGATGCTGGTCTCTTCTTAATCACTGCTAATTTCGTAGCTCCAGCTAACCAGCATCAATAGTCCCAGTAATGCAAAAGTTTCACTTTAGTAGTTCTGGTATCTTGTTAATCACAGCTGATTCTTCAGCCCCAACTAACCAGAACCACAGCATCTTCCCAATCAAAATAGCAATGGCCCTGAAAAGAGTCTTTAATTTTCCCTCTGAAATTTCACAAGCCAGGCCTCTATCTTCTGCACTGTTCTCAACATTATCTTCCAAGCTCCTACACAACATCTGACAGAGCTCTTAACACAGGATGGATCTTCTGGCCCAAAGTTCCAAAGTCCTTCCACAGTCCTCCCCAAAACATGGTCAGGTTGTCACAGGAATACCCCACTCCTGGTACCAATTTGTCTTAGTCAGGGCTTCTATTCCTGCACAAACATCATGACCAAGAAGCAAGTTGGGGATGAAAGGGTTTATTCGGCTTACACTTCCATACTGCTGTTCATCACCAAAGGAAGTCAGGACTGGAACTTACGCAGGAGCTGATGCAGAAGCCATGGAGGGATGTTCTTTACTGGCTTGCCTCCCCTGGCTTGCTCAGCCTGCTCTCTTATAGAACCCAAGAACCCAGAGATGGCACCACCCACAAGGGGCCCTTCCCCCTTGATCACTAATTGAGAAAATGCCTCACAGCTAGATCTCATGGAGGCATTTCCCCAACTGAAGCTCCTTCTCTGTGATAACCCAGCTGTGTCAAGTTGACACAAACCTAGCCAGTACACCCAGTGATTGGCTTCTTGTCATCTTTATTATTCATTCAATTAGGGGGAGGGAATTCTGCTACACATAGTAACTAGGTTTCTGCCCTGGGATCCTAACCCATTAGGTGCCCTGTGAATTGACCTTATCACTATGGTCTGTATGAAGCCTCAAACAGTTGCAGCCCCATCTGTTGATTAGCATACATAGTACAAATGTCTTACATGATGCTTCAGTCAAAGTTTGCGATTCAGTAGTTGAAAGGTGCAATAAAACAGATTGAGTCAGAATGAGATTTAAGGCAGTGCTGTGGAAGGCTCTGGTGGAAGCCAGAGGACAACTTTGTGGAGTTGGATCTCTCCTTCAACTTTTTCATGGTTTCTGAGGATCAAATGCAGGTCACTTGCTTTAAGTGGCAAGCTCCTTTATCTGGTAAATTGCCCCTACCTGTGGGACAGTTGACAAGGACTTGGGGAGGCACCTGGAAGAGAATGGTGGACAAGAAACGCGAAAAATGGACAGCAAGACAGGAGGTCTGATCAAGCTGACAAATTTTTATTTTTCCCACACAGGTTATATACTCACAGGATCAAAAAGAGGGTGGAGGGGGGTGTCTCTTTGTCTCTGGGTAATGCATCTGTTCCCAGGAACAGGATATTGACTGGGTAAACAGTTCAGCAGGAAGATCAGAACAGAATGGGTTATTAGGCACCTATCCACAAGATTTATAAGTATTTGTTCTCTGTTGACTTCAGGATCTATGTCTATTTATACTTAGCTGGGCTAGTACTTTCCCACAGAGGCCAAGACTTTATGCCAGCAAGCACTTAAGGCAGTTAATGTTCAAACAAGGTCGCTTTCAACTGTGAATGATCTTAAGAACTGTCAATTTTTAATTAATTAATATTAATTTCCTTCTTTTGTACTAAGCAAAATTAAAGCACAACTTTAAAAATATTTATTTATTATAATACAGTATTCTACTTGCAGCTTGGAAGAGGGCACTAGATCTCATTACAGTTATAAGCCACCATGTAGTTGCTGGGAGGTAAGCTCAGAACCTCTAGAAGAACAGCCAGTGCTCTGTGCTCTCTGGCCCATCTCTCCATCCAGAAATCCATCTTTTACATCTCGGGGTATGAGATTAACAGGTGTCTAAGATGTGGACACATTTTGGTTTGTGTAGGGGGTAGTTCTATGCTAATGCCTTTGCTCTGGGACTGGCTTTGCCACCAGCTCCCACCCAGCATCCCTTTTCCTCTACCCAACTTTAGCTCCAGGAGGTAACCTCACTACCAGAAGCCCTCCCAGCTTCACACATACACACACACACACACACACACACACACACACACACACACACACACACACACACAGAGAGAGAGAGAGAGAGAGAGAGAGAGAGAGAGAGAGAGAGAGAGAGAGAGATTGTTCCTTTATAACTTGCCTTCTTGGCACATTTGCTGGGTGCTGATATCTCCTGCCTGAAAAAGCATGCCCTTACCAATTCATTATCTTTGTTTCTTCCCCTGCCCTAAACTTCAGTGGCTAGTCCCTCTAGCCCCTGCCAACTACCACTGGCCACCCACCTGTAGCAGAGGCCACAGGCCTAGATCTCCTGAGACCTCACATGGTTGCTGCATTCTTCTTCCTCCAAAGCATGGCAGAAACATTCCTCTCTCCTTCTTTGCATCTGCCTTTTTCTCCTGGAACCCGCAAGTCTCACCTGTACCTCCTGCCCAGCAATTGGCCCCTAGTTTTCTTTACTGACAAATCAAGAACCAATGGAAGAATAAGACCTTAGCATTAGAACCGCCCCACTCAGGTCTGTACTAGGGAAGTCCTGTCTACTACATCTGCCCATTTGTTTAACCACACCTGCCTACACTTGTCCTTTAGACATGCTATTTTTTTGGTGCCTGTCTGAAGATTTGGACCTGAAAGATTAATTTTGCATCAGCTGGCTTATTTTTGGGAGAAGGTTATCTGGACTAGAGGGAATTAATTTAGTTTCTGGAGAAAAACACTGTGGTGTTTTGAAGGAGAATGGCCTCTATAGACTCATATGTTTTGATTCTTGGTACCAAGTTGGTAGTACTGTTTGGGAAGGACTAGGAAGTATGGCCTTGGTGGGGGAGGTTTGTCACTGGGTGTGGGCTTTGAGATTTCAAAAGTCCACCACCATTTCCAGTTCTCTCTCTCTCTCTCTCTCTCTCTCTCTCTGCCTGCTGCCATGTTTCCCACTATGATGGTAATGGCCTCTAACTCTCTGGAACTGTGAGCCCCAGTAAACTCTTTCTACTACGAGTTGCTTTGGTCATGATGTCTCTTCACAGCAATGGAAAGATAACTAAGAGACATTAATCCATCATGAAGACAATAACCTAGGGTATGATTTCCTCTTATGTGGTCCAACCTCACAAGTTCCAACCACCTTTCAGTGCCATCATATTGGGGGACTAAGTTCTAGCACATGAATGTTTGGGGGGGACCACACTTAAATCATAGCAGGTAGAGAATATCACATGAACTTGAATTTCCTTTGCTGTCTATAAGAAACCATAGATTGGTATAATGTGTTGGGGCTAATTAAAAAAACAAACAAATTTTAAGGTCTTCTTTATCTTCTGAAGTTTATGGGTGAATCCCTGCCTTTTAAGTTACAAAGAAAGAAAATAATCTTTAGGAAGGCAAATTTCCATCTCATGGTCTCAGCTTAAGTCAGACTATTTTCTTGTGGAGGATTGTGTAGGGAAATGGCTGCTTTAATGTGGACTCTGCCCAGCCAGTTTCCATGACATTAGCTTCTGGAATTGTATTTTCTTTAATTCCTTTGAATTTATTTCCTTGCTCATTATTTTTTTTCTTTTTAGGGAATAAATATTAGGATTTTAAAATGCTTAGAAGATAATTCATGAAAACCCATGTATCTACCAATCATATCAAATTATAAAACATTTATTTTCTCTAAAATTATTCCATTCCCCACCACCTAATCTTTCTCTGTGGCATATGTCTGCAATATATTCATATATCCAGGTGTGATTAAGTTCCTTTTGTGTATGTTTAAAGTGTATATATTGATTTTTTTGTTTGTCTTTTGGTAACTTGCCTTTTAAAAATTATTTTATCATATATTACATCCCAACTGTAGTTTACCCTCCCTTCTCTCCTCCCAGTGCCCCCCCCCCCAAAGTCCCCTTCAGATCCACTTCTCCTCAGTCTTTCTCAGAAGAGGACAGACATCCCACAGACGACAAAACATGACTTTTCCTGAAGCTTGGAGATGTGCTAATACCTCCACTCTTATGAAATTCACAGACTTGATGATGATTTGCACAATGTTATCCATGTTTAACGCTTTTGTGCATGTGTTGTTTTTATCAGTGTAGAATAAAACTTCATTAAATGTGAGTTTGTGGCAGCAATTGTATCATTTATTAACTTTTAAAGTCTTTTATCGTCTATCGTCAGGCACTATCAGTAACTATGTCAGAACTGATAGCAATGGACAAAGAAAATTACTTTAACATAGTTTTTACTACTTCATATAAATCTCTTGCTCCAATGTCTTTTAGTGGCACTAGAGAATCCATTTATCCAGTGATGGTATATTCCCCATCAATGCCTCTTATTAGAGACAAGTTGAGCCATCCATATTTGTAGCATTAATACTGGCATCAGTTATCACTGCATATATTTTAAAATTTAAAATTAGTTGCTCTACCCAATGTCTCTTTCAGTACCTAGTCCAGTTTCCTCACCTTGCCTGGTTATCATCTAGTAAAACAAACTGAGTTATAAAAATAACCTCCATGTCCAGGGCATATTGCATCTGTTACACAATGCACACATTGCTTAATAAATTCATCATCAATAACTCATTTGATTTCTTTCCTTTTACCTTCAAATACCCTAACACACATCACATAGATCTATATGAATCTATGGTAGAATCTATTTTTGGAACTTCTGTTGTTGAGGAGACAGACCCTTTCACTCTTTTGCTATTTTATCCTCGTGGCATGATCCTGGAGACACACTGAATTGGGTGGCATGTTTTTGGCTTTTATGAGCTAAGCGTGGGCCTTTGAAAACTTGCACAAAATTCCTCACACATTAAGCTGCATGCCTTATGATTTGTGTTGGCACTAAAGTAGCCATTTTCTCACTTTTTGTCAAACAATGTTCTTTCATCTGGAGTTTCTCTAATTTGGGGTTGTTTTTTTGAGACATTGTAGGAGCCACGTTGGCAGGCAGGAGTGAGTTTTCTGTAGGTGGTATGGGCAAAGGGCTGCTATTAGCTGGTTCTAGAAGCCTGAGAACAAAGAGAGCATTGTTTCATTAGTCCCAGCACCAGATCAGCCAAGGAGACTGACAACTACAGAAAGGTAGGAGACTAGCAAAGGTCAGAGGCTGGCCTGTGAGCCGGGGCACCAGCCAAGAGGACAGGTCAGAGCTGGGCAGACAGGGCTTTATTGTGTAACCACCTCCCTAACTGGGTGAACAGCAAATGCAGGTTATGGTCATCTCCCCAGCTGGGCCAGGGGGACACACATAGACGGTGCCCTTCCATTGGATTAGCTCACGATATGCCCCAAGAACTAAGACATTTCAATAGTAATTGCTCCAATCTGTTCAGTTTTTACCATAAATTTAAATAGCTCCAGACAAGAAGGTCTGTGGGGTTTCCCCTTTCTTTGGACCCTTCATTCTCAGGAATTTCACTCACCTTCTCAGAAGTCTAGTGTTGCCGGGATCACTCTTCCTCTACCTGCATCTTTACTCCTCATTCACAAGAAATGAGAATTTGAGAGTGACTGTCTTCTCTTAACCTTTGATTATCATAGACCATCCAGTACCTTCATCCCCGAGTAAAACCCTTCTGGGCTGAGAGAGGCCCCTTCAAAGTCAGAGATGTGAATTTCTGGGATTAAAAAAAATAATACTTGATGTCGTAGTGAGATTGTTTACCAAGTAGTAGAGACACTTGATGCCAAGCTCATGACCTCAGTTTGATCCTTGGTTCCCACATGGTGGAAGGAAAAAAATAAAATTCTGAAAGTCGACTCCCACATGCTTACCATTGCATGACCACATTTGTACACACGCATACACACATGCATACATGCACAAATGCAATACAAAATAATAGGCAAAGGGGCTATATTTATTTTCATATGAAAATTAATTGGAAGGAAAATGAAAATTAGGTGTTGGGTTTTTGCTCATATCAGCAGCTGATACAGTAAGAAGGGCAGAATCAATTGCAGAGCTCAGTGGGTAACATTTGAGTTGTATTCAAGGTGTGATAATATCCTTAATCAAATATGAATTCTTATGTGTGTTACAGATGATATAGAGTGCCCACCATTTGTAATCACTGTGACTCAGTTTCCAAGTCATTGTAGCATAGCATTCCTCATGGAAAGGGTGGCAGAGCCCTATGTTCTAAACATGAACTATTAGACTTAGTAGAAGGGGGAACAACTTTGTTTGGAAATCAGAGTGCCTGACACATTTTATCTCATAGTGTCTCACATGGTGTGAGCCTAGTATGACTGCCACCACATTATAGGCAAGGAGGGAGAATGACAATGACATTTGGTAACTTATCTGGGGTCTCACAGCTGGAAGCAAGACCCTGAGCCAAGACATGAATTCAGGACTCTTTGACTTTGCTCATCTCTCTCAGTCTTTCAAGGTGGATGGGGTGGGTTCACCCAGTGATCTACAGCCTGGGGTAGGGTGAGCATCTTTGTCAGTAGCTGCCTTCCTCCTTTCTGAGGTACCCTGCATCCCTTCATCTCCCTCTCAGGTTGCATGTCCATTGTAACGTTCCTTCCCATGGTGGGATCATTAGTTCTCATCACCTTTAGCTTCCAGTGCCCAAGCCACTAGCTGGTACAGATGGTGAGGTAGGCTGCATCTCTGAGGCTTTTTGAGGAGAGATTTCTTATTCCTTGAGCCCCATAGGGCAGTGCCAGATCAGAGAGCTATTGGAACTGAGGCATGCCTGGCTTCCCTCCTGGCCTTGGCTCTCAGCTTTGTAGAACAGACCATCACTCCACAGTCCTCTTGAAATGATCAGGGGGTTTCTGTCCACAGAAACCTGGGAACCTGTGCATATCCCTTCAGGGGAATTTCCCTCTAGCTTGGGTTTAGCCTCTTCATCAAAAATTTCATTTAAAATGTGGTCTCTGGTAAAGGGATTGAGCCTTGGTGTGCTGTGCTGTGTCAGGCAGTTTTATGTTCCTGGTCACATTACAGAGTAGGTAGTACTATTCTCTTCTTGTCTGTGAGGTCATTGTGTCTAGACAGGCTAAGGACCCTGGCCCAGGACCCATGAGCCATGTTTCCCACTTAGTTAACTTTGGGGTTGAATATTAAATGGACAAGACAGTGTTTTTTTGTTTGTTTGTTTGTTTGTTTGGTTGGTTGGTTTTTGGGTTTTTTTTTTTTTTTTTTGGTTTTTCGAGACAGGGTTTTTCTCTGTATAGCCCTGGCTGTCCTGGAACTCACTTTGTAGACCAGGCTGGCCTCGAACTCAGAAATCCGCCTGCCTCTGCCTCCCAAGTGCTAGGATTAAAGGCGTGAACCACCACGCCTGGCTAAGACAGTGTGTTTTATGTGTAGTTTTAATTGCTACTACATGGTTGTTCTGTTCTTCCTCCAAAGCATGGCAGAAAATCTCAGTCTCTTTCCTTGTATCTGCCTTTTCCTCCTGGGACTTGGAAGGCTCTCCTGTACCTTCTGTCTGCAATTGTTCCCCAGCTTTCATTACTGACAAATCAAAAAGAGTCGGGGAACAGGACTTTAACATTAGAACCACTCCCTTCAATAGTGGGAGTCGCATTAGGTACTTAGAACGTCCAAGGATTTAGTGTTGCCAGTTATAGGCTTCTATTCCCACTGGAAGGGACAGAGGAGATGGATGGTCATCAGTGATCAGTGGTCAGAGTGAGCTGAAGCAACACATGGACAAATGGACACCAGTTGACAAAACTACATTTCACATACTCCAGTTGCCACAAGGGAGTAAGAGCTTCTCCATGACCCTCCACCTTTCAGACTCTCTGTGAGCTCCTCTCCTTGGCTGGCTCTAATCTGGAGCCACACTAGCAAGGGCCATGGGAACTTGGATTTCTGTATTGCTTGCATCACAGTGAAAAGTAAGCTACTGAGGCCCCAGGGATGCACAGTGGGGGCCTGGTCCACAGCAGGTCAGTGGGGAGGGTATGCAAGAGAAGATAGCTCACACACTGATTAGGGGGCCTCAGCATGTGTCCGCATCCTCTAACAAACCCTCCATCTTGCATATTTCTCTCTCAGAGGGAAAGATGCTCCTTCAACACATTTCTCTACATGCATGTGGTCTCCCTCCACTATTCTTTTCTTTTCTTTCTTTTTTTTTTTTTTTTTTTTTTTTGAGACAGGGTTTCTCTGTATAGCCTTGGCTGTCCTGGAACTCACTCTGTAGACCAGGCTGGCCTCAAACTCAGAAATCCGCCTGCCTCTGCCTCCCAAGTGCTGGGATTAAAGGCATGCGCCACCACGCCCGGCTTCTTTTCTTTTAAAAAACGTCAATGACAACTAACATACCAGGATGACAGCAAACCCAGGTAGCTGTCAATCAGGCAATCCTTGGCTGCCCTTTGCCCAGCTGGTACAGAGCTTCAGTCCCACATCAATAATTTGCACAAGCCTTCTTCTCAGAAACATTTACCAAGGCCATGAAAACAGTGTCTACCACATTTCACAAGTTTGAGAATGTGATATAGGCCTGGATGCTGAGCCCAGGCCGTCTCCCAATCTCCTACAAGTTCTATTTTTTTCCCTTGTTCAGGTCAACCCCGCTTGCTCCGCTTGCTCCAGCTGGCCCCGCTCTCTCCGGTCGGCCCTGCTCGCTCTGGTTGGTCTCTCCGGTCCAAGGATTCGTTTATTATTATTCTTCATAAGTACACTGTAGCTGACTTCAGACGCACCAGAGGAGGGCGTCAGATCTCATTACGGGTGGTTGTAAGCCACCATGCGGTTGCTGGGATTTGAACTCATCACCTTCGGAAGAGCAGTCGGTGCTCTTACCCATTGAGCCATCTCACCAGCCCCCAAGTTCTATTTTTTAATCAATACATTTTATTTAGGGAGCAGGTTTTGTTTTATAAATAAACTGATTAAAAAAATATAGTAATATATTTTATATTATATTATATAATGTATAATATATGTATAATGTATTGCATGTGTCTAATATACATATAATATAACACATGTATAATATATTGTATATGTATAATATAATATATGTGGAACATATTATATGTATACTATATTATATATGTATAAAGAGCATATATATTTAAAAATAAATAAATAAATAAATAAATAAACTGATTGAAAGCAATAAGGTAATTCCTTTACACCCTTCCCTGCCTTGATCATTTACTTTCTTTTATTTTCAACGTATGAACATTTGTAAAAATCAATGAACCAATATCACTACAGTCTAGTGTTACAGTTCAGGGTTCACATATAGATTTTGGCTAATGTATGTACCCACCATTGTAGCACTATAGAAAATCAATCCGCATCCTAAAAATTCTGGGGTTGACCTTTTCCTCTCCCTCCTTACACTCAGGTCCTTGTCAATCAATGACAGTTCTTCTGTCCCCATAGTTTAGCCTTTTCCAGAACACTGCAGTTGCTGATGGTCCATTAGGCTACTAGGCAAGTCAGATGAGGGCAGCTTTTCTGAGCTTTTCTGCTGCTGGCAGTGTGAGTCTAAGTGTTCAGTGTTCCTCAACATGGTCTCTTGGCTGAGCACTGTCATGTATAGTTGCTTATAACTGCCCTAAGTGTCATTTTAATGGGTGTGAGCACCTGCATTTGACAACAGAGAAGGCCAAAGTTTCAGGTGTATTGTGTCAGAATTCATATGCTCGATATGGTCATAGCATCAAGCTATCCAGGGCAGCACACCTTCTCTTAGAACTATCATTGTCAAATATTACCAGTGGCCGATTTGATGATAATCATTAGGCTCACAGTGATGACTGAACAACGCAAAATGGGGCTATGGTGGGCTTATTATATTCAAGAGAGGATGGTGCTGATGTACTATGGTATACGTTTACTATTGGCTGTGACACAAAGCTCATAGGGACAGGAAAGACACTCAGACCCCATTTGGGGGATGGTTGAAGGAAGTTGGGGGTGCGGTGGAGAAAGGCTTCTTGAAGGAGATAAAGACTCTTTAAAGGAAAAATTGTGAATCAATCAGCTCAAGGTTAGGTTAGAAATGAACACAAGAAGAGTGTTTCTTAAACAAATGGAGTTCAGAAAGACTGGGACTCAGGGCTGGGAATAGAGATTGACAGTTTGAATAAGAATGCCAGGCACAGTCTCAGGCATTTGGACACATGTTTGAGGAGGTCTAGGACATGTGGACTTGCTGGAGGAAGTATGACTGGGGGCAGATTTTGAGGTTTCAAAGCCTCATGCAGAACCCAGTTCTCTGTCTCTGTCTCTCTGTCTCTGTCTCTCTCTCCTTCCCGTTTTTGGTTCAAGATGTAAGCTCTCAGCTTCTAGCTCAAGTTCCATGCCACAGTTCTGCCACCATGAACTCTTACCCTCTGGAACTCTACACCCAAGTAAATTTGTCCTTCTATAACTTGCCTTGGTTATGGTGTTTTATATAACAGTGCTAGAGAAGTAACATGGTAACCCAGTACGCCGAGAAGGGTACCCAGCAAGAAAAGGTGGGACCCATATTTCCTCACAGTCTGAATTATGTTGCTGTGAAGTTCATTCTTGGGAGGATGAAGCAAAGACCTTCATCACCTCTCAGACAAGCCAGAAGCAGGAGAAGAAATGCTCTTCCAGGCCTAGAGTTGGCACCCATGCCTAGTGGCTGAGGTTGACTTCATGGTATATGAGGTTAGTGTTGGTTGTCAGCTTCTCAGGATCTGGAATCAGTTGAAAGACTAGTCTCTATACATCCCTGTGAGGCATTTTCTTGATTAGGTTAATTAAAGGGAAAGGATCCACCCTAAATGTTAACCGTACCTTCCAGTGGTGGCCCTGTTGTAAGGTCTGAGAAAAAAGCTTTTTGTTCTTTATATATTGCTTGCCTTTGAGTCTCCTTGGTGAGTTCTTTCATCCTGTTTGGAAATTCATCTATGCTGCTGCTGCTGCTGCTGCTGCCACCATCGCCACCACCACCACCACCACTCCTGTTATGCCATCCTCTAATGACATCAGGACCTAGCGTTTCCGGCCTTTCAAATGTAGACTGAAAATCGGTGCTTCTCCAGGGATCTTTTAGGCCTTCAGTGCTGGATTGTGACTACTGAGGCATTCAGCGTCATGAGCTGAGCAGCTACTGGGTTCTCAGCCTGGCCAGTGTGAAGAGAGCCATAAATCCTCTGTTAACATATACTCATTCCATTGGGGGCTGTCCTATGGGAAGTTTCAATCATCATACCAAGATGCTAAAGTATTCAGTGCCCAAATTTATAACATTTGTATCTTAGTTTCGAAAAAAATAGTTTAAGTATCTTTCAAGTAGCAAATGCTTTGTATTTGAAATATTTTCTTTTCTTTAGGCTTTGTATGGCTTTATTGATGTTTAGTTTGATTTCATAGTTTTAAGTAATCACAAGCAAAAAATAAATCTCTGAGTTGGGTGGTGGTGGTGCACGCCTTTAATCCCAGCACTTGGGAGGCAGGGGCAGGAGGATTTCTGAGTTCGAGGCTAGCCTGGTCTACAAAGTGAGTTCCAGGACAGCCAGGGCTATACAGAGAAACCCTGTCTTGAAAAACCAAAAAAAATAAAATAAATAAATAAATAAAAAAAAGAAAGAAAGGAAGGAAGGAAGAAAGAAAGAAATCTCTGAAAAATCAGCGTAACTACAAGAATAGGGGAAGAAAAAAAGGCAAAATTTAAACAACTAACAACTTGTCTCACGAGTTTGGTACTCAGAGGCAGCTGACATTCCTCTGCCCCCACCTCACTGTCCCGTCCAATCCTCAATATGCCAGGTTCCCCGCCACCCACCCACACACAAGTCCTTCAAGTCCCAGGAGAGTTGGGGATCCCTGAGGGATTGGCTTGTTTGCCTTTTAATTTCTTGTGGTGATTGTGAAATTTCCAATTGTTGTAACTCAAGTATGTTACAAAAGATCCTAGAAACAAAACTATGATTCTAATTGAGTTAAATACATTTGGAAGCATCAGAAGTCAAGGTAGCTTTTAATCTGTTCCTGACCCCCATGTATTTCCCTACTTAAAGGAGAACTCTGCTTGGTCAACAGGACCTGGACACTCTCCAGGAGAGCTACTTGAAGACATTCCTGACTATAGTAACATGTCTGCATTTCTGTATTAAGTCAAACTCTCATCTCTCTGCTCTCTTTAATATTGACCTTAATAGATACTGCTAACTTCTCTCTGTTCCTATTTTCTGCTGGCCAGACTTTTTACCACTGTGACAGAGCATTTGACCCCAACAACTTTAGGGAAGAGTTATTTGTTTTGGGTCACAGTTCATAGGTTTCAGACTGCCATAGCAGGAAGGACACAGTGGAGCAGAGCAGCCCACATCACAGCAACCGGGAAGCAGAGAAAGTGAGAATAAAGGAAGGGTGGAGGTGAGATAAAGCCTTTGAGGACTCATTCTCTCTTACCCACCCCTCAATGAGCTAATCAAATTTTGACTCCATCAAGGTAGTAATCTACCCATTAGATCAAAGAACACAAGATCCAGTCAATCCCAAGAGCCCATCACCTGGTCGCCAGACTTTCCACATGAACCTGGGAAGGATATTTTTGTCTATTCAAGCTGTAGCACTTGTACAATGCATTGAGAAATACTTGCAGAAGTGAGGGTGGCTAGTCAGCTGGTGCCATGGTCTTTAAGAAAAGCTCTCCGTGAAGACAAGGGGTGTACTAGGGGTTGTGGAGACTAGAGAGACCTATCTAGGTCACAGTAGTGACATTTCCTATTTGAGTGACCTTGAGCAAAGGACCAAGCCACTCCCCATCCTCTAACTTTAGTAGAACAAGGACACCAATCTAGATGCTTAGACTGGAGCCCTTCTAGGGTGAAGAAGCATTCACTGATCTTCCAGTAATCTCCTGGCTGTTGGCTATTAGAGGTCACACTGATGTGTGCGTCAAGACGGGACAGTCACAGGTAAATTCAGCTCAGACACAGGATCTGTGGCATTGCTGTGGCATTGAAACTGCTGGTCTTAGGCAGCCCTGCACGACTTGTCTTATCTGTAGGACATACTGAGAGCTGATTCTGACAGAATGTTTGCTGGAGTGGAGGTATTGTTCTGAGCCCTTTCCATGAGTATCACATGTGGCAAACTCACCGTAATCCTGACCTTTTAAGATTGTGCAGGTCCTAGAGGTTTAGTGTGTTTTCAGAACTCTACGATCCTCCCAACTTTAGGAAATATTATGACTCTCATTTTATCAGGGAGGACTTGGAGACTTTGAGAGAACAAGGAATTAGCCAAGGATGAGGTAGCAGTGGTTCCTACGGTAGGTAAGAGGCTGGAAAAAGACTCCAGGGCCTCTGCATGGTTTCACCAGTTATTCTACAGCCTTTGGACTTTATCTTACACCTCTTCAGTGCCAGAAGTAGTGGGAAGTCTTTGTCCAGTGTCAGGCCAGGTCTCAAGCTAAACTCATAGTCCACTGGGCTCTGTTCTGGCAGGTTTCCAACATTCTCCCATGAGCTGCTCTGGTACAGTTCAGCAGATCAACCTTGTGTTGCTTGGTGAGAGACACGGCTGAGCTGAGCGAGTGCCTGCTGATCAACACTGAGGATATTCTACTCATATTCATCTCCTCTGCCCCTCTTTTCACTTCAGATCATGTTGTTAGTCTTAAGAAGTATTTTCTCTGTCCAAATACAGTAAAGTTAGAGAAGAATATTGTCTTTTTAAGTTAAATCAGCTAATTACACTGCATTGGGTTGTCTACTGAGAAAAATTCTGTGACTTGAACTAAATATTTTCAAATATGTATTTTAAAACAACAGAACACCCAAGCCTCTACATATTCGACATTGCTTCTCTCTGCATGGAAAACTGTCTATCCTGATACTGTATGTCCTGCCATCGAGAGAAGATCCATTGAGCTTTTCTATTATGACCTTTTATTGTTCAGTAAAGGGAAAATGATTTAAATGAGCAGTGTTATACAAATGACATCCAACAGACTCTTGAAAAATTAGTAAGACATTTGTTTTAAGTTGCATTTTGACTGGTATTTTTTGGGTAAGAGCCTAAGTTATATGTTTAACCATTATTAACTAATGTTAAAGACTGCAGTGTAGTTTGCCATTAACCTATATCTTCAACCCTTAGTGATTTGAAGCAATCTCATGATGCATCACAGACTGCCCTTTCCCTCAGGATCTGACCACCCACTTGCTCCTCTTCCTCCTGAGTGCTGAGATCTTAGAGTTGGGTCCCTGTGAGCTAGTCCATCTCTGGGAGACCTGATTGTCATAGATGACTGCATTTAGAACCAGGAGGAACCTGCAATAAATTGTTGAATAAAACTTATCCGAATGGAGGGACTTGTATCTTGACATCCTTCTGTGCCTGTCTATCTTCCTTTTATGGATGCAACTGTGAACATGAAGTGTACAAAGAGCACTGTGGGTATGTCACCACAGCACCTAGCTGCCCAAGAAGTGTTCCCTGTGTAGTAGAGGTTGGTTGCTTGGCTGTGGTGGTCCTGTGGTAGATCAGAATTTTCTAGTCTAGCTAGACAAGACTGTAGGCTAGCACTCTCTGTGCTGACCCCTTCCATGCTATCTGGCATTTATCTTTTTCTAGAAAAGTAATTGTAGGTGTCAGGTGAGTTTGGTGACCAGTGTCTTAACAAAGACAATCATTTGTCATGCACCATAAAGTAATGCACACATTTCTGTCATGATCCTTGACATGTCCCTTCAAAGCACTTACCTCTGTCCACACTATTCATCCTCTTCTTGGCTGTGCTGGTGGTCAAAGCTATAGCTTTGTGTGCTAAGTGGTCTAACAGTGAGTTGTATGGCCAGCCTTAAAGCAACTTTACTTCAAAACTGTACTGTCTAGCCAGTGTCCATATCCTGTGTTTCTTGACAAATGCAACTCTCTTACTTTAAAAAAAAAACTTGATACTTTTAAACAATTCTAAATATTATTAAATCCTACTGGGCAACTAGGAGTAACCTTGAAAAAGATAAAAAATTTAGTTAAAAAAGAGAAGTATAGATCATTGTGTCACCTGCTTTTAATGCCAGCACTTGGGAAGCAGAGGCAGGTGGATTTTGGTGAGTTCAAGGCTAGCTTGATCAACATAGTGAGTTCTAGCCAGGGTTACACAGTAAAACACTGTCTCAGAAAAAAAAATAAAGAGCATCTTACAGAGGAGTTGATAGAGAGAGGAAGAATCTGGGGTCTATGCAGAGGGACCAACAGATAAGAGGAAACAACTGAGAGACTGGGGAAAACAGAATGAACTGTTTGACTAATGCTTTGTTGGGTGCTGAGAATCAAGTTTAAAAAAGCTCAGTCATTCAGCCAAGCACCATGGAGCACATTAGTAATTGCAGCACTCAGGAGGCTAAGGCAGGAGGACCACTAGGAGTTCAGGATCAACCTGGGCTATGTTCTGAGAAGGCTCCCCAGAAGTTAAATGAATCTCTTCTGCAAATCGTTAAAGGTCTTCTCCAAGCTATACATCTGTATTAACCATTGTTAAGTTAAAGAAAATACAAAAGAAAAAAAATTATATTATTGGTAGTGAACCAAATTATAACATATTGTAAAGTCTGTTTTTATAAGTTCTGTTTATGAGTATGCACAGTAAAATGAGAACTCTGCTGATTAAAAAAATGCTGTGGTATGTGCATGTAATGTCATATATGCATAATTAAGAATGGCCGTTGGGGTCTGGAGAAATGGCTCCGTAGTTAAGAGCACTGCCTGCTCAGAGTTCAATTCAATGGGTTCAATTCCCAGAAGCCACATGGCAGCTCACACATGTCTGTAATTCCAGTTCCAGGGCTTCTTACACCCTCACAGAGACATACATGCAGACACCAATGTACATTAAATAAATAAATAAATAAATATTTATATAATATATAATACACACAATATATAATGGATGTTGATAAAGTGAAATTATATTTTTTGTTTTCTGTGTTTGTTTGTTTGTTTGTTTGTTTTTTGAGACAGGGTTTCTCTGTGTAGCCCTGGCTGTCCTGGAACTCACTCTGTAGACCAGGCTGGCCTCGAACTCAGAAATCCGCCTGCCTCTGCCTTTCTAGTGCTGGGATTAAAGGCATGCGCCACCACGCCTGGCTCGATTTTTTTGTTTTCTTAAAGGAATAAAAAGATCTAGGTATGGTAACCAGCAAATCTCAGCTAACTGGAGTCCCAGCTCCTGTTCTGTTGGCATAGGCGAGTAACCAGTGTGGTGCCGACAGAGGAGATCTATTTATTCTTTCTACAGAGGCCCTGCCCTATTCTCAGTCCCTATCAATTAGCAGACACAGTCAGGCCTGTTATTGGCCTTTAGTCCAGACACTCAGGAGACAAAGAGAGAGTTTGAAGACAGCCTGGTCTACATATTAAGTTCCAGGTCAGCCAGCCAGGGTTGCCTCAAAAATAGATAGGTAGATAGTTAGGTAGATAGATAGATAGATAGATAGATAGATAGATAGATAGATAAGCAAGTAAGTAAGTGCAGTCCTTGGCCTGAGGCAGAAAGCAGGATGAGAGGCAGAGAGAGGCTGGAGCTGCCACGAGGGATAGAACACTTGGTAGGGGTCCTGGCGATTGGGCATGAGTTACGGAAAGATTCATGTCAACAGGAGGAACAGGATACGTAAAGACTCATGTGCGGTTATAGACTTGAAGGCCAGCCAAGTGACTTGACACAGAAACCACACTGTGGCCAAGGGTGTCATGTTAAATATGGGAAAGCTCATCACCATAGAAGGGGCTGATGGAATTTGGAGAGGCTTGTGGGGGCGTTCAGAGGGTGTGGCCGAGTGTTCTGTAAGCACCGTGGTGCTTGTGGCCAATGCGATAAGTGAGCTGGTTTTGTTTGGGATGCAGACAAACACTTTCTGCTTCAAATAAACAAAAGTTTATTTGAATTTACTTTAGAAAAAAATATATAATTGACACATCAGGCTCATTTATATAATTAAGGGGAAAGATAAAGGATTCTTTTAGTATTAATTGTAGAATACCTTAACCCAAATACAGGAAACACATTATTAATCAATATATAGGAGCCAGGCATGGTGACTGCCTAATCATCATGCCAGAACATGGGAGGCAGAGGCAGGAGAATAATGAGTTCAGGGTTATCTTGGGCTACATAGTGAGCCCCTGTCACCTGTGTTTGGATTTGGAGAATTGTGAGGGGCACACGTAAAAGCGAGATTGGTAGGTCTCTTCCAGGTAGGAGTGTCAGGAAAAGACTCATTCATCTGAGCTTAGAAGAAACTTTGAAAACTGCAAAGAAATTAGCAACTGCTAAATTAGAAGAAGGCCGACAGAAGTTCCTTAGATCAGCATTAATTTAGCCCATGCGAGCTTAAAAATGTCTACAGCAAGAGGCCAGGGGTGGGGGAGGGACAGAATATTTTTGTTGGAGAAATGATGGCACTTAAGGAAGACAGCACTGGCAATGAGAACTGACCTCGGGCTCAGCCGGGGTCCTCAGACCTGCTGACAGACTGTCTCCCTTCTTGGTCCAGTACTGTCACTTCATCTTCACTACTTTGACGACTCCCAAGCAGGCTCAGGGTCCCCCCACGGGAGCAAAATGGCAATCGCAGACGCTCAGGCTCTCACTCCACGGGATCCCTGCCTTCCATGTCACTCACAAACCCTGGCATTTACCTGCGTCAACACTATGGAAGCAGAGTCAGAATCCGGTTAGAGAGTGAAGTTTTAGCTACGGTTGTTTAGGAGATGAGTTAATGAGCTCTGTGTCTTGGAGCCTGAATTTCTCCATGTCCTCAAGCTAGGTAGGTGAGAGGTGGCATAGAATAGAGTGGCCAGTCAAGGGTCAGTGTCCACTGAGTCCCACGGATGTCTGCAAAGCACTGTGGGGCTCTCAGGGTAGTCTCCCCTCAAGCTTACTCATTAACCTCTAGTTTGTGGCCTTTCCTCTATTTGGCTTCTGCTCAGCATGGAGAAATTATTGGGGTATGCCAAAGCAGTGTCTTTGTTCCCCAGGAGCCCCCTGCAGTGAACTATGTCTGCACAGGTCATATCTTGGAACACATGCCTCCTGCACATGCAGAATTCAGCTACATAGATGACCACTCTGTGCTAACACTCAGATCCAACTGTGACAACACCTAGGTTTACCAGAAGCACTTAACTCAGTGTCTGCTCAGCCTGTGTCCTGGTCATGCACTGCTCAGGAGGGCAAAGCTCAGGGCCTGGACAAGTGAGGTGGAGTCCTTTGTATACTTGAAATCACTTCTCCACCGTGGGGACAGATAAAGCTTGTGGAGGCACGTGATCTCAAGCTAGCTAGATCAAAGGCCACAGGTCCACAGAAGGACAGAAGGACAGTTAGTAAGTCCCCCCTGAAGGTTCCCCAGGAACTGTCCAGCCAGGGTTTAGCCTGGCACAGTTAATGTTTACCATTCTGCATGAGATTCAGTAATTCAGTGAGGAATGTATTGTCTGTAATGTACACTGTTAGCAGCTGTGTGACTTGGAACCACTCTGTGGTGGGGATCTCAGCTGAACAAGGATGGTAATTCAAGTTCTGAAATCCAAGACTTGTGAGGGATTCACACAGAAATCAGAGTTAGGACATACAGAACACCTAGAATAGGGGTTTGCTGAGACCAAGCGTTCCGTAGATAGCTGCCTGTATCATGCTCTTGTTGTAGGTTGAGAAAGCTTAAGCATCTTGCCCATGTTTTCACTGCTAGGAAGTCAGGTCGGTCCATGGCCGTTTATATTCATCATCTCTATATCTTCCACATATAATTATTCTCACACATTTGTACGCATGAACACACTCATAGACACCACCAGGGTGAAGCTGCCCTGAAGTCTTTTAGGACTCTGTAGAGATGTGCTAGGGTCTGGAAATCTTCTGGGGCTGTGTGAGACGTGGGCCCAGAGGGCAGAGATCACAGACAGCTGCACACCATGGGGTGGAGGCACAACCCTGCAGAGAGGGACAGAAGTCCACTTCTCACATTTGTTCAGACTCCTGCTCAGAGATGTTTCTTCCCTGTAGGATGCCTGAGTTGGCTTCTATTATGACATGACATAAACCATGCTATACTTCCCCTACTCTCCAGCACTCAGTAGAACACGGAAGTTGCCAATTTGTGTCCCGAAGGTGTATGAGGTCTCTCATGTATTGGTTAGTTTTATATCAACTTGGCACAAGTGAGAGTCATTTGGGAAGAAGAGACTTTAGTTGAGAAAATGCTCCCTCTAGACTGACATGTGAACAAGCCTGTGATGATTATTCTCCAAAGAAAGAAGGTGTTACCTGTTCTTCCAGAATGCTGGGAAAGAGTGTGGTTTACAACCTGGTGATCCTTTGCTATCTGTAGAGCCAGAATTCATGGCAATCTCCCAGAATATATGTTTTACTTATCTCAGAACCTTTCCACCTAAATCCTGAGCGTTGCTTCTAGGCAATAAAATCCATTCTTATGAGAGATGTCACTTGTGCTTCACAGCAGCTCAGGTGACTTCCTGACAGCCACAGGCATTATGTTTACCACACTCATTCCCCCTAGACCCTAAATCTTGGGCACTAACTCTGAGTCAACAGTACCCATCTTTGTGAAAGAAGCCAGATTTACTTTTATAAAGAATCACCGTACGGTTTTTTTTGGTGGTTAGCTTCTTGAACTCTCTCTATTTTGGATATTAGCCCTCTATCAGATGTGGGGTTAGTGAAGAGTTTTTCCCCAATCTGTAGGTTGCTGATTTGTCTTATCGACTATGTCATTTGCCTTACAGAAGTTTTCCAGTCTCACGAGGTCCAATTTATCAATTCTTGATCTTAGAGCATGAGCCATTGAAGTTCTGCTTTGGAGATTTCCCCCTGTGCCAATGAGTTCAAGGCTCCTTCCCACTTTCTCTTCTATTAGATTGAGTGTATCTGGTTTTATGACAAATATGGGTCTATTTTCATTTTTCTACATATGGACAGCCAGTTAGACCAGCACCATTTATTGAAGATGCTTTCTTTTTTCCATTGTATATTTTTTTGGTATCTTTGTCAAAGATCAAGTGTCTGTAAGTCTGTGGTTTTATTTCTAGGTCTTCAATTCTATTCCATTGATCAAAGTCTGTCTCTGTACCAATACCATACAGTTTTTATCACTATTGCTCTGTAGTAAAGCTTGAGGTCAGAGATGGTGGGGTATAGAACTAAACCAAGAATTCACAACAGAGGAATCTTGCATGGCTGAGAAGCATCTAAAGAAATGTTCAAAGTCCTAAGTGATCAGAGATATGCAAATCAAAACAACCCTGAGATTCCACTTTATACCAGTCAGAACACCTAAGATTAAAACCTCAAGTGACAACACATGTTGGAGAGGATGTGGAGAAAGAGTAACACTCCTTCATTGCTGGTGGGATTGCAAACTGGTACAACCACTCTGGAAATCAATCTGGAGGTTCCTCAGAAAATTGGAAATAGATCTACCTGAAGACATAGCAATACCTCTCTTGGGAATATACCCAAAAGATGCCCCACCATGTCACAGGAGCACATGTCCCACTATGTTCATAGTGTCATAACAACCTAGATGTCCCATGACAGAAAAATGGATACAGAAACGTGGTTCATTTATACAATGGAATACTATTCAACTATTAAGAATGAGGACATCCTGACTTGTTCAGGCAAATGGATGGAACTAGAAATTATCATCCTGAATGAGGTAACTCAAACCTAAAAGGACATGCATGGTATGTACTCATTAATAAGTGGATATTAGCCAAAAAAGAAAAAGAAAAACCCATACAGAATACACAAGATATACTCCACAGAATTCAAAAGACACAACATGATGAAGTGCCCAAGTGAGGATGCCTCAGTCCCACTTGGGAAAGAGAAGAAAGAAATCTCAAGTGGGGAGGGGGGGCCTTGGGAGGGAAAATGGACCAAGTGGGGGGAGCAGAGGTGGAGGGAGAGAGGAAACTAATCTGATATTGGATGAGGGAAAAGGACTGAAGCCCTGAGGGCCAGCAGAAAGAATGGAAACAGGCAACCTCAGGAAATAGGAGGTTGAGGGGGGACCCCCTAGAATGCACCAGAGTCTCTCACCTCGCAGGACTCATAGGGAAGGACCTTTGATGAAATGCCAGACAGTAGGGAGAAGGAACTTATAGATCCCTCCCCGAGCAGGAAGACAGGACATCAAGTAAGGCTACCATCCCACAGTCACGCCCCTGATCCATAATTGTTTCTGTCTGAAAGAATTACAGGGATGGAATGGAGAGGAGCCTGAGGAAAAGAAGGTCCAGTGACAGGCACAAAGTAGGATCCAGCTCAAGGGGAGGTCCCAAGGCCTGATCTATTACTGAGGCTATGGAGTGCTCACAAAAAGGGACCTAGCATGACCACACTCCAGAAGACCCAACAAGCAGCTGAAAGAGTCAGATGCAGATATTTGCACCCAACTAATGGACAGAAGCTGCTGACCCCTGTGGTTGAATTAGGGAAAGGCAGAAAGAAGCTGAGGAGGAGGGTGAACATGTAGGGGACCGGAAGTCTCAATTAACTTGGATTCCTGAGATCTTTCAAACACTGGACCACCAAACAGGCAACATACACCAGCTGATATGAGGCCCTCCACACATACAGCAGAGGATTTCCGGGTCTGTGTTCAGTCAGAGATGATTCACCTGACCCTCACGAGACTGGAGGCCCCAGGGAGTTTAGAGTTCAGGTGGGATAGGGAGTGGGGGGTGGGGACATCCTTGTGGAGACAGAGTATGGGGAGGAGGTATGGGATGTGGAACAGTCAGAGGGTGGACCAGGGGTTAGGGGGAATAAAATCTGCAGTGTAAAAAAAAAAAAAAAAAAAGAATCACAGTGTAAACATGTCTTGCTCTCCGTTATACTAACAGAACTGAGTTAATTGTTATCAGAAAAGGTTTTCACCCCAAAATTGTGCTGTGCTTAAATATGGCTAAAATTATTTATCTGGTGTCAGACTCATGAAGTTTGAACCTGTGACAGCTAACTAAGTCAAGCCAAGCTGAACCAAGTTGTATTCTTACCTCACCAGGACTGTTTTCCTGCTGGCCATGAACCCCACATGAACCCAGATCACTCCTGGGATGGTGGTCCTGGGTGCTGTAAGAAAGGAGGCTGAGCAAGACGTGGGCAGCAAGCCAGTAGGCAGCATCCCCTCCATGGCCTTTGTATCAGCTCCTGCCTCTAGGTTCCTGCCTTGAGTTCTTGTCTTGATTTCCTTTGACAATGGACTGTGGTGTAGACGCATAAACTATAAGCTTTAAGAGTATAAACTCTTTCCTCCCCAAGCTGCTTTTCGTCATGGTATTTTGTCGCAGCAATAGAGGCCTAACTAACTAAGATACCCCATCAGGGGCCAGCTGAGTGGCAGACACTCCTGAAGATGTCAGATGGGCCTTCTCTTACCCAGTTCAGTTTTGAGGTCATCTGCCTGGAGAAAGTGGCAGGCCAAACAGGGTCCTCAGTCCAGATGCCAATCACGAGCATCACCTGTTGCCTGTATTCTGACCAACCCGTTGTAAACCCGGGTTATTTAAAATTCCCTTTGGGCTTCCCCAATCTTCCCGGGAAACTTGGGGGAAATACCTGTATCTTCCACTTCATAATGAGCATGCCCAGGGCAGGAGAGTGGGATGCAATGCAGGCTTCCCACACCCTCTCTGAGATGTACCAGTCTCTAGAAGTTGCTCCAGATCCATCTTTCCCTGAGAGCCCCAGCCTTTTGGATTTCTGCAGAAGCTTTATCGTGTAGCATAGTTGATTTTGTTCTTAACTACTGACGATCAGCTCAGACTCAAGTTCGTCTCTCCTCCCAGGAGGCTGCATGGTGCAGCTGGAAGCCCCAACCCTTGGTTTTTCAGTGAGCGCTCCCATCTTGAAGTCAACATAGAGCCTGGCCACATAAGGACATTCTTAGCATGCTGAACATTATAAAGGGCTTAGGTTATTTTTTGGTTTTTGCCTAGAAATGGGTTATAATATATATTTTCATATTTTACAACTTTGATGTAGCTTTCATTGCTCTATCTTTAAAAATGTGCATTGCCTGCTTATCTTATTTCTGTTCCCTGTGACACCCTGTTAGCTTTCTCATCCCATCAGAGAACACCCAGACAACTCTTAGGTTGTTGAACAGAGACAAAATAAGGGAGGAAGGATTTGTTTTAGATTGCAGCTTCAGAAGGTGTCAGCCCACCACGAGAGCAGAACAGCTCACACAGTAAACACAAAAGGAGAATACCAGCACTGTGCTCGCTTCCTCACCCCCCCTTTTATTTTGTCTGGGTGCCCATCTATGGGATGGTGTGACCCACATTTATGTGGGTTCAGTTAGCTCCCTCTGAAGAAGACCCCCTCTCTCACACAGCTGTGTTTTGATGTTCTCCTCGATAAATTTAAATCCAGGCAAGTTGACACTGGAGAATAATCATTACACCTGTGAAACGCATCTAAGAAGGCCCACCTCATGAGGAGAAGGATGAGATAGATAGATAGATAGATAGATAGATAGATAGATAGATAGATATAGATAGAGAGATAATAGAGAGACACAGAGAGAGAGAGAGAGAGAGAGACAGAGACAGAGACAGAGACAGAGACAAAGAAAGGCTGCCCTAAGGCTCCGCTCTATAAGCATGAGGTTCCATTCTTTTTGCTACCTATATTATCGGTGTTCTGGATTCTACATTTATTTTTTAAAATATTGTTTATATTTATTTAGTTTTATTTTCTGTCTGTGAGTGTTTAGCTTGCCAGTATGTCTATGAAGCATGTGTGTGGCTGATGTTCACTAAGTCCGGTTGAATTCCCTCGTACTGGAGTTACAGATGGTTGTGGGCCACCATGTGGATGCTGTGAATCGAACTAAGGTCCTCATCATGAGTAGCCACTGTACTTAATTGCTAAGTGATCTCTCCAGCCCCAAGCATTCTGGGTCTTTGGAGATTCATAATAGGTTAACAAGGTGTTCTGGGCTCACAGGTTCCCACAATGTGTATTTTAAGTGAGTATGGGGTGAAAGTATACTCTGACCACACAGTCAGCAGCATGGCCATGTGTAGGTTTGGCTGTGGTTGGTTAAGTATCCATTTGCTGCATGCCAGCAGGTCCAGAGGGTCTGGGCAGAAGTTGATTTTCTTTCTTTAAGAACAAGATGTGTGTCTTTGCGGCTCCTTTACACATGGAAGATACAAGCTGTTTATTCAGGTGGCCCCAGCAGGAGGTTGCCACATTCCTGGAATATCAGCTGACACCCAGAGTGACACACTTCATCCTCAGTGACACCATTGATAGTCCACATGTGATTCATTCATCCACTGCTAAGAAGTGGTGGTGGGCCTTGGCGACTGCTGACCTAGGTTGTAAGAAGGCTGGAGATCTGGCTCAGCAGTTAAGAGCACTGACTGTTCTTCCAGAGGTCCTGAGTCCAATTCCCAGCAGCCACATGGTGGCTCACAACCATCTGTAATGGAATCAGATGCTCTCTTCTGGTGTGTCTGAAGAGAGCAATAGTGTACTCATATAAAGCAGGCAAGCAAGCAAACAAACAAACAAACAAATGGCAGCTTATAGCATTGGATACTTCTGGAAGCAGAGACCCAGCCCTCTTCTCCTCTCTGGATTCAATGTGATTGACAATGGCCATTGTGTGTGAAAGGTAGGAGGATATGGACTTTTCTGGTGAGGACTCAGAAAATGGAGAATCACTGGTTTCTTGCAAACCCTCCTTGGGGGTGACCCCTCTGGCTGGTGGATCCCAATTAATAATTGCATGGGATCTGCAGCACAGGCCTGGAGTACCTGTAGGTCATACAGGTTATTCCTCACCACCCAGTCAGGCAAGGTTAGAAGAGAGCCAGATGTGGAGGACAGTATGCGGTTCTCTTGGATGCAGGGCTACTCAGGCTGATCTGTCCCACCTCACTGAGGTACCCTTGAAGACTGGGCAGGGCCATGTTATATAAGAACACTCTGAAAACCACAATGTGCCCCCCCCCCAAGCAAAGCATAGTTTGGTTAAAACAATGACAACAGCAACAACGTCAGTAACAAACCCAGTCCATTAAAGCAGTCAGTACTCCAGCAAGCAATGCACTGGGCTCCATATTCTTTAGTGTCTCTGTGTGACTCTTTCTCTTCTCACTAGTCAGGTACTGGGACATAATTAGGAAGCTCTGCACAGGGATGTATTTAGGGAAGGAGCAAGCAGGAGGAGTCTAGGCAGGCCAGCCAGTGAAGGAGCTGAAAGTCCAGCATCTTCACCATAGCATATGCTTCCCTGGAACTCAATGCAGGGACTGCATGTTTCTCAGATGGCAGTGGCTGCTGCTGCCGCTCTGCTGTTGCTGCTGCTGCTGCTGCTGCTGCTGCTGCTGCTGCTGTTGCTGCTGTTGCTGCTGTTGCTGCTGTTGCTGTTGCTGTTGCTGCTGCTGCTGCCCTGCTGTTGCTGTTGCTGCTGTTGCTGCTGTTGCTGCTCCGGCTGCTGCTGCTCCTGCTGCTGCTCCTGCTGCTGCTCCTGCTGCTGCTGCTCCTGCTGCTGCTGCTCCTGCTGCTGCTCCTGCTGCTGCTCCTGCTGCTGCTGCTCCTGCTGCTGCTCCTGCTGCTGCTCCGGCTGCTGCTGCTCCTGCTGCTGCTGCTCCTGCTGCTGCTGCTGTTGCTGCTGCTGCCCTGTTGTTGTTGTTGTTACTGCTGCTGCTGCTGCTAGTGCAGTTCACTGTAAAGGAAGCAAAGGTGTGGATATAGGAAGACTGGGGCATTAAAACTGGTCTGATTTTGAGTGGTGGCTCAGTTGTTAACAGCACTGGCTGCTTTTTCAGAGAACCCCGGGTTTAATTTCCAGCATTCAAATGGCGGCTCATATGTAACTCCAATTTTAAGTGATCTGATGTCCTCTTCTGACCTCTGCAGGCACCAGGCATGCATGTGATGAATGGATATACATGCAGGTGAAACATTCATACACCTAAAATTAAAACAAATACATCAGAGAGAGAGAGAGAGAGAGAGAGAGAGAGAGAGAGAGAGAGAGAGAGAGGTGGAGTGTCAACTCCCCATGGCACAGTGAGAGTAAGGGACATTCTTAAGAGGCAAAATGTTAATTGACGCCCAGCCTTCATCTTTCCTTATTCTTCCCATTTAACTGGACTTTTCTGAGCTGCTACTAGATCCAGACACTGTGATAGCTACCGTCTGGAAAATGTTCTTTATAAAAGTCTTCTTAGTAGCTATGGCTCATGGAATGGGGAAGTTCAGGGAAAGTTCTAGGTTGGAGCCAGTAGAAAGAACGTTGATCTTGTAGACACTATCTTTCTTTTGGCTTTTACTTCTGGCCACCTACCACTTTCTGGTGGCACCAAATGACCACAAACTCCAGGATCATGGCCTACCAAGTTCAGAGATTCCTAGTCAAGGTTTCAAGGTAGGGTATTTTCTCATTGGGTTAGCTCAGTCATATACTCATCTCTGAACCAAGCATGTTAAGCTATTAGAGGCTGGATTTGCCAGGCCCAGTCATTTCTTAACTCCTGTGCGGGAGGACAGGATCAGCTCCAAGTCACATGGACTGAATGGAGGGGTTCCCTCTTTAGAATCGCGAGGCTTTTGCTATGAGCAGGCTATGGATGCAGGCAGGGCCCCTCAAGGGTGTTGATAGATATTGAAATAGAAAAAGAAATGATTTTCAACTTCTAGGCAGATCTCTAGGGAAAAATGTGTCAAAGCATTTTTATTTGTTTTCAAGTTATGATCACCAAGTTCCTCAAAATTCCACAAGAAAAACTAATCCCGTAAGCTAATAGTCTCGCATAGTTTTTCACAGTAGGATAGAGCTGTGGTTAAATGATACCCTGCCTGGGGGTTTTGATCTCTGGGGACATAAGCAGTAAGCAAGTCAGCAGGCACTTCCAGAGCAGTGCCAGGAGGTGTCGACAAAACGCTGAGCTGAGCTTCCATGGAGCACGCTTGCCCAGAGGACTTGCTGCAGAGATTCCCTAGAGCGGCAGCAAACAAATATTTACTTAGATAAGAAGGATGGGGTCGGAAGAACGTTCAGTGCAGAAAGAACAGCTTTGCCCTAGGGCGATGCGATCTCGGAACGGAAGAACACGGTCTACACCGAAGGCGGGGAAATGTTCTCATCTTCTTCTGCCTGGAGGCGTCTCCAGTGACACCTGTTTCTCTTTGTGGGGTATTTTCTGGCTGTGCATGCCCATTCTCTCTCTCAATAGCTATTTTCCCTGTTTTTTTTTTTTCCTTCAACCTTTAATCTCCTTTTGTTACTTTCGGAGTCCCAAAGAGCAATTGAAGGGCCCTTCTAGTGCCATCCCATCTGGCTTCTACCAGTCCAGAGTTGTTAATAGAAAACATCTGTCCCTCCCAGACCTACTTTGTGGCAATGGCCTCTGTACCAGAGCGCCCTCCCCAAACAGCCATCATCCTTCACGTTTCCTATCATCCTTCCCTGCCT
Organism: Mus minutoides; assembly: GCA_902729485.2. Taxonomy (NCBI): domain Eukaryota; kingdom Metazoa; phylum Chordata; class Mammalia; order Rodentia; family Muridae; genus Mus; species Mus minutoides. The sequence continues at coordinate 879,700 of LR750123.1, forward strand.
AGCCATCAGGAAGCCCTCATGTTTTACTCAAGCTGGCCAGCAGATGGCAGGTTCTTCCTACTAATGCAGGAAGGCTCCGTAGACTCAAAACTGCAGTGATCTACACAGAATCCATACAGAGGATGGGAAAGAGTCTACTGCCACGGATCCACAGGACTCCACCTACCTCCCCAGCCCCGACCTCGTCCAGCAATCTCTATTTCTGGGCTAATTTTCAAAGTCAGCAGCAGCTAAATCACTCAGAGCAGATTTATTAAAGCCACTCTGCAGCCCAGGCTGGTTTCAAACTCACTATGTGGTCCAAGCTGGCCTTGAACTTGTAGTCCTTTAGTTCTAACCTTTTATGTGGCTGGGCATTATATATGGGCCACTATGTCTAACAGGTAGTTCTCAGAACAAAAGCAGTTTTCACCTATGTGATACTCTGGTGCCAACTCTTCATGTCAAATTCTTACATAGGCCTGGGTCTGGTGGCAAGAGCATTCACTCACAGCACTTGGGAGGCAGAGTCAGGCAGATCTCTTTGAGTTTGAGGCTAGCCTGGTCTACAGAGTGAGTTCTAGGTCAGCGGGGGCTTGTCAGAAAAAAAAAAGCAAAACAAAACAAAACTGACATTCTAACACATCTTGTACATATCCCCATTCTATCCCCTTGTCTCATCTAGATAATTTGTGGACTCCAGCCACTCCAGTGTTAGAAGCAACCTTACAGATTACCAGTCTGAGAGCTGACCTGCTGTCCACGTGCCTGTGGGCTAGAACAGAGAAAAAAAGTCATTATTTTCACTAATGGAAATTTAGCATTTTCCTTGTATCATAATGGATGTAATCAAACACATCATATTCATGACCCTCACAAGGTTGGCGGCATCAATGGATGTTCTCAAGCCTCATTTGGTTGTCCCAGTTTTCACAAACCTCACGAGTATTGATGCTTTGGACTCCTGGTGGTCATTAGACCTTCTTCTAGATTATGTTACTTAGAGCGTCAACACAGTAGATTATGTTTCATAATATCCAGCCTTGTTTTTAACATAGCACTGTTTTAGTTTAATTGGTTATCTGTAATTCTACGTGTCATGTCTTGGACATTAAAAAAAAATCTATTTTGAAAATACATTGGAGAATCAAAGAGGCCCAGGGCATGGGAGCAGATTAATACTAACATTTATCTAATTCTGATAGAGGGACCCCCACTCTGGAAGAAGGGGTGTCTTTCTCAGAGCTCCGCTACCGGCTTTGAACAGACTTGTCTGCAATTTGAATCTAAGACAGAAGAGGAAAGGACCAGAGGGACAGGCAAACATCCAATATGGGGGATGCAACTCTAAGGACCAAAGCTTCCCGTTTTGTGTCAGCCACCCCTTCGGTCTGCAGCTGGGGATGGGGCTGGGGGAGGGGAGGGGAGTGTCAGTCAGGGTTCCCTTCTCCAAGGCGATATAAATAAATAAATAAATAAATAAATAAATAAAGCCAGCTCCCAACTCTGCTCCATGGAGTACATTTTCCAGGGGCTGCTTAGCTTGCTACTGGGAATTTACAGACTCTGGCCCAGGACCAGGCACTTTTATGGATAGGGTATCTAGCAGTTGACAAATCCTTTTATTTCGGTCACCTTTGGGTTTAATATTTTTAGCTTAGCAGTATACATTTAGAATTTTTTTTTCAAGACAGGGTTTCTCTGTATGGCCCTGGCTGTCCTGGAACTCACTTTGTAGACCAGGCTGGCCTCGAACTCAGAAATTCGCCTGCCTCTGCTTCCCGAGTGCTGGGATTAAAGGTGTGCACCACCATGCCTGGCTTAGCAAAATTTCCTTCCTTCCTTCCTTCCTTCCTTCCTTCCTTCCTTCCTTCCTTCCTTCCTTCCTCTCTTGTTTTCTTCTTTTTTCCCTCCCTCCCTCCCTGCCTCCCTCCTTCCCTCCCTGCCTGTCTCCCTGTTTCCCTTCCCTCCCTCCCTTCCTCCCTCCCTCCCTCTCCTTCTCTCTTCTTTCATCCTAAGATCTTGCTTTGTATCCCAGGTTGGCCTCAAACTAATAATCTTCCTGCCTAGTTCAGTCCTTCTTGCTGATATAAGAGTGTGCCACCATGCCAGGCTATAGCAAGGATGCCTGACTTCTTCTCATTCTGCAGTGCATTCTCATCTCTCTCACTCTCCCAGGCATGCTCGTTTATCTGAGCCTCTGCTTCCTGATCTTGGATGCGCTCAGATACTGAGTGAGGTGGGAGCTCATCTCTTCTGCTCCTACGCCACCTCTGTATCATTCTGCTCCAGAATCTGACCTCAAGATCCAATTGATGTAGCACCAAAATACTGTCTTAGTAGAAATCCATCTGTGCTTGGCATCGAATGAAGAGGGAGGCAAATTGGGCAACCTCCTTTGGTAAGCTTGCCATATCTGGGTCTGTTTGGAAGACTTTGAAAAGGAGTCTGGCTGGGCTTAGGAGGCATCCTGAGGCTGTTGTGAAGATCAAGCAAAGGGTTTTATAAATGTCAAGCGATATTATTAGCAGCGATTTGCATTCATAGAGCAGGGAGGGAGACACAAGAAGTGAGGTACTCCCGGCACCTGTAAAGAGAACCTGCCCACACCCAGCATGATCCTCTTGAAGGATCCATTTTACTGCCCAGTTGTCTGGTGGCTACATTTCCATCTCCCTTCAGGGCATGGAGGGAAATATCAGGTTTATGGCTGGCAGAGAAATGCAAACAAATTTCTCCAGGAAATGTAGAAGCCAGAAACAGCCAGCAGAGGGAGGAATTGGCAGGGATAAGCAAAGCAGAGACCTGACAGGTCTTAAGTAGAGTGGGCCTCTGTGGTCTCTGGGGAATATGTTCCAAGATGTCCCAGTGGAAGCCCAAGGCAGCACCTGGCCCTGAGCCCTCTATTATTTGATGCTTCTACCTTCACATGAAAAAAAAAATAAATACAGGAGTTAGGCACAGTAAGAGAATAACTACAATAAATAATAATAAGGTGGAACAATTCAAACATTGTAATGAAATTGCCAGCATCACAGCTCTTGCATTTTGGGTCATGACTAAGTAAAATAAGGATCCCTTGATCATAAGCACGGTGACTGTGTTGACAATTGATCTGACAACTGAACCAGTTACTAACTAGCTGACCGCAGTGATGTCTGTAGTCAGTCTAAGCTTTCTCACACTCTTCAGAATGGGATCCAATATAACAAAGTGTGAAACATTTGCCTCTAGAGTCTTCCATCTAATATTTTCTGTTGACTGCAGGTAACTGAAATGACGGAAAGCTAATCCACAGCAAGAGGAATCCCTACAGGCCAGGTGTGTTTGGCAGAGGCCTTAGGAGATGCCCAACGGTTGGCAGAGGCCTTATGAGATGCCCAACGGTGTTTGAAGGTAGTCAAGGTGAGCTGTTTCTAGGATGGCAGCTCTGGTCATTCTGAACCCATTTAAGGCCACACTGCATCCATCTACAGGCTGTGATTGGTTGCCTGCTCTGGACAAAGGTACAAAAGCCACCAAAGAATCAGCTACACTCTTTGCCTCCAGGTATGTAGTGCTTACCGTAGAGTCCTATGTACAAGAGTGAGCTGCTAATTATAGTCTCTGGCTGAGCATTTGTTTAGTGTGGGGGTGGGGGGTGGAGGGGTGCAGCAAATTGAGTTACAATTTGTTCCTTGATTTCTGTTAAATGAATAAATGAACAAGTGAACAAATGAGATTTCTGATTTGTAGGTTGGTTTCTTACTTCCTCTCAGCCCCTACAGTTGTCTTTTTATCAGAAACATGGGGCCAGAAATGTCCAGGGCCTAGAGTGACAGTCAGGAGATGTACGCATTGACCTCAGATGGGCTGACCTGTGCTAGAGCCACCGTGGGAGACCTCTGCCCTGTGGTTTCACTACGCAATGGGATCAGGGTTGGAGGAAGACCCATGTCCTCATGGGCAGCGGTATGCTGTGACAGGCTGCAGGCAAGGCTAGGCCAGTGTGCCTTGTGAGCTCTAATGCTCACTGCAGGAGCCTGGTGTCCTACAGACCAGTCCTGGGATGGAGCAGTGCCCTTTAATGTGGGCCTGAGGGAATGTTGGCTCCCTCAGAGTTCCCTCCTTAGGTGTGGTGGGAGTGGCAGTTGAATGGGGCAGTTGGAGAGGAGGGCTCTCAGTAGGTGGGACAAGGGAAAAGAAACCTGCGGTCCCTAGAGGAGGAAGTGAGGTAAGAAGGCACGGGCCAAGGCTTCTGGTCACTCTTCCTCTCTATTTCATCCTAGGAACTTGTTCTTTCCCTGCACAGGTAAAGCTCATCTCAGGTAAAGCTCATCTCAGGTAAAGCTCATCTCAGGTAAAGCTCATCTCAGGTAAAGCTCATCTCAGGTAAAGCTCATCTCAGGTAAAGCTCATCTCTACTGCAATTAGTGGCCCCTGGTTTAGTCATGAGGGGCCTTTGTCACCCGTCAGGCTGTGCTGCACGTGTGTGACCTTGTCTGCCCCTGAAAGAGGCCTGGGACAATTCAAATTTTGGAGCCTTGTGAAATGTAAAAGAAAAAAAAATAGAAACGAGACAGGATTTGAACATCTGTGATGTACAGAAGCCTACACTGAATAAGTCATATCTTTCCGTCGTGCGTGCCCAGTGTCTTAGTTGGGGTTTCATTGCTGTGAAGAGACACCATGTCCACAGCAACTTTTATAAAGGGAAACATTTAATTGGGGGTCGGCTTACTGTTTCAGAGGTTTAATTCATTATTGTTACGGCAGGGAGCATGGCAGCTTGCAGGCAGACATGGTGCTGGAGAAGGAGTTCAGAGTTCTACATCTTTATCTGTAGGCAGCATAAGGAGACTGTGTGCCAACTGGGCATAGCCTGAGCATAGGAGACCTCAAAGCCCACCTCCACAATGACATTTCCTCCAACAAGGCCACACCCACTCCTTATGGGCCAAGCATCCAAACACATGAGTCTATGGGAGCCAAACCTATTCCAACCACAACACATAGGCACACATGCATGCTCACAGACCAAGGTTCACAATTTAACCAAAAGATTAATTTTTCTGAAGGAAGATCTTGAATTCACATGACATTACTATGTGGTTCTCATAGCTCATATAAAATGGGAGCTCTTTGTTCAGTCATAGTAGACCATTTCTATGTTAGTGGGGGCCTTCTTTGGAGATTCCACCACAAGCTAGCATTTTCGGTCCTTTAGAGATGAGAAGAATAGACCCCCCCCCACCCCCCGCCAGCCTCTGTGCTGCTTATCTGTGGCCCCGCCTTCCCTTGGCTCTCCTATCAGCCCCCAACTCTCATGGCAGTTCTTTGTCACTCAAGATGAATGCTGTGAGCTAGCTAACCATAGGGTACTGGGGACAACCAACATGGTTGAGCAGTAGAAGTGAGGGTCCAGACCTGAGGAAAGCCACCTAAAGGGTCTCCTCTGAACTGCATGTAGGTAGCTCAGGTCTTGAAGAAAGTTGGGAGACAGGATATGAAGCATCAGATACTTTACATTAAGAATGGATTTATTGGTCTGGGGTGTAGTTCAGTAGCATGTATAAAACCTTGGAATGAATACCTAGCACCAGAAAATGAGATGGGAGAGAGAGACATGGTGGGAGAGAGGAAGAAAGAGAGGGAGAGGGAGAGGAAGAGGGAAAGAAGGGAGGGAGGAGGGAGAAAGGGGATTGGTGAGAGAATTTATGGGGAGAGATGAGGACCACAGCCTTTTATCGGCGAGGGTTTTCAGGTGAAATCTGCAGCTGCAAAGGATTGAGGTAGCACGGAGGAAGGGTGGCCATGGCAGACGGTAAGCCACACCAGAATTCTAATCTGAAATGTGCCCTTGGAAGAGGTCTGAGTTAGAGAGGCACGGTGGTGTGTGAGAGAGCACAGGAGTAGGCGGAGATGCTGTTTCCCATAAAGCTGCCCTCTAGACACCTTCTCTCCTCCCACTTTGAACAGAGTCAAGGACAGAGACAAACAAATCCAGAGTGAGGAGAGCAGCAGTGCTCATGTGACGATAAAGGTTAAGCAACCCAGAACCCCAGAGCCGGCAGCGGAGCTGCAGGCTGTGGCTCAGTGGAGCATGAGTGCCTGCCTGATTCTTGCAGTGTCTGATTATAGCCATGAAAGCTGTTGAGATTTTTGGCAAAGCAAGAAGTTTTTTTTTTTTTTTTTTTTTTTTTTTAAGTGCTACTCTTAATACACGTTTTTCGCAAACTGAAAAAAAAAAAAGCACTATGCAGACCATATAAAATGGACTGCTAAATTGTATATGCTGTGTTCTTTGCTCTAAGTAAGCACTCTCTGCCTCTGCCTGCCCGGCATTAGGTTAGGTTAGGAACCCCCACCTGAATGCAGCAAGGGGCCCCTGGAGATTGTTTCATAATCTCTTGCCAATCAGCTATTCCATCCCTGAATGGCGGCTGCAGGGTCCCTGACCTAGCGAGCTGCCTATCCTCCAGTTCTTATCAGCTGCCCCTGCTTCTCTGTGACTGCTGGCAAGCAGATTCCTCACTCCAGGCAGCTCCTTGCTCCTGGCAAAGGATGGCACGCCAGACGGGAGAGAGACGTTAGCCAAACCACACTTCCTGATCTGAAGACTCTCACTCCCCCCACCCCAGGCTGCCAATTTTAGTAAAATGCCATTCCAGCTGCAGAGCTTCCAGGCTGTCTCAGGAAATCGGAACTTGCCAGTCCCTGTGGGGTGTTCAAGGAAACAACCTCACAGCACCAATTTCCTGTGCATGGCCTTCTGTGTCGGACATCAGGGGGGCTGGCCTTCTGTGTTGGGCCTGGTGGGATGTTTGGCCTCTTAGACTAGCTGTTGACAGGAGCCTTCACTAGTATAAAGGTGAACAAGAAACCAGAAGTCCTATGTAAGGCAGGATGGCTCTGGTCAAAATGGAAGAGGCAGAAGAGCCCGGACAAGAGAGGAATAGAGGTTGGGAGTAAGCCCAAAACTAAAGAAAACACAACACAACACAACACAACACAACGATTGCCTTCAAACAGCACAGACATGCATGTGGTCTGCCTGATCCCTACCTAAGACCCAGTCGGGGTTCACAGGGAAATGGCAATCGGTTTCACAGAAGGAAAACAACATGTTCCCTCTAGGATAACTTCTTAAAGTGTTTAACTCCTCATTTTAAAATGATTTCAAATTCACAGAAAGATGACAAGAATAATGATAAGAAATTTCAGCTGTACTCAGACAAAACAACAAGCTGCCAGGATGACTTTAATATTCTCCGCATGCATTATTTATTAGCGCTGTCTGTGACCTCTGGACCCCAGGCCTGTGCTCCGTGCCTGCTCCGTACCCAAACTGCAGGTGTGCGTCCCCACGCTTGGCTTTTACTGTCCTTATTGACACGTTGAAAGTCTCACATAATTTGCTGCATTCCCTCTGCATACTAATTTTTCAAAGAGTATGGATTCTTACGTAACCAGAATCATCAACAGGATAAGCATCTCCAATCATTCAGCAATCGAAATGGAGGCATCTGACTTTAACCTCATGTTGCCGCACAGTCCGTAGCTCAGTCAAACGTCTTCGGCTGGCACATTCACCTTCTTTAATCTTTTCCTCCTTGTCCATGCACGCCACACGGGGCTGCTGTGCTGTTTCCAGGGGCCCTGTCTTTGCTTTCCTCTAAGCAGGAGCATTTCCATACTTCCTTTGTCTTCCATGATGCCAAGGTTCTCAAGAGCTTGGGCTATTTTTGCAGAGAGCTCCTGTGGGTGTGCCTGGGCTTCCCTTCCATCAGGTTATGCATTTCCTACATAAACACAACGTGAGAACTTTCTTGGGTGGAGGCTGAAGCATGTCACCTAGGCTAGGAGGGCATTCTCATGTAAGAGGCTCTTAGCTGTGCGCCTGTCTCTCAATTTCTACATTCTGTAATTCTCTAACTTGAAATGACTGGCGCTTGCTTTCAGAACTCTTTTTTTTTTTTTTTTTTTTTTTTTTTTTTTTTTTTTTTTTTTTTTTTTTTTTTTTTTTTTTTTTTTTTTTTTTTTTTTTTTTTGGTCTTCTTTACCTAATAAGCTCTCCTCCTAATAACCAGGAAATCGCGAGTAGGGAGTGGACAAGGGAAAGGCCTGGAAGCCAGAGAAAGGATGTGGAGGTGGCTGGTCGGGGGAACCCGATATGACTATCCCTCTTGCTGTGGCAGTAACAAAGGTGTGGCTGGAGAAGCAAGACAGAAAACAGAGTGGGTGCCAGGCCCAGGGCTCTTCTTCACTCTATGGTCCTAGCTGGACCGCATTTGGTTGAGGAGACCAGAATTTGAGGGTGGAGTGAATGCAGATAATTTAGAAGAGGGCTACAGAGATGGAGCTTTGGGTAGAGAAGGCTGTGAGGGACTTCTGATAAGCGCCAAGGGAAGCCTGGTGAGAAACTTCCTGTGGCCTTTTGCTCAAGGGGCCTGAGACTGTCAACTGTCTGTCTACAGAGTAAGGAGGAAGCCTCAAGTCTTTAGCATGGTTCAGCTTGCTAACTTGCTCTCTCTCTCTCTCTCTCTCTCTCTCTCTCTCTCTCTCTCTCTCTCTCTCCCTCCCTCTCCCCCTCTCCTTCTCCCCCCTCTCTTTCTCCCTCTCCCTCTCTCCCCTCCCCCTCTCTCCCTCTCCCCTCCCTCTTTCCCTCCCTCTCCCTCCCCCTCCCTCCCCTCTCATTTTATCATGTATGCTAGTCTACTTCATTTGTCTTTAGTTTTAAGTGGTAATACAGCATGTTCGCCGTATACAGCTTGTCAAGCTATTTTCTTATGTGTACATGTTGAACATGGCAAGCAGCTGCTACAAACAATCTAGGAGAGGCCATCCAAGTTGTTATTGTTGTTGTTGTTGTTTCCATGAGATTTTGCCCTCTGTGGGTTGTTTGCCTGTGCATGTTTTATATTGCATTTCAGGATTGACACCAAGAAGCATGAGAGAGAAGAAAGGCTAACAGAGTCAGGAAGCGCAAGGGAAGAGACTTAGAGGCGATGGTGAAGCAGACTGTAAAACTTAGGCTACTCTGTGTACGACTGCGTAAGCAGGGAGATGACGTCATTGACCATATTGGATGCCTGGTTACTGCCTATGTTGATAAGATAATGTTGAACTTGACCAGATAATGCCAAATTGATTTATAAACTATTGGCACAATTTACATTCTAACCAGCAGGGTTTAGGTGTGGCTGTGCACCTTACCTATGCCGAGACCCACAACCTTTAGGCATGACGATATGGTACTCGAAAAATCAGAAATAGCTATTATTGTAGCCTTAAACCTCTCTGCAACTTAGGGGCCAGGCATGTTTCCCTGTGTGTTTTAGAAAGAATTTGTTGTTGTTGCTTTGAGACAGCTCTTACTATGTAGCCCTCCAGCTCACTCCTGACTTGCCCTGTCAGCGTGGGGACTGCAGCTGTGTGCCACGACGCCCGGCTCCTGTGGTCATTGAGCTCCTCTGTCAATTGCCTAGCTACATCTTCTGTTTACCTTCCTAAGCCAGTATTGATCCACTATTGGCCTTTGGAATCTTTGATAAATGGTACATACTAATGTTTTATAGTTAAAGGGTTGTATTTGCATCAGCTCATTGCTTCTCTTTTTTAAACTTTTAACAAATGATGCCTTGTGACTGTCAAGTTTGTGACTTCAGTGCGGTGGCCGCGGGCATGGCTTTACTGTTTTACATTTGCTTTAAGAAACACTTGCCTTTCTGAAAGTCACTTCTGTATATGTATATCTTATTGGAGTTTTTCTTTTCCAGCTGCTTTGCTTAGGTCTTTATTTATTCAGTGGTACTTTGGGTTGACTCTAGAGCATGCTGGGCAGGCGCTCCAACACTGAGCTGTGTCTCCTTTGCTGGTGATGTTGTTACTTTTACTTTGATAGGGCTGTGCTAAGTTAGGGAGGACCTGAGTCTACGATTCTTCTACCCCAGCCTTCTAAATAGCCGAGATTACCGGCACTCACCACCAGGACTGGCTATCCCTTCATATTTAAAGCATGTCTCTTGTTTCCTGTCTGACCATCTCTATTTTTAAAAATTGAAATGCTTAGTTCATATAATTTGTGATATGACTTGATTAAAATCTAGTGGCTTGCGGTTCATCTTCTATTTTTCTCTTACATTTTGTTTGTTTGTTTTGTTTTTAATTTCCCCATTCCTCATTGTCTGCTTTTTAGGTATTTGTGTGATAGTCTATTTAATGTTTAGTGTCTCCTTCCTTTCCTCCCTCTTCCCTCCCTTCCTTGTCCCTCCCTCCATTTTAAACTTCTCAGATACTTGTCACTATCAGCCCCAACCAACACACATGTACTGCATAGGTAGTACGTACAGGGAGGGGCTAGGTGTTGAAGCATGACAGCATTCATGCTGGAGACAGACATGAAGCCCACACAGTCTGTTTAGCTAAAAAAGGAGACGTCCTCAGCAAAGGAGGGTTATGATTTGAAAACCTGAGTCTGAGCAGGAATTGGTCAAGGGAAGGCGGCATCGGCTTGCTTCAGGTATGTGTACAAAGGCCCCGGCAGCTGTAAGGAGGAGCTGACACTTTGCTCAGGAGACGTTAATACATTTAGCCTGGTTGGAGTGCGAGACTGTGCATGCAGAGTGGGTAGGGCCCACATTAGCAAAAGGTTTAGCAATTCTGGAAATTTCTATCTCCTGATTGAATTAGGATTCCGGAGCTGTGTCTGTGGTATTCCCGTCATTAATATTCATTAGCTGAATGAAGAGATTTTGAGCAGATCTACTGCACATAAAGCATGAGCCTCTCCCATATGACTTCATAAACTTCATGTTTCAGTTTCTACTTGGAAAGATTTTTCCTATTTCAATAGAGGAGGAGTTTTTGTTTTCAGAATTTTTCTTTTTCTCTTTCTTTCTTTCTTTCTTTCTTTCTTTCTTTCTTTCTTTCTTTCTTTTTGAGAGAGAGAGAGAGAGAGAGAGAGAGAGAGAGAGAGAGAGAGAGAGAAAACCCATATTGTTCCAGAGGCATGCCTTTTGTAATATAGGACAAATAAGAAATTTTTCCAAGGTTACTGGAGGCTTGGAAAAGGCAGCTTCAGTTTCTCCAAGTCTGGATTGCCTCAGATGGGACTGTACAGCCCACTCTCAGAGGAAGCCTGGATTGCCTCAGATGGGACTGTATAGCCCACTCTCAGAGGAAGCCTGGATTACCTCAGATGGGACTGTACAGCCCACTCTCAGAGGAAGCCTGGATTACCTCAGATGGGACTGTACAGCCCACTCTCAGAGGAAGCCTGGATTACCTCAGATGGGACTGTACAGCCCACTCTCAGAGGGAGAAGACTGTTTGATAGTTTCCTGGGCTTAGTTTTCTCTTCATGACAACTTGAAGGATCTGTGAAAGAGTCCGTCAGAGGGACACTTCCTGCTTGGGAGCTTGGGCTATCCTATGATTTATCAGTCATTTCCTAGTCACTAACACCTTTGATGAGAATTGCTTTTTAATCATGAGAACTTCCAGAGAGAAATCACCGAAATTTGAGCCCTGTTTTTAAGTAACAATATGGGTACAGCCTTTGTTTACGATGGACAGAAGCCAGTTCAACATAGCTTAGCAGTAAAGGGGCATATTTATTTCTTATATCTGGGGAGAGGAATGTTGTGGGAATTCAGGGCTAGTACAGAGCTAGGGCTCAGAAAAGGACTGGACCTTAGGATATGAAGAACCTGCTGCAGGAGTCTCCACAAATGGGGCAGTTGATCTGCAGGCCAGGCAGACACAGACTATGTTCTCTCCATCTGGGTTATGGGTTTTTACCGAGGCATTGGCCACAGAATCAATGGAGACATGAACTTGTCCCCCGATGTGGCAGGTCCTGTGGAGTGTCCTTGTGGAAGTTCTTTGTGCACCCCTGGGTATCCAGGTGGAGGGGACATGGATGCAAAAGCTCTTGGAAGGAACTAGACAAATAAAGGTAGCTGTATAACAGAATTCACCCACACCCAGAAAGTGAACCCATTTTCCCTGAGGCTGCCTTGCTGGGCTAAGAACAAGCCTTACCCATGGGTTGCCCCTCGAAGAAGTCTCCCAGGAGGATTTATGGCTCCCAGACAACTCTACATCAGAACCAGGAGAGGAATGAGATGTGGTTACTCAACTGGGGTGGGGGTGGAGGCGCCTAAAAATACAGGTTAAGGGGTTTTGATGGTGTCTGGCCACAGACCAAGGGCCCAAAACAAGCAAAGAGGCCCGGCCGAAACAATGGCTTTCAGCTCAACCCCCAGTGTCCTCATCGCTCAGGGGGACATCCTTACCTTTGACTGCAGAGTGAAAGTGTCCCGAAGCCAAGAGTCGAGGGCTCCAGAACATCATCAGGATGGTGGGTGAAGGCCCATACCTTATCTCAGACCTGGATCGCAGAGGCCATCGGAGATCCTTTGCCGAGAGATATGATCCCAGCCTGAAGACCATGATCCCTGTGCGACCCCGTGCAAGGTGAGCCAGGAGGAGAGCTGAGGTGTGCAGGGCAGGGCCCTGTGGACGGTCCCCAGCCTCTGCTCGCAAGGTACTGCTCCATATGTCTGCCCTCTTATCCGTCTGTCTACTCGTTTATGGCTCACTAACTCCTCACTGCTTCCTGCATTTGGTGAGATACCAGCTCATGTTACGGGAGCCTTTCTTGCGCTTGGACTTCTCACAGCATTTATACTCTCTCTCTCTCTCTCTCTCTCTCTCTCTCTCTCCAGGATTACAGGTGTGTGTTACCGTGTCCAGCTTCTTTATTCTTCACAACCGATCTAAAAGTTCTGGTTCCATCTTTAGCTGATAGGGAAGCAACTGGAGAGAGGTTAAAACCTGCAGTTCAGCAGCCAGCCTTTATTTTTTTTTTTTTAACAAACTGCCTCACCATTATCAACCAAAAGAAAGCAATGACCTCCCCCACTCTGCAGCTTACAGTTTTATGGGTAAAATGAAGCAACCCAGGCCGAGATGGCTTGGGTAGCACATACGGTCCTGACCAGTTTGCTTGGGCATCTGCTGTGCAAGGTGCATGCGCTTCTGAGGGTTGACAGGGACAAGGACAACAACCGGGCCATGTGGTCCCTCAACCCCCACAAGGCTTCCCAAAGAATGGGTGGAGGCCTGCAGGCCACCTTGAGACTCACACTCATGCCAGAACATGTTCACTGCAGCCTGTCCACCAGAGTGAGCTGTAGAGTGAGGGACACCCTCATATGGTCTTGACCAGTTTGCTCGGGCATTTGCTATGTAAGATGTTTGTGTTTCTGAGGGTTCTGTTATCTTCCAAGCACATATGCTCAATAGTTTGGTACATTTATTATTTTATTATCATTAGCCACAATGCCAGAAAGTAGTGCCTTTGCTGTGTAAGGGAAAGCCAAGTGGTGTCTCTTGGACTTACAGTATGCCTCAAGTTTTATTTATTTTCAACAGTTTCTCAGTCCCTGTTTGTCTCTGTCTCTTTCTGTCTGTCTCTCTCTTTGTCTCTCTCTTTCTTATGCACACACTCACACATACACATACTCACACATACACACACTCACATACACACACTCTCACAACACATTCATACATACACACACACGATCAGACATATACACACATATACACATACTCTCACAACACACACACACACACACACATACTCACACATATTCAAATTCACACACACTCAAACACACATACTCACATATACACTCACATCCACATCCACACACACAGACTCTGTCTCTCTCTTACACACACATACACACAGACATACTCATACACACTCATACATATACACATTCACACATAGACATACTCTCACAGCACACTCACACACTCATACATGAACACACACTTATACACATTCAAACTCACACACACACTCAGACTCTCTCTCTCTCTCTCTCTCTCTCTCACACACACACACATTCACAACTCCAGTCTGACCATATTCACTCCATATATTGTTCAATTTTTATGGTGTAAGTACCATATCCTTGCTATCAACATGACCGCTAAATGTGAAGAAGGAGAGAAGTACGGGAGCTCCCCACTCCTGAGCATTTCCACCACAAAGATGGTAAATGAATGTGAGGAGCTCACGAGAGACGGGGACAGTGATGTAAATGCTTACTTCAACAGTGGGTTTGTTAAAAATCAGGACAGTCAGTGTGGAATTCACGTAGGATGACATGCAAATCCATGCAGCATTTTGTGTTTTTTGAAATATAGCCCAATAAAAATATATTACCAAAAATGGTAAAACAATTAGGAAGTGCTAAGTTTTGGGCATGATTATCTTTGATTTAGGATAATATAGTTAAATGTGTGTTACTCAATTTTGAATATTGGCTGTGTTTAACAGCTGACATGCGTATTTCCTGAACATTCACCGTCTGCTTTCCTGAGCTGGGGTAAGCCAGACTAAAAACTACCCAAAGGGTTAACGAATGCAAGCCCCAGGCTCCATATGTAGCTGTGATTACAAATTAGAGCCAGGGTATGAGGGCCTGACCTCCAGGACCCTGAGAGTGTAGTTTGCTCTAGGTTGGCACTACAGAGCCAGGGTATGAGGGCCGGGAGCCTGACCTCCAGGACCCTGAGAGTGTAGTTTGCTTTAGGTTGGCACCACAGAGCCAGGGTATGTGGGCCGGGAGTCTGACTTCCTCCAGGACCCTGAGCGTATAGTTTGCTCTAGGTTGGCACCCAATCCTGTGGATGATGCTGGACTGCTGTCGTTCGCCACATTTTCCTGGCTCACACCTGTGATGATTCGAAGTTACAAGCACACGCTGACTGTGGACACCCTGCCCCCACTGTCTCCTTATGACTCGTCTGACGTCAATGCCAAGAGGTACCAGGGTCACCAAGGGAGTGGCACTGTGAGTGAGGGGTCCCTTGGGTCTCTTCACCTGCTTCTCTCCACCCCTATCCCCACCCCCAGTGGAAACCGACACCTACGGGAGCTGCCGACCCTTCTTTCTCAGTGGCTGTTCACTGAGATGTGGCTTGACTGAGGGCATTTCTTGGCCCCATTGCTGGGGAATGTGCTGACATAGAGGGCTATAATGTGAGGCTGGGGTGAGGGGGCTGTAAGAGTACAGCTGTCAATAGGTAGTGGGGACTTGCTTTACTCTGTGCTGTTTGGGTCCCACCTGGATCCTGCATGAAGCTTTAGTAATCATTCTGGTTTTGTTTGTTTGTTTGTTTGTTTTGTTTTAAGTATCACCATTGTATGTCCGCATTGAAAACTACCCATATTTGCCAATTTTAACTTGTAAAAGTATAACATTGCTTCCAACTAATTGATGTAGTTTAGTAATGTTTAAGCAGTAGAACCATTCATCACTATGTTTCTGTTGCTCTTCCAGAGGCCAGCACCATTGACATGCTGGTGGCCCTGCCTGATCTTCTCTGATCCCTGCGCCATTGCGTCACTGTGTGCAGAAAGATGCCTCCTTTTCTTTGCTTTCTTCTTTTCTTTTTTCCTTTCTCTTTTGTGTGAGACAGGCTCCTGCTGTGTCGTTCTGGCTGGCCTAGGACTCACTATGTAGCCCAGGCTGGCCTAGGAACTCAGAGAGATTAACCTGTCTCTGCCTCCTCAAGTCCAGGCTATGCTTTTTTTTAATGCTGAAGTTAAAACATAGAGCATGGGACTGGAGAGATGGCTCAGTGGTTAAATGCACTGGCTGCTCTTCCAGAGGTCCAGGGTTCAATTCCCAACACCCACATGGCAGCTGACAGCTGTCTAGAGCTGTATGAGATCTGAGTCCCTCTTCTGGTGTGTAGCCATATATGCAAACAGAACACCCATATACATCAAACAAACAAACAAACAAATAGATACATATTTTTAAAAAATTGAACACACTGTGTGGCTGACACCTTGCTCTTTCCAGTTGAAAATATGTAGACTTGCTCACATCTGCACAAAGGCATCTGTCTTATCCATTCATCGCTTTTAATGTGCATGAGTGATTTGCCTGCATACCTATGAACATCATGCATGTGCTTGCTGCTGAAGGAGGTCAGAAGAGGCTGTCAGGTCCCCTGAAAGTGGAGTTACAAATGGCTGTGAGCTGCCACATGGTTGCTGAGAACTGCACCCAAGTCCTCTGCCAGAGCAACCCGTGCTCATACCTGCAAACATCTCAACAGTCCCAAGCTTGGCTCTTTCTAATAGCTGCACTGAAATGGCTTCTGAGAACCTCTGATATCTTGACCAAGGGGAGGTCCTCAAAGCTGCCACCTTTCTCTTTCCTGGAGGTTGCCCTAACTTTGAGCACATGGTTCAAAGTATGACACATGCTGGAATATATACTCAAGAGGCTGAGTGCAAGTTGTGGTTTTGCAGTTAACTCTGGGGGCAGAATTGCCCTACCCCTTATCCCTACTTGGAAGAAGTCCCAGCTATTTCAGATTGACCTACAGTCTTGAGAGGGTTTCCAGGGAGCTTTGAGGGGCTAGATCAGGGTCTAAGGGGTGCTAGATTTTTTTTTGTAGCTTTCTGGCTAGTGTTTTTCATTAGGATTTTTAAAAAATTGTCTCCTTCCCAACATCAATTTGGATTATATTCTCTCTCATGCTGCCCTTTTTTCCCATCTGATTTCATTCAGGCCAGGAAATTAAGTACCAAATAAATTCTGGCTGTTCAATGGCATGTCCAGCTCAGCCCCAGGCCTCTCTTCTGGGATGTTAATTCCAAAGGCCCAGCCTTAGCAGCGCTTGCATGCCTCACAAGTTTCAATAGCTATGGTGCAGGGTGTCTCATCTGGGTTTATATGAATGTAGGATTTTCATTTGTCTTTGCTTGTGTGTTGAATTTGTAGCTACACACAGTAGGAAAGAGCTTACAGTTGCATTCGTGGCCCTCATCCCACATGATACATGTTTCCTCTTTCCTAAGTCTCTGTTAACCCCACTCTCACAGTTGCTAAGACTGGGAAACTGGGCTCTAGAGTTGGTCCTCATTCTCCTTCTCTCCCACATCTAATCCAACAAGTCCTATTGTCACTCCCCTGGCCACCCATCTTTGTTTGGTTTGGTTTGGTTTGGTTTGGTTTGGTTTTTCGAGACAGGGTTTCTCTGTGTAGCTCTGGTTGTCCTGGAACTCACTCTGTAGACCAGGCTGGCCTCGAACTCAGAAATCCACCTGCCTCTGCCTCCCAGGTACTGGGATTAAAGGCGTGCGCCACCACGCTTGGCTTCTGTCCACCCATCTTTGAATCTCCTCTTATTAACTTGCCAGGACTGGGCTTCTGGCCTGGTGCCCTTCATGTCCTGTCTGATTCTTTGCTTTTGCTTTGATTACCCATAGCCAATCATTCTAACAGCCACCAAGTAGTCTTTCAGATATGCAAATCATGTCATCAGGCCTAAGTGCCTTCCTGAGTTCCTTGAAGTTCTGGGAGAGTCTGCTCAGCCTTACCTCCTGGCATCCTTTGCTTCATGTGCCATTGACATGTTGCGCTGGACTCTTAAAACCTTTGGAACAGACAGCCTTCTGTTGCAGTTTCCTTAAGACAAAGCCTTGCTAACTAGCCTCCTCTGGCTTAAAACTTGAAATCCTCCTGCCTCAGCCTCCAAAGGGCTTAAAATACAAGCACATCCCATCATACCTTGCTAAAAGGACAGTTTTTCCTCCAAGGAGGATTTTTACCTCGAGTTTGCTTCCAATCTTCTTATTATTATGGGTATTGTAGCTCTGGCTGGACCCCCCCCCCCACACACACACACCATTTACAAGCCCTGAGGAAGGAGACAGAGAAATGCTGCTTCCCCCAAAGCCATCACGGGGTCGATGGCTGTGCCATGCACCTTTGCAGGAGTTTACCCACCAAAGCAATTGTAGCTGGTTGGTGATATGGACTGTCTGTCCATTTCTCCCTCTCCTTTTCTTTCATTTCAGATTCCAGATCCTTTGGGATGAAGAAATAAAAAGGGTAGGGCCTGAGAAGGCCTCTCTGGGCCGAGTGGTCTGGAAATTCCAGAGGACCCGAGTTCTGATGGACGTTGTAGCCAATATCCTGTGCATCGTTATGGCAGCCTTGGGGCCGGTGAGTGGGCTTGGCTCTTCCGAGTAGTATCCGAGGTTCCCAGCTGGGCAAACTCTGTCGTTAGTCACTTTTCTCTCCGAGTCAGTGGCTTTAGTTCTTTGTCTTTATCTTTGTGTTCCTTGAGGGTGAATTTTCATAAAGCCAATTCTTGTCAAGCGCAGCCACCACCGCTGAAATTAATGAGAATGTCTGCCTATAAAGTCAGCTTGCTGTTGTCGGGGGTCCTCTAGGGTGGAGCTCCACCCAACGGCCCTCCCTTCTCTCCACTGCACTGTTTTACAGACAGTTCTCATTCACCAAATCCTCCAGCACATTACCAGCATCTCCTCCGGACACATTGGGATCGGCATCTGCTTGTGTCTGGCCCTCTTTGCCACCGAGTTTACCAAAGTCCTCTTTTGGGCCCTTGCCTGGGCCATAAATTATCGCACAGCAATCCGACTGAAGGTGGCCCTCTCCACGCTAATCTTCGAAAACCTGCTGTCCTTTAAGACGTTAACTCACATCTCTGCAGGCGAGGTAAGCAGGGCCTGGAGGAGCTTCCACTTGAAAAGTTGGCCCTGTTTCTGTGAGTGTTCGGGCTGTGCTTCCTGCCTCTTTTTCTCTATTCACATGTGAACAAATCCCCTGTTGAGTGAGGTAATAGAGACTCAAAACAACACAAGAGGAAATCAGACAGGAGGGCTCACATCTGAACTATGGAATTTGAAAAGCTGGCACAGGGCTAGAGGGTGGTATCATTCAACCCCTTTGATTACTGGTGAGGGCAATAAAACTGTATAGAGCACACTATAGGTACTGAGCACACTATAGGTATCTGGTAAACCTGATGGCAAGCTACTCAGTAGTAGCAGTAGTAGCAGTAGTAGTAGTAGTAGTAGTAGTAGTAGTAGTAGTAGTAGCAGCAGTAGTAGTAGTAGTAGCAGTAGTAGCAGTAGTAGCAGTAGTAGCAGCAGTAGTAGTAGTAGTAGCAGTAGTAGCAGTAGTAGCAGTAGTAGCAGTAGTAGCAGTAGTAGCAGTAGTAGTAGTAGTAGCAGTAGTAGCAGTAGTAGCAGCAGTAGTAGTAGTAGTAGCAGTAGTAGCAGTAGTAGCAGCAGTAGTAGTAGTAGTAGCAGTAGTAGCAGTAGTAGTAGTATTAATAGTAGTAGTATTGTGCGCCTGTAATTTTGTTACTTAGGGCAGAGAGCGAGAAGCAATGGAGAAACTGAGGCTAGCCTAGGCTATGTAGTGAGAACTGAGGCTAGCCTAGGCTATGTAGTGAGAACTTGTCCCCTTCTAGAAAAAATTTCCAGTTGTATAAGATTCCAATAGGATGTAACCATGAGCATTGTACTTCAGAATTGACATTGTTTAAGCCTCTAATCTTTAGTAATAAAATCCTTGCCACTCAAAATAAGCTCCCCAACAACCCCCCCCCAATGGTATTTAGTAAAAAGACTTGCTTCTTTTTCCCAGTGGCTCCTCCAACTGTGTTCAAATCATCTTATGCCAACTATGAGTAGACCCTGCATGGAAAGAATCAAGAGCTGGGGACAGAGCTCAGTTAGCAGAGTGCTCACCTAACACGTACAGAGTCTGGGGTTCTGTCCCCGGCACCACAGGAACCAGGTGTGATGGCTCCTGCCTGCATACTCCAGCATTTAGGCTATAGAGGCAGGAAGATGAAATTCAAGGTCACCCTTGGCTACACTAACAAATCTGAGGTCAGCCCGGGATACACAAGACTATGTTTTCTTTAAAAAAAAAAAATAGCAAAGAAGAAGAATGTATCTCACTTTATCTAAAAGGAGTTTGGAAGATGGCAATTCAGGGCTTGGGGGAGGGTGGCTTTGAGAGCCTTCCCTTCCTTCAACATTTCCCCCCTACCACACGTCTCTTCTACTGATTCAGGATTGTAAGAGATCTAACCACCCTAACCCTTTTCAGAAAGTCAGAGGGGGAAGGAGAGAAAAACAAGTAATGTGTCTCCTTTGGGTTGAGCTCCGCTCTCCTTAAACATTCTCAGATCTCGTTCCATGCTTTGACTTACATGTTACTTTCAATCCCAGACCACATGGCCACAGTCTTTGCACAAAGCCCTCTTTTTCCTCCTCCTCCTCTTCTTCATCCTTCATTTCTCTCCGTTTCCTTCTTTGATGATTTAGAGTCTCACTGCAGTCTCAAGCTGACCTGGAACTCAAACTCCTCCTACTGCACCCTCCCAGGTGCTGGGATCACATGCCTCTATCACCATGCACATCAGACTCCTCCTACTGCACCCTCCCAGGTGCTGGGATCACATGCCTCTATCACCATGCCCATTAGAAGAGTAGTCTTTTAGTTGGGTATGTTGCTGCCTTGAGTAAAGCAGACCTGTGCTAATAAAGACATAAACAGCATTTCAGCACACTACCTCCCCCCAAAAACCCTGTAAGCCTTTGCACCTCTCATCTTTGAGATCTTCAATCTAAGAAACTAGCCCTCCAAAGTCATGCCAGAGAGAGAACACACAACTCATCACATTGATCCCTTGACGTGTCCCTCCTCCTGCCAATCAGGGAGCTTCAAGAAACTCCCCAAGCCTGAATCTATCTATGTGCTTTCTTTCTAGGTACTCAATATACTATCAAGTGATAGTTATTCCTTGTTTGAGGCCGCCTTGTTTTGTCCCTTGCCAGCCACCATTCCAATCCTAATGGTCGTCTGTGCCCTGTATGCCTTTTTCATTCTGGGGTCCACAGCTCTTGTCGGGATAAGTGTGTATCTCATATTCATCCCAATCCAGGTAAGTTGGGGATGTGCAACACAAAACACTTGGCATTTGCAAACGGCATACACGCCTTTGCTGAGCTGTGTGGAGGGCATACGCCCGAAGCCCGTACCACTCTCTACGAACACAGGTGTTCTGTGTTCAGTTGGCCCAGTGTCATTCTCTAAGAACTCGAATTTGAGTGGCCTGGGGGAAGAGGGATGCTTATTCAGTCTGCCAAAGTTCCTACTTTCCTACCCTGCATCTTGGTACATCACTGTCACCTGACAGATTCCCAGTGGTTTCCTCCAGGCCAAGTCGGCTGCCATAATGCCCAGGAAGGACTGAGGATCGCAGCCAAGTCCCCTTAAAGCTTTGTTTGGCACTTGTGTTCCAATCCCTGGATTTTTAGGCCAAGTGCAATTCAGCAGTTCTCCCTGAACGCAGTTGCTTGTACCTCGATTTCAGATGTTTATGGCCAAACTCAACTCAGCTTTCCGAAGGTCAGCAATTTCAGTGACAGACAAGCGGGTTCAGACAATGAATGAGTTTCTGACCTGCATCAAGCTGATTAAAATGTACGCCTGGGAGGAATCTTTTATAAACACCATTCACGGTAAGATGAGCAGCTGCTTTGCAAAGCACTTACATGGGTGGAGCGTGCTCTCAGGGGTTCTTCAAGTTCTGCGGGGGCCAGGCATTCATTGCAGCGGGGACAGGGTGCTGAGGGGGCCTTCTAAGGTGCTCCGTAGGTCAAAGAATTTTTCCAAGGATTGTAGAGATTTTGTAATAGACCTGGGCATCTGTTCTAAGGAACCCAAGGGTGAGTGGCATATGGTTTCACCTTTTCTGGGGCATAGGGAGCCTGGTGCTGGCTAGTTATCTTTACAAAAATAATCCACAAACATATTGGAGCAGTAAGGGAGCCGTGTCAGGCTGTTTCCTTGACTTCGAAGATGTTTACAGTAATACACACACACACACACACACACACACACCACACTCACATACACATATACACATTTATGCACACTCACATACACTCATACATACACACATTTACATGTATACTCACACATACACAAATACACACACTCACACACATACATATATATACTCACATACACACACAAATATATACACACATGTACTCACGTACACTCACACACATACACTCATACATACTCACATAACACACATACACACTCACACACTCATACACACACTCATATACATACATACATACATACACACATTCACATACATACTCACACACAAATACATAAACACATTCACATGTACACACTCACATACAAATACATGCACACACATATATACACACTCACATACACATAACGCATACACACTCACATACACACATGCTTACTCACACACTCACATAACATACTCACATAATATACTCTCTCACACACACACTCACATAATACACTCACACACATACACATTCACACACACTCACATACACACATACATACACACTCATGTACATACTCACATGCACACACATACACATACTCACATGGATACACATACACACAAATGCACACACACACACCCTTCAAGATCGGTCTGTCTCCTTGCTCCCAGTGACTTTAAAGTAACCTATGTGGCCCACAGACACAATGTTTCTTGACCTGACATGAGGATGCATTTGTAGGTTGTTGTTGTTGTTTCTGAGGTGATATTAAAAGCCTATTACAATCTACTCTAAGTCCTAACTGCAGAGACATTTGTAGAATTGCTGATGTAGTTTCAGGCGGTCATCATTCATGGACCCAAGTTGCACCCTCATACTTATGCATCAACACAAATTTGGGGTGAAGCTGTGTTTGTGTTTCAAAGACTGGTTCTAGAAAACTTGCTTCAGCCCATCGGCTGTCTGTACTTCCAGCTCTCAGGTTACAAGGCAGGAGGATTTCAAGGTCTGTGGCAATGTGGGCTGTATAGTTAGACACTGGGTCCCTCAACTCCAACAAACAAACAAACAACAACAACAAAACAAAACACAAAACACAAAACACAAAACAAAACCTCCCAAAACACAAAAGCAAAACAAAGCTAATGCCAAATGACCAAACCTTGCCCCTAAAACATTAGAAAACCTGTGTCCTCCTTCACTTGTAGGTAGGACATCAGCAATTCAGTAGGACTTCTTTAAGAATATAGAAATATTTCCTTCCTACTCTGAACTTAGCTCAATATAACTTAATTTCATCTTATTCTGATTCCACTGGACTTAGTCCCAACTTCGAATAGCTCAAGTCAGTTCTGGTTTAGTGACTATAGATCACATCCCTCCTGTTTGCAGACCAGGGGAGCTACACGGATGCCTAGGAAAGGGTTTCCACCGTAAAGGCTAGGGAGTATGACAGGGATAGGCTTGGAAATAGCCCTGTGTTTGCTGGCTTCAAACATATCCAGAACCCATCTGCTTCTCTCCATTCCACTGCCACTCTGGTCTAAGCCAGTCTCCTCTCAGGGTCTATGCAGGGGTAGAAGCAGCCAATCCCTCTCCTTTGCTAGAGATTCCTCAGTGGTCGCTCTTCTCACTTAGACCACTCAAGTTTAGGTCTTTCTAGCAAGGGCCACATTCCGTCATTTGGCTCAGTAGCTCTGGCCTCTGGTGACTTCATTTTCCAATAGCCTTTGCTTACTTTACTCCAGGAATGAGGAACTTCATTCATTTCCAGAGCAGTATCCCATTCTCCTCCATGCTTCAGGCCCCTGGTACAGCCTGGCCCTCTGCTAGACATTCATTTTGACTTTGTGTTGATCTTGGGTCTCCTCCCCATTCCTGACTTCTGGAGGCTACCTGGACCAGCGTTCCAAACCTGGTCACATCCTACCAGTGTTCCCTTATACCTTAGTTCTGCTTGTTTCTTCCTGATCACCAGGCACAATTTAAAATCATCTTACTCAGTTTTTATTACCATTGTTGCTGTTTGTTTTGTTTTGTTTGCTAGCTTGGAACTAGCTATGAAGTTAGTGTTGGCCTCCAAGTCAAGATTCTTTTGCCTCCACCTCCCAAGCTGGTGGGATTGCAGGCATTTATTTCTCTTTTTCCTTATTGCCTCTCTTCCTCAGTGGGAGAGGGCTGGGATCCTGCTTGCTGCCACAGCACCTGTCCTTTAGTAGATACCAAACTAACCTCCCAAATAACTGGACATATGATTGACTGTTCTGTAAGATAAATTGGGAGAGTACCACAGAGGGCCTGAGGAAAGCTTGGGGTGAGGGCTTAAGGGGAACCCTCCGTGGTAGACAGTAGAGCCCTGGATCCAATGCTTAAAAGGAAAACAATGCCCCCCCCTCCATTGAGCAGGTCCTGTTCTGTTCAGAGGGCACTGTACTGCCTTCTCCTTGTCACAGCGGTTAGAAGAATGTGGGATCTAGTGTGGTAAGAACGCTGTACGGACACAATGCCCGTGTGTAAGTACTTTTGTACAGGAGGCTAGAGCTAGGCTGGGTACTGTAAGCATCAGGGAGCAGCAGCATCTTGCAGACCTGTGAAGAGGAGGCATGCTTTTGAAGTTTTGTGTCTGGTCCTGGGACACCTGACAGAGGCCAGGCTTTGAATGTCTTCAGGCTACCATACACGCCAGTGGCTCCGAAGTGCTTACAAATGTTCTTTTCAACGTAGGGAGCTGGCTCGTAACAGTTCAACCCCAGAGTCTGGGCAGCTGAAGGTCCAGTCACATGAGGCTCCCTGGGCCCAGATGGGCCTTTTCGTTCTGTTACGCTCCACACTCTTGCTCTGGTCTCACTGTGCTCGTTCCTGTCATGTAGAGTCCTTGTCTGACTCCTGTAGCATCTGATTTATGACTCAATCTATGGAGTATCAGGGCTGGGAGGGACCTTGGAAACCATCATCTAGGAACACTGAGATTCTGGTGCTGCTAGCTTCATGTCCTGGGGTTCCGATATGTTTCTTTTCACCTTCATTTGGAGAAGAATCAGGCAGAAATAATTCATATATTTTTAGTCATACTATTAACTATTTTATTGCTATGAACAAGCACCATGACCAAGGAAACTCTTAGGAGAAATATTTAATTGGGAACTTGCTTCTTACAGTTTCAAAGGAATTTTCTATGATTGGCATGGGAGAGAGTGTGGTGGTGGGCAGGTAGGTATGGTGCTGAAGCAGTAGCTGAAGGTTTACATTCTGATCTTTAGGCAGCAGGGAGGAGATGAGCTAGATTGGGCCTGGCATGGGCCAACTCCCAGTGACACACCTTCTCCAGTAAGGCCACATCCACTCCAACAAGGCCACACCTCCTAATCCTTCTCAAACAATTCCACTAACTAAGGACAAAACACTCAAACACATGCATGAGCCTATGCGGGCCATTCTCATTCAAGCCAAAACGTTTTTCTTTCTCTTTGAGCAAGTGTGCCTGTGTGGTGTGCAGCATGATTACATGCTTGTATATGTATGGGCGCAGGCATGTGGAGGCCTGAAGGTGACATTTAGCAGCACCTTCATTGACCACTCTTCACCAAGTCCATCGAGGCAAGGTCTTTCACTGAACCTTCAATTTGCTGATTCTGGCTAGTCTAACTAACCAGCTAGCCCCAGAGATCCCCTGCTCTGCCCCCTGAGTGCCAAGATTATAGTCAGTGACCCTTCCTGCCCAGCTTTCATATGGTTTCTGGGGGCCCAAATTCTGGTCCTCACAATTGTGTGGCAAACATTTTACTTGATGAGCCTTTTCCCCAGCCTGGAAGCATTTCTTAATGCCAGGGTTTGGCCTGCAAAATAAAATCACTCTCCAATTGCCTTCTCTTTTGCAGACATAAGAAAGAGAGAGAAAAAATTACTGGAAAAGGCCGGATATGTACAAAGTGGGAACTCAGCCCTGGCTCCCATTGTTTCCACCATAGCCATTGTGTCTACTTTCACCTGCCACATTTTCCTGAAACGCAAGCTCACCGCCCCTGTGGTAAGAGTTACCTCTAACCAGGCCACGTTTGCACCCTATCCTGGGCAAGCCCCTGGTGAGGAGCCCTTTTCCATTTCTCTTGTGCCTGGCATGAGAACCCCCCCAGTTGCAATATACCAAATGATGCTAGGATGTTTCATTGGATTAATTAATTAGACTTAAATTTAGTTGTGCAGTGCCAGGGGTTGAGCCGCAGGCCTTGCCCATTCCAGGTAAGCGTGGTACCACTGAGTCATAACGCACACTCGGAATCAGTTTGCATATGAGTGCTTGGGCTGAGCTCAGGAGAATCTGACTGCTATTCTTACTCTGTCCACGCAGGACAGAGGTGGCTGCTAAGAGTGGAGCAGACTTGGTGAATTGGTGGTGAGAAGGGCCACAGTTTTGGGGGAAGGGTGGACAGGAGACCTAGAGGACACTTGTGTGCTTGTCTCCTGTTTGTGTCTCCTACAAACAGGGGGACTCTAAGAGGTTGTTCTCTGGTAGGGAGAAATCAAAGGGATCAGGCTGGAGTCAGAGTCAGGGTTCTTCCAGGCTTGACTCTCCTACTCCCCAGCTGTGACCTGTCACCAGCCTTTGGCCATTCCTGGCTTTTGCTTTTATTGTCAACAAGCCTGGTAGTAGTTCCTATCAGTGTAGCTGGGAAGGGGGGGATGAGTGAGTAGTTTTGCATAAAGCTTTGGGAATTGTGGGGGTGGGTGAGTGCAGGGGGGCGGGGAGCCCTCAGGTGCTCTCACCTGCTTTCGCCCAGGTCACATGGGTGTGGGCTGAAGTCTCTGAGGGGACGTGGGATGAATGTAAAGCCTGAGGGCTTTTGACAAGGGAAGAGAACATTCAAAGATAAAAGAACGTCGTCGAGTTAGAGGGGAAACAGCTCTTGTATTTAATTGAAGAAAAACACAGCTATTGTAGTAAACCAAGTGTCTGCAGGACAAGTAGCTGGAGGAGTCAGCAAAAGCAAGCAAGGTGCATGTGTGGGGGCGGGGCGGGTAGGGCAAGGGGTAGCTAAGTTCCCAGAGGAAACAGCATCCTAAGCAAGGATACCAGGGTGGGGTGAAGGACATGAGGAGAAGCAGGAGCGTCCGCATGGCCACCCTTTGCTAATTCCATCGATACCCACTCTATTTTTTATGTGAGAGGAGTGATGTCATTTCAGGTTCTTCGGGCCCACTTTACTCTCACCATAAGGCTTTGGACTTGGTCATGAGCCCAAAGCCAGAATGAGTGGCAATAGTGCCCCGCCTGAACAGAACACTGCTTAGTTATTGTGACTGCTTTCGATGGTACGTGCGTATGTACGAACGTACGTACGTACTCACGCATGTACGTACGTGTGCATGCACATGCACGTATGCATGCACGCACGCACGTGCGCATGCAATATCCTCTAGTTCTTTTAGAAGACAGTAAGATCCAAAACAAATCTCCCAATTCAGAATCCTTTTGGTTCCCTTTCTCTGCTAGGGTCATGGCATCCTGGGATTGGCTTCCAGGTCTGCCAGGTATCCTGGGTACTGTCTGTCAAGATCTAGTTTCTTTTCTTTTCTTTTCTTTTCTTTTCTTTTCTTTTCTTTTCTTTTCTTTTCTTTTCTTTCTTTCTTTCTTTCTTTCTTTCTTTCTTGCTTGCTTGCTTGCTTGCTTGCTTTCTTGCTTTCCTTCTTTCTTTCTTTCCTTCTTTTTCTCTTTCGTTGGTGCTGTTTGTGCCAAGGTGGTACTTTTGGATTTAGAGAGTTAGGAGCAGATGTGACAGAAGCATTTGTTGCTATCCTCTTAGCAATGTAGAATTAGCTCAAACCTGGACCGTGTCCACAGGGCCTGTTCAGCAGCAGCCAGCGTCACCTGGGGTTTGTTGGAGGAAGCTGTGTTAATAATTTCTTAACTGGGGTAGAAAGAGGCTGCTAGATGAAGTCAGACATGTGAGAAGATGGTGTTTGAGAGATGAAGTCATGCCCCCCCCCTGCCACCCGCCCCAGAGCACCAGAAGAAAGAAGAAAGTTTGTCTTCACTGAGGAGCACCAAAATCCAGGGATACTGGATAAGGTTCAGTGGGGAAAGCCCTTCAGTCAGTGACTTTGGAGCTGTGTGCTCTGGAGAAAGATGCTGTGGCCCCAGAGGGTCAGATGCCTCTGACCAGACGAGATGAAAGTGAGTTAGGTAAATCTGGACAGGGTTTTGAATGAGCAGTCTTGGTTTGAATAAGGACAAAGTATGGATGGATATGTATGAAGCTGTTTAGTTGGGAGATAGTCTCAGGTATATCCCCCCCTTTTTTTGTGAAAATTCCCAAAACAAAATAGATTAAAAAGCCACTGTTCCCAGTTTGCGAACCCATGGCTTTTGAGCCATGAAATGAAAATGCATTCCTCTGTGAATCCCAACTGTGCCACTGTTTCTTATGCTAGTAAGCATAACAGAGGACTACTATTCCCCCTGAACCCCCATGGATAGCGCAGCTTGGAGCTAAAGCAGCTCAATCCTCTGTTTCCTCCTTCAGGCATTTAGTGTGATTGCCATGTTTAATGTAATGAAGTTTTCAATTGCAATCTTGCCTTTCTCGGTCAAAGCAGTGGCCGAAGCCAGTGTCTCTCTAAGGAGAATGAAGGTATAAGTAATGCTGGGTGAGTAGGGAAGAGATCTCATCTTTGGGGTGGGCGGGTGATGCTTGGAAATGGGGTGGTGCTCAGAGTTCCTGGGGGCTGGGTCACGTCTGTGGCTGTGCAGACACGAAGATGGGAGAGTTAGTGTGCAGAGAACGAGTGGTCAAGGTTTTGCAGGATACACTCTGGGGGTGGTGGTGGAACAAGACAGAGTCTTTATTGACAGAGGGTGTGCTCCTATCCCCCCCACCCCCAGCCCCCGACAACCCACCTAAGGTGTGATTCACATTTTCTCCAACAGTGCAGCTGGCTCTGCACTGACTCATTCCCTGGTGTGTCCTGTGATGAGTGTAGGGACAGGCACTGCCTCAGGGTTGTCATTTAGCCACGCTGTCCACCAAAGACAATTGGAGGGAGGCATGTAATAAATGAGAGGGGAGGGGAGAGGAGGGGAGGGAAGGGGAGGGGAAAGTGGAGGGGANGGAGAGGAGAGGAGAGGAGAGGAGAAGAGGAGAGTTCATCCTTAGGAGCTCTCACTCTGGTACAGAACCAGGGGCCCTGGTAAGCTATGTACACATAAGTGAACTGTGAGAATGGCATGTGATGGAGTTGATTGAGGTCTAGGCAAGAAAAGGAGAAGGGAATTCTTGACCACAGAACGGCAGCTCGGTTATCTGTGAAATCTGGAGTCATCTCAAGCACCCCGGGTTCCTGCCCCAGTTTCCTTGTTTCTGAGTAGAGCCCTGTGAAGACTCCAGTCACTGTCCTCTCAACAGAGAGAGGCACTCCTGTAAGCCAGGACCAGAAGGGCTGGAAGGTACACTGTTGCCTGTTAGAGGCACAAGGATCAACAGTCCCTCCCTCACTCTGTATATCCCTGTACTAGAAAACAAGCACAAGGGTTTTGGATTCAGAGAAGGACGCCATTTCTTGAATCCCCAACCTCCACACTGTGCCGTCACCTTCACCGAGGTCTCCATCACGTGTCTTCTGAACTCAGCATGATTTATAGCCCAGTCCTTTTTTTTTTTTTTTTCCAAAACTGTCCTCCAGTCATTACTATACTCAGTTCCCAAAGATCTGTTACAGTATTGTTCTGCCCAGCAACAGTCATCTGATCAGCACCTGTGAACCCCTGCCTCCCCCAGGACTGCACCCGAACCCTTCTCACCAGTCCCTCAGGGTCTCCGCCCTTGTTTCCCATCCCATCTCTACCTTGAGCTCAGTGATTCAGCAGTCCCAGACGGCCTATTTCACACCGTGACAAAAACATGAGACCTTGCTTTGCGTGCTTCCCTGTCAGCTATGCCGTGGGTATCGACTCGCATTTTGTACACCCTCCTCTCCCTCAGCTCAGGCACCAAAACACACAGACTTCAAGGAAGGGGAATCACATGTCCCTTCTCTGGCCACTACAATGCTGTGTCCCTGCCATACCTCACTGCACTGATCTGTGCCTGTCCCCTTCTGACAGGCAATCTTTCCAAGGTCAGGAGCTATGTTTGTTTGTGTGTGCAGTTCTACAATGAACCCCTGAGGTCTGACATGTACCATTTAGTAACTTGCAAGTGTTTTTTGTTGAGCTGAGTGGGGTGGAGGATAAAGAGGCTAAACAGATGGACCACAGTTTCATGCGTATCTGTCACGCGGTGAAGGACATCCCCCACGGGCAGAGGTTCGCTGTCTTGCAGATGAGGATGAAACGTAGCTGGATCAGCTTTTTCCAATGTGGGTGACCCACATAGGCCCCAGGGCTAAAAGACACCCGTCCTGGATTGTTTGAATCCATGGACTATTTCTGCTGCAGTGTTCCTGGGGGAATAACTTCTGGTCAGTCCTGATTGTCTTAGGCAGAAATGCCAAGATTCTAATTTGGGGGTCATTAGAAGATATTTTGGGAGGATTCTTGCCAATGGATGACATCTGCCCATTTACTGTTGTCTCTTTAATCTCAGAAAATCCTCATAGCTAAAAGTCCCCCATCCTACATCACCCAACCAGAAGACCCAGATACTGTCTTGCTTTTAGCAAATGCCACCCTGACATGGGAACAAGAAATCAACAGGAAAAGTGACCATCCGAAGGCACGAGATCAGAAAAGGCACATTTTCAAAAAACAGAGGCCAGAGCTTTACAGTGAGCAAAGTCGATCAGATCAGGGAGTTGCTAGCCCAGAGTGGCAAAGTGGCAGCCCCAAGTCAGTGCTACACAACATCAGCTTTGTGGTGAGAAAGGTGAGTGTATTAGTCAGCTTTGGATTATAATAGTGAAGTACCTAAGGCAATTAGTCTATGAAGGGCCAAGGACTGGGAGTCTGGGGAGATGGCTCCTTGGTGGAGTGCTTGCCAAGCAAACCTGAGGACATGAGTTTAGAGCCCTAGCATGGATATAAAAAGCCAGGTACAGTCATGCACTGGGCAGGCAGAGACATGGGGATCCTTGGGACTTACTGGTCAGTATAGCCAGACCAGGTTCAACTCTACTCTGGCTTACACAACAGGGGGCTGTGTAGAGGAGAGAGAGAGAGAGAGAGAGAGGAAGGGGGGAGAGGGGGAAGGATGGGGGAGGGAGAAGGNTTGTATCCTGCTCAGTAAAATCTCTGCTTTCTTGTTAGTCCTGCCCCCATCACCCCTGGACCCGCACCCTAATTTCTTCAGACAGGCTCAGGACATAAGGAAACTACTTTTTAGTCCTCCACTTGCTCTGCTGTATCCTGTATTCATTATATGGCAAAGCCTGGATTTATTCAACAAAAGCACAGGCAGCATTTTGTGACATAGTTCCCTTCCAGACCCAAGCCACTTACCAGCTACTTTACTTTGGGCATACTGCCTTAGCTCCTGAAGAGTCTTTCTCTTTGCCCGCTGCACAGATTTTTTGTAATAGCGTCCATTTCACAAGGTGGTTGTGAGAACCGCATACAAAAACCCTTAGCTCATGGTAAGCTTCAACTGCCATTAGCAACCATTGCCCTCTTTCCCCCTTAACAATCGTGACTGGCTTATGTGTCGCCCTTAAAAGTTCTAAATTCAGGCCAACCAAGTTTCTCCAAATTTAGCTCCACGATTTCATTAGACGCTGTCCTCCAGGATGAGACAGGGGAAATTTTACCCAGAGTTATGTCCTTAGCCCAGAGCCTATGCCTGGTGCCAGGTTTTTAATTATGTTTGGTGAATGAGCAAATAGAAAACGAAGAAGATGAAGGCCTCCTGGGATTTATTCTGAAAAGAATGGGCCTAGGAGGCTCTTGCCTGGCCGGAAGTAATGGCCAGGACTCAAGGAAGGCTTCCAAGGACCCTCCACAAAGCTGGCCTACACTGAGCATCCATAGCTAGGCTCATTATTTTATGGTGTTATTATGATTTAAAGGGTCAGCTCCACATACTTGCAGCATCAACACTGTGGGTCCCATAGAGCAGTGACTCCATTGGTCCTGATCATGGCTTATTTCCAGTACCTAGCATGATGTTTGGCATTCCATAAAGATGAGTCAAAGAAGTTACTGCTGACAGGCAGCAACCCTGGTGCTAGGTATGGTGGGAGCTGCTGAGCAGATCTAATCTAGTTTGGGTTGGAAAGGAGCCATAGTTGACCCCATATTGAATGCATCTTTGTTCTACAGGGTTGCGTCAGGGATACTTGCAAATGTTCTAGAATGTTCCATATACAGCCTCTATTCAAACACAGAAGCAGACAAACTATCAGTTACCCCAGAGGCCCGTGTGACCCCTGCCCTTTGACCCCTGCCCTTACCTCTTTCAGATACTTTTTCAGAAAAATTATTCATTTTATGTATGTAAGCACACTGTTTCCCTCTTCAACCACACCAGAAGAGGGCATCTGATCCCATCACAGGAGGTTGAGAGCTACCATGCGG
>LR751347.1:0-70000 GCA_902729485.2 Mus minutoides
AAGAAAATATCTAATAAAAGTTGAAAAAAAAAAAAAAGAATAGGAAACAAAATACCCCTGGAAGGAGTTACAGAGTCAAAGTTTGGAGCTGAGACGAAAAGATGGACCATTAGACACTACCCCACCCAGGGATCCATCCCATAATCAGCCGCCAATCTAGGGCATATGCCAGCAGGATTTTGCTGAAAGGACCCTGATATAGCTGTCTCTTGTGAGGCTAGGCCAGTGCCTGGTAAAACAGATGTGGATGCTCACAGTCATCTATTGGATGGAACACAGGGCCCCCAATAGAAGAGCTAGAGAAAGTACCCAAGGAGCTGAAGTGGTCTGCAGCCCTCTAGGTAGAAAAACAATATGAACTAACCAGTACCCCCAGAGCTCGTGTTTCTAGCTGCATATTTAGCAGAAGATGGCCTAGTCAGCCATTATTGGGAAGAGAGGCCCCTCGATCTTACAAACTTTATATGCCCCAGTACAGGGCATATAAACACCAGGGCCAAGAAGTGGGAATGGGAGGGTAAGGGAGCAGGGCATGGTGAGGGTATAGGGGGCTTTCAGGATAGCATTTGAAATGTAAATGAAGAAAATATCTAATAAAAAATCGAAGAAGAATAAAAGAGAGTCCTTAAGTAGGTCTCCAGGAGAAGGTTTAGCCCGGATTAAAGGTGTTTATCACTACTCCTTTAATCCCAGATGACCTTGAACTCAGAGATCTCCCTATCTCAATCTTCTGGAATCCACAGTATGCCTCAAGATCTCCAGGCCAAGATCCAGGTCAGAAACTTGTATCTCCAGCCTCCAGGATAGGGTTACTGTTGAGCTTCCAATTCTAGATTGTAGCACAGTCCAGATATAGTCACACTGAAAACCAGGAATAGCCACTACAAATCACAACTCAAACCATCCGAAAAGCAGTAACCCAAAAGCTCCATGTCTGGCATCTGGGATACATGGTAGAAAAATATGTGCCTCAGCATCTTGAGATGCTCTGCCTTTGTGTCCTTGACAGCTACTGGGGGGAGGGGGAGGGGAGGGAATAACCATTACCTTGTGCTTTTTTCCTTAAACAGAACAAAGGTTTCCCCAATGTAGGAGCTAGAGAGAGTACCCAAGAGCTGTAGAGGTCTGCAACCCTATAGATGGAACAACAATATGAACTATCAGAACCCCCAGAGCTCATGTCTCTAGTGGCATATGTATTAGAAGATGGCCTAGTTGGCCATTATTCGTGAAGAAAGGCCCTTGGTCTAGCAATGTTTATATGCCCCAGTACAGGGGAATGCCAGGGCCAAGTAGTGGGAGTGGGAGGGTAGGGAGCAGGGCGGGGGTGGGGGGGTGGGGGGGAGGGTATAGGGGACTTTTGGGATAACATTGAAATGTAAATGAAGGAATTCTCTAATAATAAATAATTTTTTTAAAAAGGACAAAACAAAACAAAACAAAACAAAACCAAAAAAAAAACAAAAAAAAAACAGCTAGTGTTACTCTTGGTTTTTCCCACAGGACTGACACCTCTAATTTCCACCCTCCTCACTTGTATCATTCTCTTTACTATGCCTGTGATAAAGTACCATGATCAAAAGCAACTTCTAGAGAAAAGTTTGTGGAGTTTTTTTTTGTTGTTGTTGTTTTTCTTTGTTTATGTGTTTGTACTTTTGCTTTTATATTTATTTATTTATTTATTTATTTATTTATTTAGGCTGCTGCTGGTGGTGGTTGGTTGGTTTGCTTTTTTGTTTGTGTGTTTTTATTTTTATTTATTGAGTACTAGTTACAGTTCATGGGTGGGGGAAGGTGAAGGTAGAAGATTGAAAGATGGAATTGAAGCAGAGAATAGGAAGAGAAGTTTAATGTCTTCGTCCTGAACTCTTAGGAGTTCAGCAAACCTTTTTGTACTGAATAAGCCTACCTTTCCATGGATGGCATCACCTACACATAGAAATCAAGAAATTCCACACACACACTCCCTCAGACCAATCATATCCAGATAATTCCTCTCTGGATGTTCCCATTTCCAAGGGTGTCAGGTTGACAACAAAACTACCCAGGATTATTCTTGCTAGCATCCCTCTTTTGGATGCTACTTTCAGGGACTAGGACACATCACACCCTGCTGAGACCCCAGGGCTGCCTTTGTGTATCAGGTCACTAGGAGGAAAAGGCTTGCTAAGTAAAATGCTTTTACCTCATATGAACTTTTGTGCGAAGCCTTATGACCCCACAAATCTTATCTGCTTAATCAGAGCCACATGACAAATATCACAAACTCACATGGGGTGCAGCTATTTATACAGGTGCTGCTTAATCTATGGGCACCATGCCTAATGAATACATAGACAGACAGAGGGACATAATTGCTGAGAGCCAATTCATGAGGTGGTCTATGTGCATATCATGAGGACAGATTCTCTTCTAATGAGAGTTGGAAATGAAAATCCTGGCATGCAGCTGATTCATGAGGTACCCTGAAGGCATCATTCTATTCTCCCCACAAATTTCTTGGCTTTCTTTTTTGATGGAATCTCATAGGCAAGAATGCCATAACTTCAAGTGCTCCTTTTCTAGCCAAACCACAATGTTGTCAACTAATTTGACCCTTTCTGTCCCCTCTTCATTATTATTATCAGTGCAAATCTGACTTAATATAGCCAGAAGCACCATGTGGTCCCATGAATACTAGATGCATACTTGAATAACATTTTTCTCCATCTGATTCATTAGCGCATCTCTTTTAAAACTCTTTCATGTCTCCAAACACTGTACGTAAACAAGTCATTTGCCAGGATTTAACAGGAATGACTTCTAGTCAAGTTCCAAATAAAGTTTCCATTTCCACTTGAAACCTCATGACCCTGAGACTTAAAAGTGTCTCCATTTGTACCAGTATTTGGTTTTCAGAGACCACACCAGAGTTTAGCAGTTTTTAAGTATACCCTCAAAAACAAGTCCCCCCAATATACCAATCTTCTGTTTTCAGCTTTTCATTTCTCTCCAAAACAAAACAAATAAACCAAACACAAACAGCAACAAAAAACTGAGAAAATTAACTTCAAAATGGTTTATGTTTGCTTATGAATACAAAGATTTTTTTTTTTTTTATTGTTCACATATGTCTGTTTTGGACCTGTGATGTGCCTGCTATATACTATAGGGGGTCAATTTACATCACTAAAAACTGATTTAGAGGAAAAGTTACTAGAGTACCAATATTTCTATAAACACATCCCAAATGACAAACATTCCTTCCACTGAGCTATATTTTTTAATTGTTTTGGTTTTTTTTAAAGTAGAATTTTTCCTCCTCTCATAATGTACACTGTTACAGTTTTCCCCTTCCTCTATCCCTACAAGTTATTTCTCCTCTCTCCTCCCATCTGGATCTCTCAAACCTGTTCAGTCCTTCATGAGAAACCAAAGATTTCTAAGGGATTAGGCTATGCTATGCTATGCTATGCTATGCTATGCTATGCTATGCTATGCTATGCTATGCTATGCTATGCTATGCTACACTGAAATATAGTATGCTCTACTGTGTTCATAGCAGCCTTATTTATAATGGCCAGAACTGGAAAGAACCCAGATGTCCTTCAACAGAGGAATGGGCACAGAAAATGTGGTACATTTAACAAAACGAGGTACTATTCAGCTATTAAAAAAAAATGACTTCATGAAATTCCTAGGCAAATGGATGGAACTAGAAAATATCATCCTGAGTGAGGTAACTCAGTCACAAAAGAGCACACATGGTATGTACTCACTGATAAGTCAATATTAGCCCCTAAGCTCAGAATACCCAAGACACAATTCACAGACCACATGAAGTTCAAGAAGAAGGAAGACAAAATAGGGATGCTTCAGTACTTCTAAGAGGGGGGAACAAAATACTCACAGAAGCAAATACAGAGACAAAGTGTGAAGCATAGTCTGAAGGAAAGGCTATCCAAAGACTGCCCCACCTGAGGATCCATCCCATATGCAGTCACCAGACTCAGACACTGTTGTGGATGCCAAGAAGTGCATGCTGACAGGAGGATAATATATCTGTCTTCTGAGAGGCTCTGCCAGTGCCTGACAAATACAAAGGTTGATACTTTCAGGCAACCACTGGACTAAGCATGGGGTTCCCAATGGTGTCACCAGTGGAGGAGTTAGAAAAAGGACTGAAAGAGCTGAATAAACCATTTCTGCTTTCTATAGCAACCCTATTGAAAGAGCAATATTATCAACCAACCAGACACCCTAGAGCTCTCAGGGACTAAACTACCAACCAAGGAGTACACAAGGAGGTACCCATAGCCCAAGCCACATATGTAGCCGAGGATGCCCTTGTAGTGCATCAATGGGAGGAGATGTCCTTGGTCCTGTGAAGGCTCAATACCCCAGTGCAGGGGAATTTGAGGACAGGGAGGTGGGAGTTGGTGAATGGGGGAACACCCTCATAGAAGCAGGGGGAGTAGGGATAGGATAGGATAGGATAGGATAGGATAGGATAGGATAGGATAGGGGGTTTCAGGTGGGTAACAGGAAAAGGGACAATTGAAATGTAAATGAAGATAATATCCTATTAAAGAAAAGTTTGAAAAAAAAGAAAGAAAACAAAAATTAACTCATCAAAATAGGACAAAACGAAGAAAAGGAAATCAGTAGAAGAAAAGATACAAGAAGTAGTTATGGATGCAGAGACCTATTTATTCACAAAATCAGCAATCCCACGAAAATACTAAAGCAGAAGCCATAATATATATCCAAAGAACCTAGGGGGTAAAAGAAAAGAAAATCAATTAAAAAATTAAAGATACTACAATATTTTGTGTTTCAAATTATGTTTAATAAATCTAGAGATGTATTTTATTTTAATGATGTCTTTTGTTAAATGGTGCTACTTTTATTTTTTTAAAGATATTTTCAAGGTATTTTAAAGATATATTTTAAATGCTATCCCGAAAGTCGCTTATACCCTCCCTACCCTGCTCCCCTACCCACCCACTCCCAGTTCTTGGCCCTGGCATTCCCCTGTACTGGGGCATATAAAATTTGTAAGACCAAGAGGCCTCTCTTCCCAATGATGGTCAACTAGGCCATCTTCTGCTACATATACAGCTAGAGACACAAGCTCTGGGGGTACTGGTTAATTCATATTGTTGTTCCTCCTATAAGATTGCAGACCCCTTCAGCTCCTTGGGTACTTTCTCTAGCTATTTCATTGGGGGCCCTATGTTCCATCCTATAGAGGAGGATATCATCCTTAGTGTGGTAACCTAATCACAAAAGAAGTCACTTGATATGCACTCACTGATAAGTGGATATTAGCCCAGAAACTTAGAATACCCAAGATACAATTTGCAAAACACAAGAAGGAGGAAGACCAAAGTGTGGATACTTCATTCCTCCTTAGAATAGAGAACAAAATACCCATGGAAGGAGTTACAGAGACAAAGTTTGGAGCTATTTTTATCTTTTAACCAACAATACACAAAAAAATTATATATTAATATGAGACAAAATCACTCCCATCAGAGTTGGAAAGGCAAACAAACAGAAGGGAAAGTGCAACATGACAAGTCTCATGGATCAGTACCTTACCCATACACACACTCAGGATTAGTATAAAAATATTAAACTAAAAATTATAACATAAATGTAAAGGACCTCCTACAGACTTGGATAGGCCCTGTGCTTGGATAGGCTGCTTCCCTCACTTTGAGTTCATATGAGGTAAACCCAGTTTATTGAGCAAGCCTTGTTCTCTTGGTGACCTGAATCCCCTCTGGTTTCTACACACTTTCAATTCCTTTTTTTTTTTTTTTTTTTTTTTTTTTTTTTTTTTTTTTTTTTTTTTTTTTTTTTTTAATTTGTGGTGTTCAGTGATGAGCAGAGGGATTTGACGGAGACATCCCATTTAGAGCTGTGTGTTCCAAGGTCTCTTTCTGCATATCATCTGGCTGTGTGTTATGTATGTGTGTAAAGCAAGAGAAAGCCTTTCTGATTATGGCTGAATAAGGCACAAATAATAATTATATATCTTGGTATGGTTACCTCACTCACAGTAATTTTTCTAGTTCCTTTTATTTACCTGTGAATTTTATGATGTTATTTTTTTTTTAATGACTGAGTAATATCCTGTTGAGTAAATATAGCACATTTTCTCTATACATTCTTCTGTAGACAGACAACTAGGTTGATTCCAATTTCTGGCTATTTTGAATATCAGCAATGAACATGGTTGGGAAAAGTCTTTAGGGTAGGATGAAGTGATTTGGGGTATATATTCACCACAGTGGTATAGCTGGATTATGAAGTAGATTGATTACCATCTTCCTGAGAAATCACCACACTGATTTTCATAGTGGCCACACAAGTTTTCACTTCCATGAGCCATGGCTGTGTGTTTTCCTTGATTTACATTCTCACTAGCCTGAGCTGTAAACTCTTTGGTTGATTTTAGAAATGCAGAAAGGTAAAGGATAAAATCTCAAAGCAGTTTGATTTGGATTTCCCTTATGCCTAAATGTGTTGAACATTTCTTTAAATGTTTCTCAGCCAATTTGAGTTTCCTCTTTTGAGAATTCTGTGTTTAAATCCATACCTTATTTTTAAATTGGGTTATTTGTCTTCTTGATATCTAGTGTGTGTGTGTGTGTGTGTGTGTGTGTGTGTGTGTGTGTGTGTGTGTGTTTGTATTGGATATTAACCCTCTATCAGATCAGTAGTTGGTAAAAATATTTCCTGTTCTTTATGCTGCCATTTTGTCTGGTTAATTATGTCCTTTACCTTATAGAAGCTTCTTAGTTTTATGAGGTCCAAAATATTAATTTCTAATATTAGTACCTGTTCTAACAGCATTCTGTTCAGAAAGTCTTTTTCTGTGCCAATGTTTTAAAGGCTTTTCTCTACTTTCTTTTCTTTCAGGTTCAGCATATCTGGTTTTATGTTGATGTGTTCGATTCATGTAGAGATGAGTTTTATGTGGGATAATAATTATGAATCTATCTTCATTCTTCTACATTCAACCATCCATCAGCATTTAGTGCAGATGCAGTTCTCAGTGTATGTTTCTGGCTTGATGATATAAAGTCTGGTGTCCACAAGTATGTAATTTTAAGACACCTCCTTTGTTAGGTTAATTTTTTTTTCTTCTATGATTTTGTTGAAAATAATTTCTGTGCCTTTGACCTGTTTGTCTTCACTATTATTTTTGAATTTGTACTTTCCAGAGTGCCCCAGATTTCCTGGATGTTTTGTATCAAGATTATTTTATAATAATTAACATTTTCTTTTATTCAATAATGCCTGCAATGCCTAAGACATCTTTCATCCCTCTCTTGCATAGTGATGACATCTGCCTTTGAAATTCCAGTGTGAGTTTCTAAGTCTTCATTTTAAGATTTCACTAAATTTGTTTTTTTTTTTATTGATATATTTCCACATTTTTCTGTCTTGAACTGTTTTATTTATTTTCTTCCACTGCTTGGGTTTTCAAAAACTTTTAAGAGAGACTTTTTAATTTCTTTCTTAAGGGAATGAATGTTTCCTTACATGTGATGGGTTTTATCACATTTATAAAGGCTACTCTTAGGTCTCTATCTTGTCTTTCAGCTTTGTTGCAATTACCAGGCCCTACTATGGTAGGGTTGTTTAAACTCTAGTTGTGACATTTTGTAATGGCTATTATTAATCATGTATTTCCAACATCATCTTGGCATCTAGATGTGCTTCAGAGTTGGGAATGAGAGTGTGGGCGTTCGATTGAGGAGATGAAACAGACTGGATATACAAAGCTTGTCTATTTGTTGAGCTTATGTACTTGCTTTTCTGACAGGCTTGGCTGGCAAGTTCCAGCAAAAAGCTGGGGGGCTAAGATAACAGAGTGAGTAGGAAGAAATGATGGTGGAGATCTGTGTGATACTTTTGACATAGGTCAAGATGAAGTGTAGACCAAGGCAAGTGTTCTACTACACATTGTAGGTGAGACAAGTGGATTGGATTTAGAAGAGAGGAGAGAGAGGT
The DNA here is from genome assembly GCA_902729485.2 of Mus minutoides. Taxonomy (NCBI): domain Eukaryota; kingdom Metazoa; phylum Chordata; class Mammalia; order Rodentia; family Muridae; genus Mus; species Mus minutoides. The sequence goes on from LR751347.1 coordinate 8,008, forward strand.
GAAGATACACAGTTACCCTACCTGGTTTCCTGGTTACTGTGGCCTGTGGATTCCCAGGGAATCAAGCTCCACTTCTTAAAGATTCTGTATATCCCTATAACATTACATATTGGAGATCAAGTCTTTAACACATAGATTTACACATCTCAATAATATACAGCCCGGAGACCAAATCTTTAACACACAGACCTAAAAAACCCTTACAAATATTCTAACAACAGAATAAAGGATTAATTTTAGATAATGGGTAGGAGGAGTGCTGAAAAAAGTACATAATTCTTATGCTTAGCTTTCTTAGTGTTGTGTGACACTGTTCCTAGGGAGACATGAACACAATCCTATTGTTCAAAGATAGGAAACTGATTGATAACAGGCCAAAGTAAAGATATGCCAGATTCCAACTTCGTGAGCCAATGAAATTTATTACACTATTTTACTATAATATGTTAAGGGACATCCTGAAACCTTTGAATTATATCCCAAGATTAAGGAGATTCACTGCAGAATGGAATGGTTACTTCTTGGATTCTATGTGTTTCACTTTCTTACATTCTGAATCTTAACAATAGATCTTCTTCAGGATAGAACTTCTCCTCCAGGATAGACGTTCTTTTGTTTGTTTCTTTTTGTTTTATTTGTTCGTCCCTTTGTTCTGTTATCTTTGGCTTATTGCAAAACGGATGAGTGGGAAGAATACACATGACGAAATCGTTCAGAATGACAGCAGAGTAGGCAGCTTCAACATGGTAACACTTTAATCGTGATTTCAGCTGACATACTTTCCAAGAATGTCAGCATATCTAAATAACAAGTTGAAATCTCTATTCCCTTTTGTACCCGATCCCAAGGCTACTACTGTTGTTTGTCATACTTTCCTTTAGACTTTTGGAAACAGGCTGCCACCTTTGATTACAGTTTTGGCTGCAATTCTTTAAACTAATACTCTGCCAACAAGAGGAAGCACCTTTCTGAAAGCTTACCCAGCCATGCTTGTGCCATTGCAGCTGGGACTCTGTCCTCGGGTCCCTGCTCTGTGGAGAGTTCTACATGCCAGATCCAGACAGGTGAAGAGTCTTAATCTAGGAGGAAATGGCTAAATAACACTCAGTGAACATTTCTGTAGAAATACAAGGATAGATAAAGTTAAAAACCAACAAAGAGAAAGTAAAACCTTCTTAGAATTTTTGTCTGGGCTTCCTATTTAAAATTACATTGAAAGAATGTACCAATCCAATTTCTAATTATTAAAATTCTTACCTTGTCTTTCCTTTATAGGACTGTTTCTAATAAGAAAATTATATTCCCCCACTTTGGTATTTTTACAAGTTATTTACAAGTTATTATGGTATAGAAATTGAGAATATTCTCTGCATATTTAACCAGTCTGAATATTCCCTAGTGCATTATTGTTGACATGGATAATTGCTAATAAATAAACCTATTTCTACTGTTCATAAAAAACAGGGACTGTGATTTTTAGGAATGTGGAGTTCAAATTATAAGGTTATAAAATCATTCGTTGAAACTATCCTCACTTTTTCCTAAAGGTGTTGGAATAATCTTCAGGTAATATTTCGGGATCTGAAATACAAAATAAATAATTATTAATGCTAGTATTTATTACTTTAAGTATAAGTAAAAATAATATAAAATGCATTCTGCTTCACATGTTTGTGTATGTATGTATGTATGTATGTATGTATGTATGTATACATAAATTAATGAAAAGGTACAGAATTGTAAATAATAAGAATCTGTAAAGTAAAAACTGCACTAATAACTGTGTAGGTAGGGCCACCATGATGGATTAGCATGTGAAGGTGCTCACCTCCCAATCAGAAATTAGATTTCTACAACCAACATGACAGAAGGACAGAGCCAAGTTCCACAGGTTATGCTGTGGACCTTCATATGTGCACAGTGTCATGAGGGTGCATTATAAATAGAGAAATAAACATAAACTTAACAAAGTTTAGACAATAACATGTGTGTATCCACTTTTAAAGATGTTAGCTTCTTACCTGTGTTTTTATAACTTCAGGTTAAAAAGAATATACTTTGTACTAGTAGTCAAATTTAGTTCACGAAATATAGTTACTCTCCCAAAAGAATCTAAAAGCCTAATAATACGGACTTGTGCTAGGGAGTAGCATTGCTTATACACAGGGACGTAGCTCACAGGGATCTATTTCTGCCCTTGTTTTTCTCATATCTGTCAATGACTTTAGGTAGGAATAGTTTTATTTTTATCTGCTGGCTGGAAGAGAAGCGAATCTGACTTCTCCCACTGGAGATGAATATGACTACTGTGCCTCTTACTGCAATTACATGTGAAGTTTCCTTCAGTTGTTTCTGCCCTGCAAGTTGCAATGATACCCCATCTATAGAGAACTTATTCAAGGGAAGGGAAGTAGAACACAACCTCTCGTCCAACTGAGCACAGCCAGAACTTACAGACAAAATGAAGCAACTATGACCTTCACAACATTCTTTCAAGGAGAGACAAGTGGTGAGCACTGACCTCCTATCCAATATGAAAAATGACCTACAAAGAAAGGCTTTAAATAACTTTCACCAGGATTCCCTTATGGCCTCTCTGTTGTTCTAGGCTATTTGGCTTTAACACTAGACTTTCTCCTTCAAAACATTTTTTCCATGCTTTAAGTCAGTTAAGTCATTCGATGTGTTTGTATGTTTATAATAAAAGGAAGGTAATGTTTAGAAATAGAATATCCTGGGTTTCTTTTTTCAAGAAAATGATGAATTTTCTAGTTAACAAACTAATCTAGCATGCACGCACACACACACACACACACACACACACACACACACACACACAAACGTGTGTGTGTGCTAAATTACTTTCATTAGAAATTTAGTCATTGTGTGTGTATGTGTGTGTGTTTTTACATATTACTTACTTTACAAATTTACAAATCCCTAAACCTAATTTAATCTTTAGAATGACTCTATGAGACAATAATCATCTCAATTTCAGATGAAAAAAACGAGTCTCAGAAAGCTTCAATACACTGCTAATTTCACCAATAATGAATTAATCTCAAATTTTAACCTAAGGTTTTACTACCAGAATCTTGCCCATAACCACACTGCTCTATCACCTGATTTACAAGGAAAGTTACATTAGCCTTAGCTCATGAGTCATTGGAATGTCATAAGGATTTGTATACAACTTACCAGAAGCTGGATGCAGACTTTTCAAATGCACTGTCATTTTGACGGTGATATAAATCAGCCTGTAATTTAGTAGGGATGGTATGGACATTTTAGCAATATCAAATCTTCCAATTCATGACTGTTTAATATCTGTTCCATTCTCTACAATCTTTGACTAATACTTTGCAGTTTATAATGTGAAAATCTTTTAACCTCTGATTAAATATGTGTCTAGATATTTTTTGTAGATGTTGTCAGTGGAATTGCTTTCTGGATCTCCATCTCAGATAATTTGCCAATGTGACATAGCAATGCCACTGTGTTTTGTATGTTGGTTTTGCATCCTGCAGCTTACCTGAAATTGGTTTCTCAGTTGGTGAAGTCTTTGGGATTTTCTGCACAAGAAGACTGGTAAGTAGTTGCTATCTAAATTCCTCTTTTCCAGTTTGTACACTATTTGTTTCTTTCTTTTGGGTGGCTTGGAATTCTAGTATCCTACTGAACAAGCACGTAGTTGTCTTATTCCAGATATCAGAGAAAAAGATTTAAAGTTTTCTTCATTTATTATAAGGTAAGTAGTTGGCTTATATTATATGAACTTTATTATATTTAGGTACATTATTGCTATACCCAATTTCTTCATTGCTTGATCATGAACAAACGTTATACATTATTGAATGACTTATCTGTATCCCCTGCATTCTATCAATGTTGATTAATTATCCTTGCATCCCAGTAATAAAACCCAACTGATCATGATGAGTAATGATTCGAATGAGCTGTTAGAGTTGGTTTGCTGGTTTGTTATTTGCTTGTTTGTTTGGGGGTTTTGTTGGTTTGTTTTTCTGTGGGAGTTTTTGTGTGGTTATTTGTTTGGTTTTGCTTGTTTGTGTGTTTGCTTTTTGTTTGTTTTGTTTTTATCTTTAGATGGTTTTCCTCCTAAAGGACCTTGCCTTATGGAGCTTTTCCACTTATTGTGCTTCAATAATGAAGGTATGTTTGTCGGCCATTTGCTACTGAACAAATATCTGTGATAATCAGATTAGAAAGAATGGTTTGTCTTGCCACAGGGTCGCATTGCCCTCACAACATATAGAATGTGGGGTGTGTTCCTATGTAATTCTGTATCTGGGTAGAAGTTGCACCGTGGTTAGGAACATATAACAGCAGCTGTTCACCTTTGATGCAGTTTGTAATATATAGAGGAGATACCAGAGTTTTACAGTGTTCCTTGAGGAAATGTACTTCCTGACCTCTACCCAATCTCCCTGTCTACCACTTCCCAAGCTTTTTATGGGCTCTGACACCGACAACATATGTGCTGTTAGGAACTGCCCACTTATGAATCAGAGCACCTAACCTTGCCAATCGTTATTAGATGAGTGGTCATTGTATTTAAATTTAATAATTTAAGAGAAATTAGAAATAGTATTTGTTTTGTTTTTGTAATATTGGTAGAACAGAGACTAGCAATTTTTCTTATTTGGCATTTTTGGATGGGAGATTTCTTGTGACAGACTTGATCTTATTTGTTGTTATTATTATTCAGGTTTTCCATTTCCTCATTGTTCTATTTGGGTAAGAAATTTGGAATTTTTTTATTTCTTTGCAGTTATTCCATATGCTGGCAGATAGCTCTGAAAATGCAAAGGTATTTATCCCAATTATTTATAAACTTTTTTCACATTTTTTATTAGAAATTTTCTTCATTTATATTTCAAGTGCTTTTATTCTGTCTTAAAAAGCACCACTGTCTGACATTATAAACCCTATCACTCAAATGTTGGAAAAATCATTAGTAATATTTGAGGGCTTGCAGGGATATGAATACAGCCAACTGTGTTTTTTATAAACTTCATGTAAGACCTAGGAAAATTCTTTTTAAGTATCTTGTAGCCATGTTTCAGTTCTTCCATATTCCAGCCATTTCCATTATCTCTTCCCTTTCATTCAATTATTTAGACATGCCCCAGGTCCTAAACCAAATTTGCTTTGGGGATTTTACAGAAGTACTTTTTGTCTTCTAAGATAGTAGTTCTTTTTTTTTTTTTTTTTTTATGATTAAAGTCATGCATGCAACTCTAAACCAAGTGGGCTCTTTGGGTCCATTTTGCATTCATGAATCCCTTCACAGCCTTTCAGAAAAGTCATCTTCTGATCTTAGCATGACTAATGCATTCTGGGTTGTGGTCATAACACCCAGGGTTAAAAAAAAAATAAGGAAGAGAAAAGAAATCAAATCAAACTCTAATCTTTAGATGTTTTGCCTCAGTTCTGAATCTACATTGGAACTCTTTTAATGCCAAACAGGAAAGGACTTCTTTTACACAAAATTTTCCTGAGAAAAGGCAGTGGGTGGAGGGAGCTGTGGGTTAATGCACAGACAGAGTTATGTACTTTCCCTTCTTGTTTCCAGGCATTTCGTCTGAGTTATTTATAAGTAGCACAGATGCCTCAGATGCCCTGTAATTTTGAACGAGTGTCTATTTTTAATTACACAAGGTACATAAGTATTTTAATTATACATACAAGTGTATCATATGAGATTCTCCCTCTAAGAAAATGATTTAATTTCTCCTTCATTAAATAGAGGGACCATAAAATCTTGCGAAAACATTTTCATCTAAAGATGTCAGGATCTTTTTCTTTTAAAATATGGGCAGATTATTTTTCTTCAGTTTCTCTAAGTTAATGAAGTGTATGAAGGTAATGAAGTTGAACCACAACTTGTTAAGTGTGGCCCAGTACTCCAGCATACTAAAGAGGAAGATTCTTCTGCATTCTAGCCTATTTCCATCACGTGTTATGAACACAATACAGAAAATAGGAGTGGTGGAGCGAGAGGGGTAGATTAGGAGGAGTGGAGCCAAGAGAAAGGTTCTCACATAAATGAGTTTTTTGAAAATATTTTAAAATATGAAATTCTCAGAGTTTTGGATTTTTTAAATTGCACCAAACCAAATAGTATTTATTATTCCTCGGCATAGCTGATAATCCTCAGTGTCCGTACATAGAAATTCAATTCAGAAGAAATGCAGGCATATCATATATTCTAAACAGAAGTGGCAATGAGTGCTAAAATTATGAGTAGAAGTTCAGTTTTTCTTTTCATTTGATAACCCAAGAAGAGTTATTTTAAAACATGGAAATCTAACTTTCTTATCAATAATCAGAGGCTGAGAATGTTTAGTGGTTGTATTCAGTTTTGAAAAAAAGTACAGTGTTATAAAAAATGAAATATTTTACAAAATAACATAGTAGCTATTATTAATTTTAATCATCTTTTTAACCACCTCATTTTCTGTATCTGTTTCTTTTGCTTTCATTGGATGATTATCCATCAACTCTGCTAAAATGTTACACTCAGTTTACGGAAGCATCATTTTATCCTTCTCAACGCTAGTCAATGGGAATCAACTTAAGTCATTTAGTCTACCCATTTTCTTCATAATGTGGCAATAGGGGAGATATTTAAGGGGGAATTAAGTGTAAAGGATAATCTTTAGAAGTTTTAACATACATTAGACTAAATGTTTAAATTTCAGATATGTTTGATAATGTTAACAGTTCAGCCCATGTTTTTGAAGAAATTGCTTAAAAAAGAAACTTCTCAGCTCTACTATTAAGGATTTCTAGCATGAATAAAGACTCAAAATCAATGTAAAACTGAATAAAAGGAAAAAAATCATGCACATTTATTTAAAAAATTTGAAGAATCAATGAGATCCCTGAAAATGAAACTAATAATATTAAAATTACAAAGCATAAAGGCTTATTTTGCTATATGGAGCAAAGCAGGTTATGCGGAAGGATTGAAACTTTATAGCAAGGCTAAAAGAAGTTGAGATTTGTTTTAAAAAGTACTTTAGGACAATATGTTTCAGGTTCAACTTACTAATCTTGCAATAAGTATATGATAGTCTTCCTTTTGCAGAAAAATCATCTTTCCTACAGGTTTGTAGCATCTTTGTTAAAGAAGAAAAGGAGAAAGGCCATAGTATCCTTCTGTGTCTTGTTTTTGTTAAAGTGTGCTAAACTCAAAATATTTCTTATGCCAAAGAAACATATATTTTGAACTTCTGCATAGACACATCTTCATAGATAAGCCAAATGATCCATAATCTGAGCCATTCTATCTGAATTTTATTACAAGTTCCTTCAAAATTAAAACTATTTTCACTGGAGAGATTTTTTGCATATTATCTTTATATAGCCTTACAGATATGTATTATTTAAAGAAAATATGGCCATAAAAACTACCTGAAGCCTATAAAACTATGACATAATACAAACCAATGAAAATGGTTATTTTTCTGTATATCACACATGGAAAGGGATGGTATTTGCAGGCAAATCTTATGATAGTCAACATCATTTGCTTTGAAACATTTTTCTTTTCTTTAGTCTTGAAGTAAAACCATTTCTTTTCTTCTAGGTAGGTGTTAAACTGAAACCATCTGTGAACATTTATCAACTGACGACTCCCAAGGTAGGAGCTAGAGAAAGTACCCAAGGAGCAGAAGGGGTCTTCAACCCTCTAGGTGGAAGAATAACATGAACTAACTAGTTCCCCCTGCGCTCATGTCTCTAGCTGCATATATAGAAGAAGATGGCCTAGTGGGCCATCATTGGGAGGAGAGGCCCCTTGGTCATACAGACTCTATATGCCCCAGAACAGGGGAATGCCAGGGCCATCACGTGGGAGGGGGTGGGTAGGGGAGCAGGGCGGGGACGCGGGAGGGTAAGGGAAAATTTCTGGATAACATGTGAAATGTAAATGAAGAAAATATCTAATAAAGAGAGGAAAAAAAAATCGAAACTAACCTGTTCTCAGAAGATAAACTTAAGAGTGTTCAGTGTGCAGAATTTCAATATAAATTACAATTCACCAAGGAAAGCACAAATTGGCCCGATTGAAGGGTGTAAAAAATGTTGTAGTGGATGAGTATGTAATATCTGTAAATTTTAAATACTTTTTATGTTCTCTAGGTTTTTTTTCCTTCTTAATTTATACACTATGTCATACATTTAAATACAAGTTTTTAGTCCAAACTTCAGAAATATTTTGAACTGCTTTTATTTTTCTCTTATTTGCAGAATGGGTATTCATGGTAAAGGAGGCAAAATTTCCACAATGGTCTCTGATGATTTACCTGAGTTGATTGATAAATATTTTATTTTGGGAATTTGTTTTTGTTTGTTTGTTTGCTTGCTTTGTTGTATTGTTTGTTTCTTTGTTTTGTTTTAAAGAAATTTTAAAGGATTGTTGCTAATAGTAATAACAATAATGATATTTAAACAATGTGTCTCTTTAGAATCAGGATAAAAATCAAATAATCTTTGGAAATAGATGACACCCTTCAAAGGGAAATGTCTGTTTAGTGGCGATATTTTTTTTCAATATTTTATTAGATATTTTCTTAATTTACATTTCAAACGCTATCCCGAAAGTTTCCTCCCCCCGCCCTGTTCCCCTGCCCTCCCACTCCCACTTCTTGGCCCTGGGCGTTCCCCTGTATTGGGGTATATAAAGATTGCAATACCAAGGGGCCTCTCCTCCCAATGATGGCCAACTAGGCCATCTTCTGCTACATGTGTAGCTTGAGACACAAGTTCGGGGGGTTCTGGTTAGTTCATATTGTTGTGAATTTTCTTTTTTAATCAATCCTTCTCTCGTACAATACACCGTGGTCACAGTTTTTCCTCCCCCAACTCATCCCAGCTCGTATCCTTCTAGTCTCTCTCCTGGATCCATTCCTTCTCTTTCTACCATCAGAATAGAGCAGGCCTCAAAGAGACAGCAACGAAACATAACAAAGCAATATATAGAAAGACAAGACAGAAGCCCTAAAACTGAAGCTGGACAAGGTAGCCCAACAGGAGGAAAAGAGTTGCAATGAGAGACAAAACAGTCAGAGCCACACCCGTTCCCCGTGTTAGAAACCCCACAGAACCACCAAGCTAACAGCTAGAGCACGTATGCAGGCAAGTCAGATTGTTGGTCCACGTTTTGTGGCTTGATTGCTGTCCACATTTCTCTTTTGGTAGACTAACGAGTACCTTTCCACATCAAAGTTAGTAGAACTAGAACATAGGGGTGAAGGCTCCACGCAGGGACTAGCTCAGCCACTCTAGTGGAGACTTTTACAAACATGAAAGGACAAAATCATCAGCCACTAGCTACATTTTCATAGTTCTGTGACAGAATCTTGTCCCCTAAAGGTTGGCTTCAGACTTTTTAAGGGCAGATCAGCTCCTGTCATCCATGTTAAGAGAGCATCTACTTACCTGGGTTCCTTTCCTTGTCTTCTTCCCAAGGGAATGTTCATGCATGTTATAGTTGGCTCACACAGGACACTACAACATTGGTTATTTCTGCTAGTCTAGGATACAATAGGAATTGTGCACAACAGGAGATAGTCTTGGATTTAGAGACTGAACCAAGGGAGACATTTTCTGCAGTGCAGTATGTCCACATGGAGCTAAAAAGCATAGTCACTGTATTATAAAGTCCCTAAAAAGGAAACACATTTGATGTAGTAGAGTCATTCAGGAAAGGGTAACTGCTTTATATTTATTCTTTTTCTTATTAATAATTTTGTTCATTTACATTTCAAATGGTATTTCCCTTCCCAGTTAACCTTTCACAACAGGCCCATCCCATCCCCCATCTCCTTTGCTTCTATGAGGGTGATCCTCCAACCACTCACCCACTCCTGTCTCACCACTCTAGTATCCCCGTTTTCTGGACCTCCACAGGTCCAACCAAGGACCTTCCTTACTATTGATGTCAGATAAGGCCAACCTCTGCTACATATATATCTGGAGCCATGGATCTGGTATGGAAGGGACAGGAGACAAGTACAGACAGTCAGGAAATTGAATGAAAATATATATAGCAGCAGGGGCTGAGGAACTGGGAGTAGCTACTATCTACATTTATTTTCTGAGTATGAACATATAGGTGGGTTACAAGCCATGTGTGCCCTAAAATAGTTTCCTTATTTTAAACAACTTAAAGACTGGTTACATAGGATGTAGAAACTAGTGAAGAAAGAATTTAAAATTAATATTTTGTAAAAGGGATCTATCATGACTGCCCTCCAACAAGCAGCTGAAAGAGTCAGATGCAAATATTGGCACCCAATCAATGGACAGAAGCTGCTGACCCCCATGGTAGAATTAGGGAAAGCTGGAAGAAGTTGAGGAGGAGAGCAACCCTGCAGGAGGACTAGCAGTCACAATTAACCTGGACCCCTGAGATCTCTAAACACTGGGCCACCAAACAGACAGAATACACCAGATGATATGAGAACCCCAACACATATACAGCAAAGGACTGCTGAGTCTGGGTTTAGTCAGACAAAATCCACCTGACCCCCAAGAGACTGAAGGCCCCAGAGAGTTTAGAGGTCTGGTGGGGTTGGGGACATCCTCATGGAGATAGGGGGCAGGGAAGAGGTATGAGATGTGGAACAGTTGGAGGGTAGACCGGGAGGGGAATAAAATCTGTAGTTTTAAATAAATAAATAAATAAATAAATAAATAAATAAATAAATAAATAAATAAAATTAACATTTTGTAATAATTTGGGCAGGGGAATGAACTGAGGATACATTAAATAACCCTAGAATAATAAGAGGTGTTAAGTATGGGGAAAATGATCCCTTTGAAAATGAAATTGATTGTTCTGCCTACCATTTCCAAAATTATAAAAGGTTTTGTTTCTAATACAGTAACCAGTTTTTCTCCTTTGTTAATTCACATAAAGGAATCTATATTTTCCTCAGGCTTCAGGTAGTATGCTCGATACAAAAAGTACAAATGAATAATCCTTGTTCTTATAGATTTTGCAGTCATTAAATATATGCAAGCATGTAAGAACATTGTAATAACTATAAAAGATTTAAGGGTGAAAACCAAAAATACACACTGCAATATGTGTATTGGTACAACAAAGCTGGGCATGGTGGCACACACCTCCAATCGTAGTACTCTGAAGATTGAGAATTAAAGATTGCTTGTTTACATGCCCCAGTACAGGGGAATGCCAGGGCCAAGTAGTGGGAGTGGGTGGGTAGGGAGCAGGGCGGGGTGAGGGTATAGGGGACTATGGGATAGCACTTGAAATGTAAATGAAGAAAATATCTAATAAAATATGATGATGATGATAATAATAATAATAATAATAATAATAATAATAATAATAATAAGTCTACTAAAAAAAAAAAAAGATTGCTATGAGTTCAAGCTTGCCTAGGACATATGACAAAGACAAGGCCAACCAACCAGGGTTATAATATATAATCTGGTATACAAAATTGAAAAAAAAGGAACTATAATTTTTTTTTTTTTAGATAAAGATAAAAGCAGCATATATCTTTGGTCTAGATATATGGGGAATAGCTTTGCAGGTAGGTAAACATTGTTCTGAATCAGAAACAAGAAGATGAAATTGGTCACTGAAGGCAAAAGAGAGAAGTACTAAGGAAGTGGAGTTGTTAAGTAGATTGACATCTTAATAAAAGCTGGATTGTAGACTACGTAAGAGGCAAGGTGAGGGCCATTCTATCTGGAGCACAGTAAGAACAACTGGAAAATTAAAGAAATAAATGATAGAAGAGATATAACAACAGACTATAACTATGTTATGATGGGAAAATACTATCATATACACACAAATCTGGACATGCAATCTTCTATTTCTTCAATTTATCTCTTAATACTAAAGTGGCCAATTTCTGATTATCATTTTCTAACTTCTCATGACATTTCAAAGCAAAGGTTATAACTTTATCTTCATTATTTTATGGGATTGGCATATATACAGTAGCTCAACAAACACATTTACATATACCTATGTTGTATAGATATTTTAGATGTCTAACTATGAAATATGGAAGTTTTCGAGGGAATATACGCAGTTTTGCCTTCACAATATTTACAGTTTAGAAATAGAACTTTTGTTGCTTATTTTTTAATTCACTCTTTTTATTCTAGACTTTAGAAATTTAACAAATGAATGTGAAGATATCACAGATGGGTCATGTATATTTTCCCAACTGTCCTCCCTGTCATTAACATCAGGGTAACAGTATGATACTTTTTGTCACTGTTAATATAATTAAAGTCTTTCACTTTCTTCAGACAGGCAAAGCCAATGGAATGTACACATATATCAATCAATACATGATAGATAGATAGATAGATAGATAGATAGATAGATAGATAGATAGATAGATAGAGGCAGAGAGAGAGAAATAGACTCACAGAACAGAGAAAATTTATTAGGGAAGCTTGGTTGGATAATTGTGAAACTTGAGAAGCTCCCTAACAGGTTAATTAGAAGTTATAGACTCTGAGTGTGAGGAGTGTAACTATTGTCAAGTTATATGGTTTCTGAACTAGATAAGTAAATAATGTAAATATAAGTCTGATAGTACTGTGTTATCTGCTAAGAATCTGGAAGTCTGTTGGCTAAATTTGGAAAAGACAATCATCGTAGCTACAGAAGCAAAGAACTGCAAATTCATCTTTCTTTTATATTGTTCTTTTAAAGGTCTCTGTCAGTCATATGATATTTATCCTCAGCAAATTTTTGAAAAGTCATCCTGAATAATTAAAAGCCATGATATACAAGAGTGGACATAGGAAAGAAGAGTTGGTCTTTAGCTCCATAACAAATGAGTGTCGGCACAGATAATGTGGAATTCATCTGTACGTGATAAGTATTTTTATTTATTCAAATTATAATTTTTATCAACATGGATTCAAGGATATTTCACAATTTAAAAAATTGCAATGTTCATTTTTATTATTATTACTAATTAGTATTATTATGTTTTTATTTGATCCATACTTTCTCTCACACTGTACTCTCTTTGAAAATCCATTTCTTATTTCATTTTTGTTTTATTGGGTCACAAATTTTTGTGGTTATTGTTTTTTTCTCTCTCTCTAATTGATTAACTCACTTCTGGGATATGACACTGTAACCATGCCAGGCAATAGGTCTCCTTACTCTCAATGAGCAGCTAGACTCTCAAAGGCACCTTGGTAACAGGCACTCACTTCACCAGGCCTCTGCCTGATTAGGAATGATTTTCTTGTGTATGTTTCTCTTCTCTTAATCCTTTTGAGAAGTATTTGGCAGGTTCTTAACATTTGTAGGCAACCCCTTTAATAAAATTCCAAGCCTTTCCTCTAGAATTTAGACATGTTCTCCATTAACCGCATGGCATTTCCTAAAGGGAATTTGTTTCCCCTCCCGAGATTTAGCTACTTAGGTTGGAAAATCAGACGTCACTTTAACTTTGCGCCTCGGTCACGCATCCTTCAGCTTACCTTAATGCTGCTGCCAGTCTCTGAGATTATGAGAGAACAGAATGGTATGTAGAATGTAAGGAATGCATGCTTTTTTTTTTTAAATTTTTTTCCAATCAATAAAGAATCTAATCATAGCCATTTTACTGTGTGTATGAAAGCCATTAAACTTAATTTTAAACTCAAATTTTTCTTGGCTCACCTAGGACTAAGATTTAATAAAAGACATTCTTTTAACAGTTTATTGAACAAGAACTTTTTTGATCTTTATATTAAAAATAGTCCAAGAGGCCAAAAAATTCAAGAAATGCATATAAATAGACCAGTAATCTTTAATCTTATAAAAATCACCCATCATCTTTATTGCCCCAGGAAACATTATGACTCTTACTTAATTCAGCAAATCAGGATGATTGGAGAATTTGATTCTGGTTTCCTGGTTCTTTGGATTGAAATGGATATGGATGAAAGCTGATGTGAAGAGTCAGGTTGTGACCCACATAGTTAATCTGGACCATTCCTTACTTAGTAAAAGCTGACAATCCACAGACATCTGTCCATACAAATGAGAACATTTTTTTTCTTTTTGAAAATAGTAAACAGCAACAAGAATTTAGTTTCCACAAAGGACAACTTGTTCTAAGGTCATAGGAGTGTTTTTGTGGCTCAAGGGATAGCAGAGCAGACAACATTGGGAAATTGGGAACCGTCCAGAAATTGCAAATCTGTCCTTTCTTCCTCCTCCCCACTCCCGTGTCTGTGTTTCTTCCTGGGCATCTGCTTCCTGCTCTCCCTGCTGACCAGCTTTCCAGCAACTTAGTCCATATGGAACCTGAAGGCTTCTATTTGTTCCTCTTCCCTTTCAAGAGAATAACCCTGGCTCAGATTGGAGTTTCTTATTCTTATTTCTAAATATCAAAGAGTACTCTTCTGCCTTAGCTTTATTCAGCCTCATCCATATCCCTTACTCAGGTGCCCTGGCCTCAGTTACTGACTTGACTTCTGGAACTGATCTGATGTGACAAAGTTTGGTCAGAACAAGCAAGACATTCTAGTTACTAGAGTTGTAAGCACGGTCTTAAAACTGTTTTTTAAAAATAATGGGAATGAAGGCCATAGAAAAGTCAGTTTAAACAGACATAAAACTTGCTGTATGCAATAACATCTTCCCAGAGGGCCCATGCAAATGTAGACAAGTACTGTCTGACAGAAAAATATGTTGGCAATATTATTTATGGACTTTGAGTGATAAGTCATGTATCATTAATTGTCACCTGGGACAGACATACGGTATTGTTTGTTATACATCCATTAATGAGTTCTAATAAGCAACAAAACATACAATATAGAGAAAAATGTCTTTTAATGATACAAACTACCTTTTTATAAACATTGCATTCAATAAGCACATATTGCAGAATCGGCACAAAGTTAGAATATGAAGTTACTTTTCCAACCATTTATTTTATTTTCCATATATGGAATATAATGTGATCTTATCACAACACTGAACTGGTCAATACTATTTAAGGTTATGGGTCCTCAACAAGGTAGTGCTTGAATATGAACCAACTGCTTTGCCTTTTCTCAGCATAAAGAAAGTAAAATTGTTGTAACAGTAGAAAATATACTCCACCTGTATCGTTTCTTGAACTTGCTAAAAGTAAATGCTTGAGAAATTTATAAGCATATATATATATATATATATATATATATATATAACATAGGGAATATCAAAATGTGTATGTATCTTTTTTTATGCTATACTAGTATCTTGAAAGTCCCTAAAAGATACCATTTGGTAAATTCTTGGATTGTAGCCTATGGTACTAAA
Source organism: Mus minutoides (assembly GCA_902729485.2). Classification (NCBI taxonomy): domain Eukaryota; kingdom Metazoa; phylum Chordata; class Mammalia; order Rodentia; family Muridae; genus Mus; species Mus minutoides. The sequence continues at coordinate 23,342 of LR751347.1, forward strand.
TAGAGGTGAAGGATGAAATTGTGATTTTGTAGAAGAAAGTGGGTCTTTGTTGGCATGCCTTTAAGGATATATTTAAATTGTAGTTTTTCCTCTGACTTTTTTCTCGTCGTTTCTTATCTACTATGTCATGAACAGGTAGTGATCATCTACTAACTCCTTCTATTTCACTCATGATATACCATTCCATTGAAGAGATAATGGAACAAGATTAAGTGATCATAGGCTAAGCCCTCTGAAAATATCAGCATGTGTACACACACACACACACACACACACACACACACACACACACATATATATATATATATATATATATATATATATATATATATATATATATGAATGATGTGTTCTTGTAGCAATGCAAAAAATGCCTCATGATTTCACTGTAAAAAATTGGAATAACTGCCAATCTATAGGCTGTTGGATGATAACTGCTGCAAGTATTACATGAGCTTAGGCGATAAAATAATAAAATAATTCATTGTACTTTAGGGAAACCAATTAGGATATTTATAGACAAGTATAAGCTAGTTTCTTAAAACCTGGCTTCTTTTCCTGTATTTCAAAAGTCATATATATTCTGGTATTTTACTGTTTCTTACTTTGTAATATCCATTGAAGCTTTCCCATTTTATTTAAATGTAATTAATCTTGGCATATGGCCATTTTAGTAAGTAGACTTAGTTTCTAGTAATAGTCCAAATCCATCTCATGTGTTAGGCACTTAAATTAGAAAAGGAAATATTTCAAGACAAAATATTTTGTGCCTTAAAAGTAATGACTACTTTACTATCAGGGATCACACGGTTGCTCAGAGAAAAAAGTCACAGAAGTGAATTCAAATGGCTAATAGGGACTGTATTAAAAGCAATAGATAGATGTTATGGCCTTTTTGGTGAAGAGAACACATAGAGGATGTAATTGTTCTTATGTAATTACTTATGAATTTTACTTTAGTGAATAGGTTGTCACTACTTTTACAAAATACCTTGGCCTTTGTGGTGTTTTGAATAACCTTGGCCTGGGAGGGGGTGACACTGTTAGGAAGTGGAGAATAGCTGTAGCCTTGTTGGAGGAAGTGCATCACTGTAGGACTGGGCTTCGAGATAGCTTCCTCTTAGTTGCCTGATGATTCTCCAGTCTTCTACTGTTTGCCTTTGGAATAGATGTAGAACTCTCAGCTCCTCCAGCACCAGCCTCCCTAAATGCTGTCACACTTCCTGCCATGATGATAAGAGACTGAACCTCAGAATCTGAAAGCCAGCCCCAATAATGTCCTTTAGAAGAGTTGCCGCCGTGGTTGTAGTGTCTCTGACCCATGAACAAACCAACTCACCTTCCAAACAACAGCAACAACAATAACAACAACAAAACAACAACAACAACAACAACAACAACAAGAAAGAGTTAAGGAAACTTGTGAAGCTTTGAATGAGAGATGTGGCACATGGTCTCATGCTTTGGATTATTTGACACCCAGCTGGTGGTTGTGCCTTGGAGAATTTATGGGAGGTACAGATTTGCAGTACCTCAGAGTCAGGTCTTGAGAGCTTCTGCCTCTCTTTCCACTGTAGTTACAGATGCAGTCTCTAAGCTTACTTCTGTCATCACATCTGCTACTTGTTGTCCTGTTTCCTGACCCCACAATGGACAGTTCAAAAAGATGTAGCTACTAGTGTCTCCCAGTTTCAATGGTGGATCAGTCAGTAGTTAACTCCGGAGGGTTTAGATTTCATAAGGCTTACAAGATTAGGATTTTAGTTGTTGTGCCCAGTGATTGAGTTTCTGAACTTTGTGTTATGTTTTCCATCACACAGAGTCTTGTCTAGGTTCAAGAGAGAAAGATGTGGCAGCAAAGCGTGGGTTTGCCTGATGTGCACCACAAGGGCTTTGGGGGATTTGAAGCATGGGGCTGGTGTGGTAGTGATCTGCCCATGGTAACTTAGTGAGCTGGAGGAAGAGATTTTGGAGCTCAAGAGTAAGACTGTCTCCACAAGATAAGAACTGGCCTATGACACCGGAGGGGCTGAGAGTACCTGGGTGAATCACAGGAACTTGCTGTTGGGGAGAAAAGGGTTTATTCGGCTTACACTTCCATACTGCTGTTCATCACCAAAGGAAGTCAGGACTGGAACTCAAGCAGGAGCTGATGCAGAAGCCATGGAGGGATGTTCTTTACTGGCTTGCTTTCCCTGGCTTGCTCAGCCTGCTCTCTTATAGAACCAAGACTACCAGCCCAGAGATGGTCCCACCCAAAAGGGGTCTCTCCCCCTTGATCACTAATTGAGAAAATGCCTTACAGTTGGATCTCATGGAGGCATTTCCTCAACTGAAGCTTCCTTCTCTGTGATAACTCCAGCTATGGCAAGTTGACACAAACCTAGCCAGTACATGGACTAATATCCACTTATAAGTGAGTGCATATCATGTGAGTTCTTTTGTGATTGGGTTATCTCACTCAGAATGATACCCTTGAGATCCATCCATTTGCCTAGGAATTTCATAAATTCATTGTTTTTAATAGCTGAGTAGTACTCCATTGTCTAAATGTGCCACATTTTCTGTATCCATTCCTCTGTTGAGGGACATCTGGTTTCTTTAAAGCTTCAGGCTAGTATAAGTAAGGCTGCTATGAACAGAGTTGAGTGTGTATTCTTATTACTAGTTGAAACATTTTCTGGGTATATGCCCAGGAGAGCTATTGCTGGATCCTCTGGTAGTACTATGTCCAATTTTCTGAGGAACTGCCAGAGTGATTTTCAGAGTGCTTGTACAAGCTTGCAATCCCACCAACAATGGAGTGTTCCTCTTCTTCCACATCCTCGCCAGAATCTGCTGTCACATAATTTTTTATCTTAGCCATTCTGACTGGTGTGCAGTGGAATATCAGGGTTGTTTTGCTTTGAATTTCCATGATGATTAAGGATGTTGAACATTTTTTCAGATGCTTCTCAGCCATTCGATAATCCTCACTTGAGAATTCTTTGTTTAGCTCTATGCCCCATTTTTAATGGAGTTATTTGATTTTTCTGGAGTCTACCTTCTTGAGTTCTTTATATATATTGGATATTCGTCCCCTGATTTAGGATTGGTAAAGATCCTTTCCCAATCTATTGGTGGCTTTTTTGTCTTATTGACAGTGTGTTTTGCCTTACAGAAGCTTTGCAATTGTATGAGGTCCCATTTGATGATTCTTGATCTTACAGTACAAGCCATTGCTGTTATGTTTAGCAATTTTCCCCCTGTGCCCATATCTTCAAGGGTTTCCCCCACTTTCTCCTCTATAAGTTTCAGTGTCTTGGGTTTTATGTGGAGTTCCTTGATCCACTTAGACTTGACCATAGTACAAGGAGATAAGAATGGATCAATTTGCATTCTTCTACATAATAACAGCCAGTTGTGCCAGCACCAATTGTTGAAAATGCTGTCTCTCTTTTTTTTTTTTTTTTTTTTTTTTTTTTTTTTTTTTTTTTTTTTTTTTTTTTTTTTTTTTTTTTTTTTTTTTTTTTTTTTTTTTTTTTTTTTTTTTTTTTTTTTTTTTTTTTACATTGGATGGTTTTAGCTTCCTTGTCAAAGATCAAGTGACCATAGGTGTGTGGGTTCATTTCTGGGTCTTCAATTCTATTCCATTTGTCTACCTTTCTGTCGTGATACCAGTAAAGTGCAGTTTTTTTTTTTTTTTTTTTTTTTTTTCCCATAATTGCTCTGTAGTACAGCTTTAGGTCAGGCGTGGTGATTCACCAAAATTCTTTTATCATTGAGTTTTTGCTATCCTAGGTTTTTTGTTATTCCAGGTGAATTTGCAAATTGCCCTTTCTAATAGCTTCAGTGAAGTAGCTGGATATAAAGTTAACTCAAACAAATCAATGGACTTTCTCTACACAAAGAATAAACAGGCTGAGAAAGAAATTAGGGAACCAACACCCTTTACAATAGTCACAAATTAGCCAGGGGTGGTGGTGCACGCCTGTAATCCCAGCACTCCGGAGGCAGAGGCTGGCGGATTTCTGAGTTCGAGGCCAGCCTGGTCTACAAAGTGAGTTCCAGGACAGCCAGAGCTACACAGAGAAACCCTGTATCGAAAACAAACAAACAAACAAACAAAAAACCCCCAAAACCAAAAACAAAACAATAGTCACAAAGAATATAAAATACCTTGGTGTGACTCTTAACTATGGAAGTAAAAGATCTGTATGATAAGAAATTCAAGCCTCTGAAGAAAGAAATCAAATAAGATCTCAGAAGATGGAAAGATCTCCCATGCTCATGGATTGGCAGGATCAACATAGTAAAAATGGCTATCTTGCTGAAAGCAATCCGCAGATTCAATGCAATCCCCATCAAAATTCCATTTTGGCCAAGAAGTGGGAGTGGGTGGACAGGGGAGCAGGGAGGGGGGGAGGGGACTTTCGGAATAGCATTTGAAATGTAAATTAAGAAAATATCTAATAAAAAAATTGGAAAAACAAAAACAAAAACAAAACAAAACAAAAATTCCATTTTGGTCTTCTGCGAAAAGTAAATAACTTAACCCAGAAGCTGGTACCAGAAAATGAGGTTTTACTGTGAAGAACATGACCATATTATAGTTTTAAGAAATATGAAAGACTTTGGACTATTAAACTAGAAAAGTTATTTGGAAGCTATGAACATGGCTTAATTGCCCATTTCAATGAGAGTTTGAACTATGAAAACCTAACTCAAGGGATTTTAGAGAACAATGAGTAGAAAAAATCCCAGTAACACTTTAACAAATATGTAGCTATTTTTAAACCACATCCTAAGAACTTTCCTAAGGCTAAATTTAAAATCAAAGGACTGATGTCTTTAGTGGAGGACAGCTTAAGACAGCCTAATATTGACTCTGTCTTCTGGTTACTAGTAATCACTCTTATGTAGGTCTACAGTGAAAAAAAGGATCAAGTGGGACAAAAAGAAATATTAAGTGTGTGTGTGTGTGTGTGTGTGTGTGTGTGTGTGTGTGTGAGTTAAAAAATAAAACACTTAATCATACAACCAAAGCATATGCTGGAAATGAGAGTTTATTGTTAACAAATTTGTACCATTAACTAGAGGTCTAGCCTGCATTGCAATAATAATATAGGTACATGGACCCGACATAACTTAGGCTCCAACTTGAGAAGAAGCTGAAGAGGTTTTCTGCTCCTACACAGCAATAACAATGAAAAGGCCCTGCGAATTTGTTTGTTGGTGATGAGAGTGCATCTCAAGCTGGTAGCTACACTTGTCACTGTAGATTTTGTGGAAAACACACTGGAGGCATGAAAGGTGCAGGATCAAGGAAGTCATAGATTCTTCCTCTGTAATTTCTCAGAACTGCTGAGGACAGGCAGCATGTGACAGTGTAATCTTTGTGTGAAGGTTGGAGTGTGCAAAAGACCTCTTGAGCCAGTATGTGAAACTGTAAAAGTTAAGCCTGGGTTATAGTGCAGATCACAGTATCTTGAGGATCACAGACATCATTGAGACATCAGCGAAAAGATCTGCATATAAGTAGCACAAGGAGAGAGAGAGAGAGAGAGAGAGAGAGAGAGAGAGAGAGAGAGAGAGAGAGAGAGAGAGAGGGAGGGGGAGGGAGAGAGAGAGAGAGAGAAGACCTTGCTGCAAAGCTGGTGGGGAGGGGTGGAGTGGGGGTGCTATCTGTCTAAACCTTTGGATACCCAACACAGAGTAGCAGGATTTGGTGTCTGCCTTGCTACATTTTGGTCTTGCTTTGGTCCAGGATTTCCTGACTTCACTGCCATTTCCTTATGTTGGAATTGTAATGCATATTTTATACCATTGTTACAGGTACATAATTTGTTTCTGATTTTACAGTTGGCTACATTTAAGAGATTGCCTTGAATCTCACTAAAGACTTTAGGCTTTTAAATAATGTTCAGACTGAGAACAGACTATAGACTTTGAATGTTGAGAGGTATAGACTTTGTATCTAGTCAGTTTTGGTGTGTGATGTTTTTTATTACTAAGATTCCTTACAACACAGTTAATTTTAAAAAGGAAGTTATTTCTCTAGTGTTCACTATCATACAAAATAGAAAGGAAGACAATATTGCTCACAGAAGTCAGTTTAAACAAACTTGCAATCATTTCATTAGATAGATGCATCCTTCCTGAATGATATAAATACAAAATAACAGCCAAAAAAAATGTAGTATAGCTGTCAAGAGCTAATGCTATAGTATACTGAAGCTGGACTTTGACTACTCAGTTCTTTTTCTTTTTCTTTTTCCCTTGTGACACCTCTCCTTCTATCCTTTCAACCCCCTAAGAGTAGATAGGAGAGAAAAAAATAGAGGGCAAACTATTTCCATCTGATTAGGTCCATGGAGTTCCTTCATGCAAGTTTGATCTTCACCATTAGGATTTCCAATAACATTCCCCTAGCCTCCAGGTTTCTTCTTTGCACACAACTGCTTAACAAACTACAACAAACAGAAAACAGTAAACAACCAAAAGACTAACATCTCACAAACAACTTCAACTCTAGGGACAACTAGCATTCATGTGAATTTCAAACATCACACAATAGCAGAAACTATTTGCAGCTGGCAAAAGCAAGTCTTTGCTAGAGCACAGAGCACATCATTGTCCACTGGTGGGGACAGTCTGAAGCAGTCCCAGATCCCATACCTGGGATTAAAATGAAACCATATTATTTTTATAATATTTCTATGTTTTTCAAAGAAACCAAAATTCTCACTAAAATCATTAAAAGCAAAATTCTGTCTGTATTTTTTTTTTATTTTTATGTATTGGGTATTTTCTGTATTTACATTTCAAATGTTATACACTTTCCTTGTTTCCCCCCTCCCAGAAACCCCCTATTTCATCCCCCTCCCCCTACTTCTACGAGGGTGTTCTTGCACCCATCCACCCACTCTTGCCTGCCTGCCCTAGATTCCCCTACACTGCACTGCGGCATCTATCTAGCCTTCATATGACCAAGGATCTCTCCTTCCACTGATGCCTGACAAGGCCATGCTCTGTTACATATGCAGGAGGAGCCATGGGTACTCCTTGGTTGGTGGCTTAGTCCCAGGGAGCTCTGGGGCGTCTGGTTAGGTGATATTGTTGTTCTTCCTATGGGGTTGCAAACCCCTTCAACTCCTTCAGTCCTTTCTCTAACTCCTTCATTGGGGAATCCCTCACTCAGTATTTGTCAGGCTCTGGCAGAGCCTCTCAGGAGACAGCTATATCAGGCTCCTTTCAGTAAGCATTTCTTGGTATACACAATAGTGTCGGGGTTTGATGACTGTATATGGGATGAATCCCCAAGTGGGAAAGTCTCTGGATGGCCTTTCCTTCAGTCTGTACTCTACACTTGGTCTCCATATTTGCTCCTGTGAGTATTTTTTCCCCTTTCTAAGAAGGACTGAAACACCTATACTTTTGTCTTCCTTCTTCTTGACCTTCATGTGGTCTGAGAATTGTATCTTGGATATTCAGAGCTTTGGGCTAATATCTATTTATCATACCATGAGAGCATACCATGTGTGTTCTTTTGTGCATGTCTGTATTTTAGTAACACATATGATTTTTTTTAACTCAGCAAATGAGCATGGCAAATTGTTTAAAATTCAAGAATTTGTGCTTACTATAGATTTTGTTTTGAGTGTTTGACATAAAGTGCTTCTCATTTTACTTTTTGTGTTCTGTTTCTATCCTCACTCAGGATAATCACTTTGTTAAAAGTTAATTGAGTGACTGACATGAACATAGTTGATGAAGATAGTTTGACTGATATGCATAATGACAAAATCTTGAGATGTTTGAATACTCAAATTATTCAACTTAGGATTTAAAGCTCTGAAATGTAATTAGAAAAAATATACTAATAAAATATACATTAAACTATACAGTTGTAATTAATATAAGGATCTATGCTCTTATTTAACATGACTAGTAAGGTGTTCTATTATGTGGTTTTGAGAGCATAGCTTTAAAATTACAATGTAAGAGAAGCACTAGTTTAACAGCAAAGAAGGAATTTTATTTGAGAAAATGTCTATAACAGGTGGCCTTTAGCTAAATGTAGAAGCTTTTCTTGATTACTGATGTAAAAGGGTCTGTTATGGCAGTGTCCACTATTGGTGGTATCATTTCTGGGTAGTATAACAAAACAGACTGAGCAAGCCTTGGTTCGCAAACTGGTAAGCATCTTGCTTTTATTCCTACTTTAAATTCTTTGCCTGATTCATTCAGTATGAATCATATAAAGGTTTTTTTGTTTGTTTGTTTGGTTAGTTGGTTGGTTGGTTTTATTTGTTTGTTTGTTTTTATTTTGTTTTGTTTCCCAAGTAGCTTTTGATCATCATTTTTTCAAATTAATAGTTGTAAACCAGGGCAAGAGGCAATGAAATAATCTGATGGGTCTGCTACTTGGGAATCATTCTCTTTAATGCTTTTATAATGTGTTGAATAAGTGTTTTATAAATATATGCCATATCACTGCAATTTTTCATACTTTTACTGCCTGCATATTATTTTATCCTACTCTAAATAATGGCTTCCACTTTTTAACAGCGTTTACAGATTTACTTTTCTTTTATTTTTTTATAGAAATATTCTAATACTAGAAGATTTTTTTCTTATCCCTGTATTGTATTTTAATTTTGAACCTAAAATGATTAGAATGAAAGCAATACTCTCCTTTTATAGTAAGAGAGTGTGCTATGAGTGAGAAAGGTCTTCAACTGTATATCTCAAATCTACATTTGATAAAATTCCCTCAATAAAACAAAGATTATCAAACTCCAATTTATAAAAAGATAGCCAGTGTAGTCCACTACTAATTATAGTAACCAGCTCTATTGTAGAATGTTAGAGCACTGGTAAACCACCATAAATTCCTGAGCATCATATTAGCTTTCAACCCCTTGGTAGTAAACAGAAACAAGAAAAAGTGCTCAAGGTCAAACCAAGAGATGAACAATATTCATGAGACAAAGACAAACACTACGCTCCAAGGAAACACAGAAATCTGGAACAGTCCAGAAAGAGTTTCCCTAAGAGTACTGATTAATACAACAATATGCACCTCAGTGAATCTTAGGCTCACTAACTCATGCATATTTCTCTAGAGATCATTCAAATGAGCCACTTGCGTTTGTGCAATTGTCTCCAACAAGAATTAAATCCAGCAAGCCTCTCTTGGTCAGACTTCGTGAATCTAGAAAAGAAGATATACTTTGTTTAACAATTCTAACTTTCCCGTTTATTTTCAGATTCATCTGCACAAATGAGACAAGTTGACACAAGAAACAGACAAGTTGATCTATTTGATCTCACATTTGATCATGTAGGATGGCTGTTGCTTTTAAAATTCTCAACAAACTCGTGATAGTATACCATCGATGAAAGGCTAATTTTTGTTTTATTCTTTTTTGTTTTTCTCTTTTCTCCTTTTTTATCTTGTAATAGAATTCAGGTATTCTCAGGATTATTGCTTTTGGTTTAATTATCCTATTGATTAAAATTTTCACATTCTCATAAATATTTTCTAAAAACTAAAGATTTTTTTAAGGTGAGAAATACCCTGCCAAGGCAATAGTATGTCAAAAGATTAACTTTGGTCTTGACCACTGACTTTTATATCTATTAGTAATTAAATATGTAGGAAGCTAATTCATTTCCAGCCATTAATTTTCATTTCAGGTTAAGTGCTTTGTCTGTTTGACTTCATTTCAAATTATCAGGACCTGAACCTCACATCCTTGGCAAAACATAAAAAAAACCTCAAAGATCCGGGAGCCCAATGAATTTCTTTTCGGATAGAACTGACCATAGAGAATGAGAAAAGAACATCTTTTAAAAAAACAACTTCTAAATCTTCCATGAGACATGGAAGAACAAAACACAAAGGTAAATTTAAGGTTAGGAACTTTGACTATTGTTTTTAGGACAGTATTTCTGTATACCTGGCGTGCCAGATGTTTTTTAAGATGACCACTTCTATCTATTGTGTGGATTAATGTGGAATGCTCATCAGGAAAATGAACTTTTTCCCAATAAGAATAACTCAGTACGTAAATTAAACCATTGTTATTTACGTTAAATCAATGTATGGTATCAATAAAATGACTCCTAATGATATTCTGCTTCCTCCAGCAACAGGTGGCAACAAATTTAAAGACCCATGTGGAGGAATGAGTCAGCAAATCCTGACTGGCAGTTCATAGTGGGCCACAGGGTCACAACAGTAACTTCTGTGTCTGTTAACACCTAAAGCCTGCCTCACACCCTGAGAGACATTTGACAGACAACGTGGCCAGAATAACCAAGTAGATGGTGCCAACTACATGTAATGCACATTCATGAGCCAAGGGAGCCCAGGTGAAGGGTCTAAAGGTTTGCCCAATTCCCACATTAAATGAGCTTGCTTTTGCCACTTACCGGACTCCTGGAGTCTGTATTCTTGATTCTGAGCCTTCTCACCTGCCTCAAGGGTCTCAGTAGGTCCGCAAACAGAGGACATTATATGAAAGGGAAGCTAAATAAGAGGTCTCCATCAAATACCTCCCTCGACCCCCCAGAGCTCAGGAAATCTCATGGAAGAAGAGGAGGATAGATTGTAAAGAACCAGAGAGGATGGTTGCACATTTTAAAGAACATCCCCCAAAAGACTGCCAACACTCAGAGAATGTAATTCTGTCTTTTGTTTATATTACACTTTCCTTAGAGCCTGAAGGAGAGTCACACACACCAGACCTTGGAAAAGATTTGATCAGGTGAGTTCATATAGGAATTCGTGACCTAGGATGCTCCATGCCTTTGGGGCAAATGGAAAGAGTTTGTTTTTTTCTTTCCTCCAATCATTATCCTTTCCCTTCCTGAGGGTTTCTCCCTGGGCTTGCTTCTTCTCCAGGATTTTCCTTTTTATCTTCCAGCATTGTCACCATCTATGTACTACAACATCAACAAGGTGATCTACCAGTCTACTGTTATGTTAGGAAGCCTGGGAGAGCACACCACATCTAGGATATATACATTCTGTTTAAGATTTCTGGGGGAAAGTAAAAGCTTTTAGCACTTTAGACTTTCTTGTAAAAGAGCATGGAAAAAGAAAATAATAGACAACAGATGTAATTTTGGGGGCAAACATCAAACCAAAGCTTTTATGTGTGGCCATGGGTTTATTTTGTTTTGTTTTGTTTTCTTCCTCTTTTCTTTTTTCTTTCTTTCTTTTTTTTTGTTTTTTTTTTGTTTTGTTTTGTTTTTTGGTATGATTCTCTTCAATCTGACCCACAAAGGAGTATCCAGATGTCCTTTGGTCTCAGGGCCTTGGTTCAAATAAGACCCTAAGAACGTCACAAAATATTTGCTTATTCTATCTGTCCAACATCTTATAGGTAACTCCCATAATAAAATATACTATTTTTGTTATTTTTGTCTAATAATCTTGGGCTGACTCATTGGTCCTTCAAAACAAGGACTCAGAACATAACAGTTCAGATATTCTAAGGAAGTTTCACGTTTTCTAGTGCTGGGCTTTTTTTTTTTTCTTTTTATAAAAAGAAACTAACTTTGCATATTTACCAACCTATATATTTATAAGATTAACTAATGATATTTAATGATTTTTCTAATTTCTCTGGAGAATTTTTTTTCTAAGCAATTTGCAATTTCATAGGACCATGAGCCACTGGGTGATACTAATATACTTATGCATGTCTTTCTAATGAAGCTAAGGAGACAATTTGCTTTTGTGTCCTTTAAATAAATGCTAAGACCACATGAATAGAAACATCATTGCTCTGTATAGTTTCTCCTTCCCAAGGAGGATTGTAATGAAGTAAAAATCAAAATAACTGTGTCATTCTAAATTTGCTTATACAAATAAATCTAAGAAACAGAGGAGTACTGATGTCACCAGCTCAAAGCTAGAAGAAATAAACATTAATGAAGAGGTATTTTATTGTATCCAGACCTTGGAGATGCTTTTAAAATTGAATTTGTAAAAGACAGGAAGTATGTTATTAGATTTTAAAATGTTACAATAAAACCATGTGCTATATATTCTAAATGTTTCCGTAGTTCTCCCATTAGATTACATGGTATACATTTCAGACATCATTTTTTGCAGTTGGAAATCTGTACATATTCAGTCTGATGGCTGTCAACAGTTTTAAAGCCTTGGATGTAGTTCTGGGAGAAGTAAATTGTACTTATGGGAAGCAGGGAATCCATCAAGCAGTTAGAAATGACTGGGCAGAGAGAGCTACAAAGGGAAGAATTCCCTGTGTCTGAGGGTGTGGTGCCCGCGATTCAGTTGATCTGAAGCAGAGTAAAAAGGGCTCCTGGCTCCAGGCCCAATCTTTTCAAAGAAAGAAACAAGGAGATACCGCGGTGCTCCCGAGTCAACCCCAGAGCCCAGTGCATGCCTCTGTCATCAGCAGGCTTTTCATTATTTTTTCCCAAATCCCACTGAAAACCTGTGCACGAAAATGAGACTCTCCTAAAAGATATTCCACAGGATGTCACAGAAAAAAAACAAAAAACAAAAAACAAAAAACAAACAAAAAAAAAACAAAAAAAACAAACAAAAAACAAAAACAAAAACAAACAAACAAACAAAAAAACAACTTTTGGATGTTTCCATAGGCTGAGGAATGGGTGACACGAAGATGAAGAGAAAGAAAAGAAAAGCTAGAGGTTGACAGCCTTCGACTTGGGAAAAATACATCCAACTATGCTTAGTAACGTGTCCCAGTGTGGACAAACCACTGGGGCCTCTCTGGGTACAGAGAAAGCAAATGTCTTTGCATCAATTTCCACTGTGTGGGCTGAGGACATGTGCTTTACCACAGTCATCTTCTGATAGGGAAAACAAGAGCAGACTGTAAAGACCAAAACCAGTGTTAGTGTTTGCAGAGATTTTGACTTACTCTGAGTGCCAGAGTCTTCACAGAAAATCAGAGAGAGCACAAAATATTTTGAATGATCTAAAAGACAAAGGGCCAGAGCTATCTCTTAGGAAACTTGTACATTGTATTTATTGCTTTAAACATATCCATGCAATGTGGTCACATTCACCCCTGTACCCTGTCTTCTCTGATTCCCCCTGCTGCGGAGCCCTCTGTCCCTCCCAGCTGGTTCTTCTACTTGCAGGTTTGCTTTGGAGTATGAAGGTCTTACTCAAACAGCCATGGCTACAATGGCCATGCCAAATGATGTAGGAGTCCACTGCTCTACATTACAAACCGGGTTCTCTGGAAGATGGTTTCTGGAGCTAAAACTAGAAACCAGGGTGGTGGTGGGGGAGGAAGTGGGGGGGGGAGAAGAAAACCGCTAAGACAACTTGGCCGATCAAAGCGCACACTTTATTGAAGGGTTATCTCTCAGGAAAAAGGGGGAAGGCCCCATTCCCAAGTCGGTTCTGCGCAGGTGCCTGGAGTTTGGCAGGAAGCCTGAAGCATTGTGGGTTGTTCCAGGTGCAGGTAGGTGAACCCGGGCGAAGCCAGGGTCCAGGAAGATGTCTCTCAGACAGCAGCTCACCAGAGTAGTGAGCCGGGCGTGGTGGCGCATGCCTATAATCCCAGCACTTGGGAGGCAGAGGCAGGCGGATTTCTGAGTTCGAGGCCAGCCTGGTCTACAAAGTGAGCTCTAGGACAGCCAGGGCTACACAGAGAAACCCTGTCTCGAAAAACCAAAAAAAAAAAAAAAAAAAAAAAAAAAAAAAAAAAACAAGACAATGGGTTTTTCACCACATGTGGCTCTCCATAGTTGGCCAGTGTATCAGCCTGCCTCAGGCTGGGGGAGGGACACCACAAAATGACACTGTTACATGGTACTTTTCAACATCCTCTAACTATCTGAGTCCTTCAGTCCCCTCTTCCATGAGGTTTGCTGAGCCTTAGTAAAGGTGAAGTCAATATCCAACTTAGATCTGAGCATGCAAGAGCTACGAATTCTCATTTCCAAGTTAGCCATGTGTTCACTGAGAAAATAAGTTTCTCTGGACAAGACTAGGAGAAGCACTGGACTACTGGTATAAATGTAAATACTCAGAAGGCAGTTGTCCATTACTATGGCACCCATAGTAAGCTCCTGATAGTCCTCTGACATCTCCAGTGGGAGGATTCTGACTACGTTTCTAACACCAGGTACATACTTTTTCCTGTTAGAGAGGCTTAAATTCTGGTCAAAAAGTAATTGGCTACCTCCCGAACAATCATGTGACTATTATGCCTAAACAGTTACTATCATAGAATTTAGGGTTCACTGCTGAGTAAGATTTTGGAGCTTATTTTCATGTAGCAGTCTGTACTGCCTTTCACCCTATGAATGATACCTAGTTGGAGAAAACGGACAGCTGAATTCCGTCTTTAAATATCTATTTTTTTGGATCCAAAGCATGTAGGGTCTTAAGCAGGTGTCTTTATTGATTTAGGAGCTTCTGGTGGCTCCTTGGCCAAGAACTCAGAAGGAAATTTTCCTACACAAAGAAAGAGGATTTTTCATTCAAACAAACAAACAAACAAACAACAAAAAACCCTATGACTTCTGGGAGAAGCATTAATCATCCATGCAGCTTCAGACTTAAATCATTTCTTTTAACTGCTACCTAGAGAAAGTTTAATGTTTTGTCATGGAAAAAAAAATCTATGGTAGCTAGAATTTTAAAAGGGTGCATTCACTGTGGATGGCTAAGCACATGCTAAGGGTTTTCAATAGACTTGTTAGTGACTATTGCGTTCAGCACATTACAGCAGATTCCTAATGATGCCAAGGTTCAGTTCCTGTAGGGAGCCGGTTAACTGTGTCTTATTCCATAACCACCCAGCATGTCCCTAACTATGACCTGCTGTGTCCAAAATGCATGCTCTTTGTTACTAAAGGAGCCAGGTGTATATGGATCAGTGAAAAATCCATTCTCCTAACATGATAAATTTCTCAAGGCAGATGGTAGGTCAGTAATGTCACTTTAGTATATATAAAGGACAGCATGTGTTCTCATATTGAAAAGTAAAGTGGAGATTTATCAGATATCCAATGTAATTGAATACTTGGGATAGATTCAACTGAGTTTTAGGCAGTCCCCACGAAGGTTGAAGGCAGTTACTGAATTTATGACCATGATATGATCCTGTTCTCATGATCTTGGTGACTTCTGTGTGAAAATGAAGTGTGATAAAACTGGTGATTATCCTAATAATTCATACCCTATGTAATCTGATTTAAAAAAATATACAATAATAAAAATGATTTTTACAAGCTATTTTCATTGACATGGGAATATTATGCAAAATATTAAGAAAAATCATGATTTGGTTTTAAGCATCTGATGTTAGAATAAAATTAAATGAATAAAAGTTAATAATAATATCTACCACTTTATTATTATAATTTTTAATTTAAGTTTTCTTCAAAAGAAGGACTCTGAAATAAACAAAGAAGGCTTTTAGTATCACACTTAGAATGATAATAACTGTGAAGTTTTAGCCCTCTGAATATAAATGTTAAGATTTTCCTAATGTATGCTCATGGTATATATATATTACATTGTACAACTATCTCAATTATCTGCAATATTGATTTCCCACACATAAATGTGTTCTATTTCCACTATACTCAAATTTTACTAGTATACATTTATATAGTTGGGTACGCAGGAGACTATTCCTAATAATACAAAGAACAGAAAACTGAATGCTCTCTTACTTTATACCCATTGCCACAACAGAAAAGTAAATCTTTGCTTTTACTTAGGTAGATGCTATTGAAGGCACTTAACGAACTTTAGTTTACCATGTATCTGAACAGAGCCATTAAAAAAAAAGTATTTGCTTAAGTTGCTGAATTTTATGTAAACCAAAGCAGATGAGGTTAAAACAGAAATAAACAGTAATTAAATTACCCAGAATTTTCTGGATGAAATAAAACAATTCTTTACAGTTTCTAGGTAATGGCTAAAGTGTTCCTGGCAGGCAAGAAAAGCATAATTAACGGCACAGCGAAGCGTCGTTTTCTGTTCTTTTTGGCAATTGAGTCTACTATGTTGAAAGCTGTTAAGTAGAGTATTTGGGTTTCATATTAATTTGCATTTCACTTCATTGCTCTTTACTGTTTTGTAGGCAGGAAACAGAGAGGTCTGGGTTCAACACAACAAATTACTGTACAAAATAAGAAATTGCTACTCGAGCGTCTTCTTGTTTCTACTGTGTGTATCATGCTGTGAGCAAAACGGAAGATTAAAAAAAAAAATGAAAAAAAAAGAAAATGAAAAAGAAGTGTTGAGTCTTTAGAGGCATTTCAGCACCAGATCCACAGTATCAAAAATAGCCCCCAAACATGGTGGGAGTTATCTAGAAATTCAGCAGTTTGCAAACAAGTGCACTAGGGAGTATTTTTTTCACACTAAAATATTTTTGCTACACATCAGTAAGTCCTTGAGGAGAGCATGCTGGTTCCAAAGGCCTGCAGTTTGATATGGAAATAAAAGAGCGATATTTAGCCAGAGCTCACAGGGAAGTAGCACTGGGGACTGCTCTTTGTAGTGACTGCTCCATTTGGCCAAGAGTGAGTGGTTCAACTACTGGGATTAGAAATGTGCAGAGAAGGGGAGACCACCTCTAGTAGAGAGGCATGGCCCCCTGAGGGATAGGGTCATACACTCATCTCAAAGTTTTTAACCCAGAAATGTTACTGTCCTAAGAAAGAACAGGGACAAAAATAAAATAAAATAAAAAGCAAAAAATTAAAAAAAAAAAAAAATTGGAGGAGAGACTGAAGGAAGGACCATCCAGGCACTGCCCCACCTGGTGATCCATCTTTGTCTGCAGACACTAGAACCTGTTGCCATGGGGATTTATCCTGTCTGCAGACACTAGAACCTGTTGCCATTGTCAAGAGGTGCTTGCTGACAGGAACCTGGTGTGGCTGTTCCTTGGGAAGTTCTGCCAGCAACTGACCAATGCAGATGTGACTGCTTGGGTCCAGCTATTAGACAGAACTCAGGGTCCCTGGTGAAGGAGCTGGCAAAGGACTCGAGAAGCAGAGGAAATTGCAACCCCATAGGAAGAACAACATTGACTGGCCAGACAACACAGTGTTCCCAGTGACTGAGCACCAACCAAAGAGTGTACAAGGAAGAACCCATAACTTCAGATACATATGTAGGAGAGGATGGGTTTGTCTGACATCAATGGGAGGGGAGGTCCTTGGTCCTGTGGGGGTTTGATGCCCCAGTGTAGGGGGATGCTGGAGGGGTGGGGTTGGAGAGGGTAGGTGACTGAAGGACCACCGTCATAGAGGAAATGGGAGGGAGGAGAGGGCAGATGTGGGATAATAGGGTTGTGGGGGGGTAACCAGGAAGTGTGATATATTTGAGACATAACGAAATAGAATGATTAATAAAAATTTTAAAAAGGAAAGAAACTAGGCATTTATTTTAATCTTGTTCTTTGTCTATTTGTCTCTGTCTCTGTCTCTCTCTTCCTCTATTATTCTATCTCTTTTTAAAAGTGACTTACTTACTTTTATGTTCTGTATACCAGTGTTTTCCCTGTAAGTATGTCAATGAGGGGCTATTGGATCTCCTGGAACTAGAGATGCAGACTGCTGTGAGATGCCATGTGGGAGCTGGTAATTAAACCTGGGCCCTCTGGAAGAGCAGCCAGTGCTCACAACTTCTCTGCCATCTCTGCAACCTTCAAAAAGATTTATTGCTAATTTTATTTGTGTGTGTGCATGCATGTGTGTACAAAGTCACACATGACAGAATGGCAGTGCACTGGATCCCCTGGAGCTGTACCTTTCTGGGGATTGTGAGACAACTAATACAGATCCTGGAAAGTGAACTTGGTGCTCTGTGAGAGCATTCAGGCTCCTAACTACTGAGATATCTCTCTGGCCCTGCATTTTCATTTCTTAACTCCTGATTCTTTGCTATTGTCTATTTGTATAATATTTCTTTTTTTTTTATGAATGTTAGTATATGGTTAGCATATGGATCTCAGCTTGGCAGAATCTAGCATCACTGAGGAGGAAACCTTCGAGACATGCCTCTGAGATAATGTATGTCAGGCAGGCCAGTGAAGTATGATCTAGATTAGACAAACCTAGGTTGGGGAGACGGCATTATTGAGCTGAAAATCCTGGTCTTCACAAGATGGGAAATGTTGTCTGAACACCAGCAGCCATCTCCCTCTGCTTGCTGAATGGGAAAGGAATGTAGCCAGTTTCTTAAGCTGCTGTGCTAATGGCTTCCTTGCCTATAGCCTGGAACTGTGAGCCCAAGTAAGCTTTTCGTTCCTTAAGGTCTGCTTTTGTCTGGTAGTTTATCACAGCAGCTCTAGACAAGACACCTATGATTTCCCAAGACTCTGATCACACAATTTAAGATTCCCTAACAATAAACGATCTTGTGTGTCTATGTGAATATGCATATTTTTGCTTATGTGTATACCTATGGCTGCAAGTATGTATAATCAATCTTCCTGCTTACCACTGGAAAGAAAAAAGTAAAAAGAATGGAACAAAATCTTAGTATACTCAAGAGTTTATTCCTTCTACCTATTAATTAATTCTCTGTTCTATTGGGAACAATGCTATCTTGTACTACTGTTCTTAAAACCATTACAATGCTTTGCTTGTGTGCCTATATCAACTTATTGACCTATGAGATAACCTAAAATATTTTGATTATTTGAGCCCTGACACTCTTGTTGTATACATAATTTTCACCAAAAACTTGTAAAATGATACATAAAAATTGGATCTTTACGAAGCAAGGAGAAATTCTGTATTGAAAACGCTTTAGTGTTGGCTGTCCTCCAGATGCCAAACAAAGTTGTTTAAATATTTGCTCATTAGTGAAATGAAATGTTATGATTTTAATTCATTCCCAATTCTTGTTTACTATGTTTCAAAGCAACTTTTTAATATGTGCTCTAATGGTTTCTCTGGAGCGCTTGTGTTATAATCTGTTTTCTTTTTCTCTTAACTGGATATAAATTAATGAGGTAATACCGAATGAGTTGCTAGGCCCCTCTAACGTCTTCCTAGTGGTTTGTTTGAGAGTTTTGCTGTGCCTCTTTGTACTACACCAACCCCCGCCCCCAGTGTAAACCACTAAATATATTATTGAAAAAAATTAATATTGTAGCAGAGTTTATCATAAATAAGAACCTGGGGAGGAAGATCCTTTATAATTTTAGTGCTTTCTTGAGACAGAAATATAAGTAGACAAATGTATATAAATACATAACATGAATAGGTTTTCTGGTTGTATTGGATGAAAAGTTGGTTTGCCAGAATCAGATAAATGTGTGAAAATCAATTCAGAGTTGCACAGTCTGATCTGAAGGGAAAGGACTGAACAACAGCTACTTTGTTTATATGCTCTGTCTCTGTCCTCTAATCCACCTTTTCTCTGCCATCTCTATTTTCAGTGGCCATTAATAAAATTAATGTTGTTACCTCCTTCTAATTCCTTTTTCTCTGGATTTGCCATGGGAGAGCTTGAGAGCAAGAAGGTGACTAATTGACATCTCTAAACTTCAACAGGAGTCAGGACCCTTCACCCCAAGTTCCTTCAGGTTGGAGACTGTTATTTCCTCTAATTTCCTCCAGAGTGTCTAGGACCATATTACAAAATAAGTATGGAATACCTACTTGGCAAGAGAACATCTCAGAGATTATGAAGTTGTATCCTCCTGTGTGGCCATTTTTTGTTCTTTACTTTTTTTTTTTTTTTTTTTTTTTTTTTTTTTTTTTTTTTTTTTTTATCCTTTGAAAAGGATTTTTGCTAAAATGAGCCCATAGCCCTTGCATGCAACAGAGATAAAACGATTCTATTTGGTTAGCCACACTCTGAATCCTAATTCCATGCATCATTTCTTTTTATTTAATTTTTTCCCAAAAGCTAAATAAATGAACTTGTTAAAAACTTATAACAATATTAGCCTGCGGTAAAGGCAATTCAACAGGCCATTGTTATTTTCAACAAAAGTCAAGAGAAAATTTTGGGATAGTGGTCCATTTAATTTCCCTTCTATTTTGAATACTACCCTGATGATTGTTTAAAGAAAATTCTAGATGACCTGACTTTTCCTTTAATTATGATCACACAACAACTCAGTTAGTGCCATGGGGATTTTTGAAATACTGGCTGAATTCCCATACAAACAATACATGCTTTTGAAAATATGCTGAAATAAAGCTTTAAAGGGTTTGGACACTTTTGCAATTTAATTTTATAAACACAGCTAATAAATGCATATCAGAATATTGGGTTTGTTCCTATATATAGTATATGTGGTCAGTAGCATAGAATTATTTATACTTATATGTTTAATCCATCTAGGATAGATAACCTATTTTGTTTAATATGTTAAGTATACCTATCCTATTTTATATGACGTATTTGGCTTCCTTGTTCTCTGTTTTATTGAACAAAACAAAAAAATAACTTGAAATGAAAATTGGGAGACTGCTTTTTTATAAAGGAAAGCAATATTCCTTACTGTACACAGTACAGAATATAATGCAGCTCGGTGGGATGTACAGAGCCCTGGTCCACGGAAAGTAGTTCAAATCAACTTCACAGTAGACTTCCCACACTCTGGAAAAGAAGCAAATGAATGAAAGAAGCTCCACACTTTCAGAGGGTTGGCTCTCCAGGAGGGACATGAGTCCGGTGGGAATGCAAAGTGCTACTACTGTCCAGCATCCCTTGACAGCACAGACTGCCATCACAACCGGAGAGGGACAGCTTAGGCTATAGAAGATTCTTTTCAAACTCCCCAAAACAACATAAATTCATTAAGGAAAACAAACCCCAAACCGGTATAAAAAAGAGAGGAAAAACAAAAAAGAACCCTCAATATCTATACAGCATTTACAACCAATAAATCTCTAGCCAGCTGAGGTAAAATACACCTCTATGTATAGGCTTTGTGTAGATTAGAAAGCTATATATATATGCTTATGTTAGAGTCCATTTATTAGAGTACAATGCTAATTAAGGCCCAAGCTTTGGGTTTGACAACTCTGTGGGCTTACTAGCTTTCGAGAGAAAACCTTAGGTTCTCATAACTCTAAAATGGGCCCCTCATTCCTGTGAACCTCTTTTTACAAGTCATGAGAAGGCTGTGGAGTGCCTCACTTGTGGAACAGCAAAGAATGTAGTGCTGAATTTACATTCTTGCCAATCATAGTGATTTTTCCAATGATGAAGATGAGAATTTCTGTCAAGAAAAGGCTCTTTATTTTACATTTTTCTTACATTCCATCTTAGTCTTGAAGTACATTAGATCAGGACTAAGTAACTAATAGAATGTGAACAAAACAAAAATATTGCTATTTCTATGCTTATGATTGAGACACATCACTCAGAAGTCAGTTGCCATGCTAAGTAACCATCACTTGAAGGATCTAATCTGAAAAATCCAAAGCCTCCGTCCAGTAGACAGAAGCGCCACTCCACTAAATTGGAAAAGCCATCATGGGGGGTAGACTTGCTAAGTTCAGTTGAGCTTGCAGGGATTTATAATCTACAGCATCTTGATTGCACATGTTTATGAAAACCTTAATGCAAAAGTGGTACCCTGAAGAGATCTACATTCTGGCATTTGGAACATGTTGTCTTTTATGACAGAAGGGACACAGATATTCCTAGTATCCTACAATTTTTTTTTCTTTCCTCTCTTTATTAGATATTTTCTTCATTTACATTTCACATGTTATCCAGAAATTTTCCCTTACCCTCCCGCGTCCCCGCCCTGCTCCCCTACCCACCCCCTCCCACGTAATGGCCCTGGCATTCCCCTGTTCTGGGGCATATAGAGTCTGTATGACCAAGGGNCCTCTCCTCCCAATGATGGCCAACTAGGCCATCTTCTTCTATATATGCAGCTAGAGACATGAGCGCAGGGGGAACTAGTTAGTTCATGTTATTCTTCCACCTAGAGGGTTGAAGACCCCTTCCGCTCCTTGGGTACTTTCTCTAGCTCCTACCTTGGGAGTCCTGTGTTCCAGCATATGCTATAGTGTTTATTGTTATCCTACAATTTTACATAGAGGAAAGTAAAACTGTTTGTCTAAAGGTAGAGCTATGAGCCAAGTGGATTATTATTGCCAAGCCTTTGAAAGATAATGAATGTAAATGATAGTTAGATTAGAAAATTCTGAACTGATAAGAACTAGGACTTGAATGTTGTGTCATACGAGGCACAGAGGCACTTCAGAATGAGGCAAATGTCGTTTTCAAGTGAAAACTCTGTATATCTTCTGGGACAAGAGGATAATCTGTGAGAGGCAGGGTAATATGTTCCTTACTAAGAGGCACACTTTTTAATCCCTGAAATATGTGACAGTTTTAGCTTATATAAGAAGGACGACTTTTCAGATGCAGCAGGGGGTTAAGTATATTGATGTGCAGAGATTATTAAATTGCACTCAGTGCAATTATGAAACAGAAGGCAGGGGAGTTTCATAGAAACTGAAGGATGTGTGAAGCCCACTTTGAAGATGGAGGCAGGAACCTTTATCCAAGGGATACAAGCCTTCTAGAAACTGAAAAGATTGTGAATCAGATTATCATCTAGAGTACCCAGAATGAGTATAAGACCATTATATCAAGATGTTAACCTACAGCAAACTCCTGTGGAAGAGTGCTTTCTATACCTCTAACACAACAGATTCTTTTAGTCTTGGTAGGTTATGCTCTTTCTAAGTAAGTTTTTATAGGAATAGTGAGTAATACTTCTGTGTACATATTCCCCAAAGAGCAGTAAACATTAAAGAAATTGTGACGTTAGCCATTTTTTTTTCAACTTGGTCTCTAAGCAACTCTTGCATAATAGCAAGATATCAAGTTCAAACACAAAGTCCAGGAATTCTTTTTACTCTCTTCAATTTTAAACCGTTGTCATATTCTGCACGGGAGAAGACACTTTGAATTACAATTAGCCATAGGATGCATGATACAGTTACTTTTACTGGAATTTAAATTTGCTATTTAAGCTTATGTGTGTCTTCTTTGCTAAAATATCAGTTGTTTGAGAAGAGATTAGGAGACTTGCTTTGTTTGCATTTTCTAAATCTCTGTCATCACCAGACCCATCTTGTGTTGATTAAATACTGTTTAAATCAGTTAGAATTTCAGGGTATCTTTTTTGTTGTTGTTGCCCTTTCCAAATTATGCATAAGTTACATAAAATAAAAGGTTCAGGTCAGTATTGTGACACAGCCCTCTAATTTTGGCACTTGGGAGACAGAAACAGTGGCAGAGGCAGGCAGGACTCTGAGTTCCAAGCCAAACGAACAGCACAATGACATGCTCTCTCATAAAATAAAATCAAATAATAAAAAAAATTTAGTACATGATACGGCATTAAGGAGTTCAATAGTTTCCAGAATTTTTCTTGTGTCTCTTTTGCCATCAATTTCCATTTGCCAACACATATTTTCTGTTTTAACAGGATGTTTATTATCCGTGGGTTGTCATGGTGGAATTGCAACATAAACTGTTTATCCATGTTTACAAGTTGTGATGATAGATGTTTATCTGACTTGATCACAAATTGATAAGATTATCTGAAATCACTCCAAAGAACTGGTGCCATTTTCTATCTTTGCCAGCACTTCGTTAGAATGGCATTTGCTCTGTCCTTGCCAAGAGGCTGTGCAATTCAACTTTTTATTTTGACTTGACTAAAGATATTGAAGTGGCATTCCATTATTGCTTTAAATTTTACCTTAAGGGTAATTAATTGAGGATACTTTCAAGTATATCTATATGTCTTTTACTTCAAGTATTTGCTTAAGTAAGTCTTTGTCTTTTTTTTTTTAATAAATCAATTAAAATTTTATTATTGCTCAAAGATTGTTTCTAAGTTTTGGAAATTATACTTTATTTCCCCCTTGTGTTTTCTGTGAGTTTGTTACTAAACAGTCCCAGTACTGAATTTCAATGATCAAAAACCTTTCAGTTTGACGTGAGTGCTCATTGTGTAAAGGCACTTGCTGACCAAGTTTGATCCAGGAGACTCACAAGGTGTGAAAGGAGACTCATCTCTGTAACTTGTCACCTGATCTTAGCCATGAAAGCATCATAAATAGGTAAGTGTTTCTTTTCTTTCTTTTTTTTTTTTTTAAATCCAACAACAACAAAACCAACACACCAGTTTTAATGAAGCCTATTTTCCATTTGACTTTTGCTTATAATCATTCAACATTGTGTCGACTTTTTCTTTAACTAAATAGAGCATTCTGGCCATATAAAACACAGCTTCCTTATAACGTTTTAGTATATGTAAATAACTTAGTAGAATTTCTTGTTTGTTTGTTTGTTTGTTTGTCTGTTTGAGACAGGGTTTCTCTGTATAGCCCTGGCTGTCCTGGCACTCACTTTGTAGACCAGGCTGGCCTCGTACTCAGAAACCCGCCTGCCTCTGCCTCCCGAGTGCTGGGATTAAAGGCGTGCGCCACCACGCCCAGCAACTTAGAATTTCATTCACTCTTCCATTCTCTCTCTTCTCCCCGCTCTAATTAATGTGTCTGTCTCTCTTGCCAGTTGGTCCCCCTTCTATTTCCATATCATTCTTTTCTAGATTCAATCTATAAGAGGTAAACACATTATACATTTTCTGCTTCTGGATTATTTCCTTTGGCATGATAATCTTATTAAATCCATCTTTCTGTATATCTTACTGATTGTGTACAATCCCATTTCATGAATCTCACCGTGCCCTTGTGTCAGTAACCCTCTTTTGAGACAATGCCTTACTATGTATCTCTGGATGGCCTGGAATTCACTGAGTAGACCAGGAGGGTTTCAGATTTACTGAGATCAGTTTGCCTTTGCGTCCCAAAATGCTGAGATTTAAAGGGTGAACTACCATAGTATGGTAATGTCTTACTAAAGTTATAAAATATATATTTGTTATTTTATTGAGCTTCTATTGTTTTATATTCATTGTATGTTTACCTGAGGATAAAATGGCTGAGTTCAGCCGGGCGTGGTGGCGGGCGTGGTGGCGAACGCCTTTAATCCCAGCACTCGGGAGGCAGAGGCAGGCTGATTTCTGAGTTCGAGGCTAGCCTGGTCTACAAAGTGAGTTCCAGGACAGCCAGGGCTACACAGAGAAACCCTGTCTCGAAACCCCCTCCCCCCAAAAAAAATGGCTGAGTTCTATGATAGTACCATTCATATTTGGAAAAATGCAGTCATAATTCTTTCCACAGTGTTTGGAACAAATAAATAATCAGTTCCTATGAGAATTATTGTTTTACTAACTCTGGTTGTGTATGACTATATATTTATCTACTTCTCTCCTTACTGCTGCGATTCTTTAATTTTATTTTTTGGGTTGTTTTAGGTACCTTTGGAAGAAATTTTAATTTTGGTTTGAATTAGGGCTGAAGTATGTAGCCATCCTTGGTTCTAAATGCCTGACTCTTGGATACCAGCCTACTAAGCATTGCTACCACTCTGAGCTTCAACATATAATGTTCTTATAAATCTAATTTATAGTTAGAACTTATCTGTCTCCCAATTTCTGGCATGATTTTGCTTTTAAATCTATTTCATCTCTATGAATATATATATATATATATATATATATATATATATATATATATATATATATAAAATGCCACATTTTATTTGTTGTTTCTATCAATTTATTGATATTTTTGTTTATGGACTATCTGTATATTTACATATAAAGTGAGATTTTTTTGTAGTTAGTATACAGTGGATCTTGTTTTTTTTTTTTTTTTTTTTTTTTTTTTTTTTTTTTTTTTTTTTTTTCGATTTGACAATCTGTATACCTTTCTACAATGATTTTAATTCATTTTATTGTTATATTATATTGTCATATGTCAGTGCACAATATAGAGATTTTAGTATCAATACTTAATTCATCACAATGTACCTTGAAGTAATAATAATAATACCACAAAATAACTGGAGAAACTTTACAAAGAATAAGTCTACTTACATGCAAATTCTCATTTTCTATGCTTCTATTTCCATGTATTAAAATTCTATATACAATGGAAATTCAGCATAAATGACCACAATTTATCTTTAAAAGAAATAATTTCTAAAATTATATATACTTTAATATGAAAAACCATAAATTTAATAAACTAAACAGTCTTCACCTTTCCTCCATAGATAAACGCTCTGGTTGTTTTCTCTATGTGTTACTTCCAGGCTTCCGTTCTTCCAGCCTGTGTCAACTTGATGAACTAATTTTAGCTTGTCTTGTGTTGAAAGAGTCTACTACAAGCATATTCTTTCAGCTTTCCTGCGTAAGAAAGTGTCTTTACTTTATTTTTAGTTTTGAAAGTTAGTTTTCTTGTAAGTCAGTTTTGGTTCAACTTTAAAAACTATTTTGGATACAGTTCATTTCCCCTCTGATTTGAAATGTTTCTCCAGAGACAGTTTTCTTTAATAGTCATTATTGCTGTCCTTTATAGCATGGATGTTTCTCTCTGTCTCTGCTTTTGAAAATGTTTATTTCTCTTTGATTTACAGAGGCTCTGGTACAACGGATTTGGATGTGGTTATATGTGTGTTCATCTTTCATGGGCTTTCCTGACAATTTAACATGCAAAATACATATGGAAATTAATTTTGTTAAGGATAGAAAATTGTGAGCCAGTGCAGAATGTTTCTCCCATCTTGTTCTCTATCCTTGTCTTTTTCTGATTATTCACTCATCATTTGTCTTAAGGGGAAATCCATTTCTGTATCTCTGTTCACTATTACTAATGTGTATAATGATGCTTATGCATGCAATAATTACCAATAAACTCTTCCAACTATTCTTTCTTCTTTTTACTAGTAAAATTGACACTTCCATTTATAGTTTTGAGGGGGTTTTATAGTATTTTTGAGATAAATCCATGTAGCATTAAAAAAAAAAGACAAATTATCTCTTTTCTATTCAAATATGACCCTAGGTGAAATAAAACAAAAACATACTACCAAGCAATTTAGAACTCCAAACAAACTGTAAAGTGGGATTAGTCACTGTGTATTAGTTGTTATCATTTCTGATAGCCATTAAAAGCCTAAGGGCAAAGGTGGCTGGCATAATAAACTTTACCCCAAACGAACAGGTGAGAATAAGTGTTCTGCTTGAACTATGCTTCTATTGCGTTAGTGATCTGGTGCCTGGTTTTGTCTCCATCCATCACACTTTCATTCAGACTCATCAAGATGAGGTTCAGTAAGAGGATGACAGAATTTGGATATGATGGGCATGCTTGTTGTGATGACAAACTCCTTGACTCACAAGGTGATAAGGCAAGAGGGATCATAAATTTTCGATTCATGTTGGGTATGTAGCTAGATGGTTCATCAAAGAAATAAGTATATAGTTGGGCGTGGTGGCACACGCCTTTAATCCCAGCACTCAGGAGGCAGAGGCAGGTGGATTTCTGAGTTTGAGGCCAGCCTGGTCTACAGAGTGAGTTCCAGGACAGCCAGGGCTATACAGAGAAACCCTGTCTCGAAAAACAAAACAAAACAGCAACAACAACAACAACAACAACAACAACAAAAGAAATAAGTATATAAATGAAAGAGAGTTGGCCTAGAATTTGATTTCTTGCTCCACTAAATAAATAAATAAATAAATAAATAAATAAATAAGTTAATAAATAAGTAAAAGAAACTAAGTAGAATTTGAAAGCATCTATAAGTTATACAATTAAGTTTTGAATGAGATAACCCAAACACAAGCACATATATATATATATATATATATATATATATATATATATATATATGTGTGTGTGTGTGTGTGTGTGTGTGTGTGTGTGTGTGTGTTTTATTATTCAAATCAGTTCCTTATCATATTAAATAGAGTTGTGTCTATTTAATAAGGCTGAGATACAGAATCTAAAAATTCATTAGAATTATGCACTACCTTTGTGATTTGATTAACCGTTTGCCACCTGCCCAAATTGGCCCTAGCCCACCCTGACTTTGGAAGTGGTAGAGCCTTAACAAGTTAGGCTTTGCTGGTCTTAGCTCTTTGTGTCAATGGAAAGAGCATTTATAGGAGATTTTGACACCTAATCTCTTAGATTTTCTTTCTCTTTGTATTTCACATTCTGGCTGAGCAGTGAGTGGTTTTTGATCTTCTGTGCACTCTGGCTGTGAAGGACTGATTTGTCAGAGGTCTAAAAGCAATGTAGCAGTTGTGGTTTGAATGTAAAATTTCCCCACATGTTCCTGTTTGTATATGTATGATCCCCAGCTGCTGATGATACTTTGTAGCTTGTGCAGCAGCCTTTGACACCTATATGCTAGAGGTAAGTCACTAGGGACAGGCTCTGAGGCATTTTGCTTGGCTCTTCTTCCCATTTCATCCTTGTACTGGATCTACCACCACAGTCTGATCAGCTACTGTGAGCCCTTAACCCTACTGTGTGAACCACTCCTTCCTCCAGGGCATCTATTCCAGGAGGAACTGTATAGTTAATTTTCCTAATAATAAATACTCATCAATCTGGCCACTGCCATAACTGTTCAGAACCACCCACACTTGATATGATTATTTTCATACCATTTATGTCACTGTTTTCTATCTATGTTAACTTAAATGTGTATACCTATAGAAACCAAACAAAAAACAGGTAGAAATTTATAAACTTTAAAAATAATCATTTCTGTGTCCTGACAAATAGCCTCATATTAATATGTAAGCTTCTGGTGTATTTATATTCTTTCATGTGTGCATGTTTTATTTTTATCACCTTAAGTTTGAAAATCAGTATGCACAATTTTTCAAATACAGTATGAATTGATCTTTTTTGCCTTTAATTTAGAAACTGTTTTCTCTCTTTTTATCTCACTGTATATAAATATATATTCATAAAGTAATTATAATCTATCTATCCATCTATCTATATCTAATGTAATTATTCCCTAGATATGTCTTATTTTGGTTATTTATTCCTCTAATATTGGTCACTTAGCTATTTCCCATTTAGGAGTTGCTAGAAGCAATGCTGGGATTGATCACTCTTCCTAACTTCATTGATCTGGTGTGACTTCTACCACCAGGAATTTATCAGTGCAGATCTGGATTCTGTTTGTCTGGATGGCCATCTTCCCAGCTGTCTTTGGACAGATCCTCTTATCCTATATCTGTCTTGGCATAATAGATGCTCATCGTGTTCTGCAAGTGAGACCTTGTGAGATTACCTAATATAATACCCTGAAGCAAAGAAAGAAAGAAAAAAAGAAAGAAAGAAAGAAAGAAAGAAAGAAAGAAAGAAAGAAAGAAAGAAAGAAAGAGAGAAAGAACTTCTCAATCTTCCTCAAACCAGGAAGTAAACAACATCAGACATTGTATAGGTTGTGCACAAAAAGTAGATATTAAGTACTCTTTTACCCAACATGCTTCACTTGAAAATAACTTAGTTACTAAGTGATGCTTTTATCTGCATCTCACTAATTTAGTTTACAAAAAGTGTTTAGTCTTTAATATTCATTCTTGACATTGTAGGTGAATCCAGGGCAAGAAGGTAGTCAGGCCTTGTGTGAGCATTAACAGTTTTCCTAGGTCTTCAGTAAAATACGTGTATTTTTTTAAATGATTATCCATGGCTAATTCGATATGAAAAATCAACGTGGTTGAGAGTCACTGGGACTTTACTTCTAATTGTGTTTACATTATTACAGCCTTGTTATTTTTCTCCATTGGTGTTATGCCTGTAGTTTCTATGTTGGATTCCCACCCCAAGGTGGGTCTAAGATTGCATAGCTAAAAGCACACCAAAGCCCTGAATCATTTAAATGTGATAAAAATCAATTTTACCTGTGTTATTCCCAGCTGAATGCCACTTCTGGTGTGCACCAGCCTCAAAAGAAATTAAAAGATAAGTAACATGATTACAATCAGATTAGCTTGCCTAGGCAGACAAACAAGATTGCAGAGTTCTGTGAGTTAAGATACTTACTTCCTAGTGAGCCTGGTTTACATCACATTAAGCAGAAATGAGTTTCCGATATGTATACGACAAAACAAAGTGGGAGAGAAATTCCAGCCTTGTAGCTGAATGTGAGTCAAGGAAACTGTTATTTTGTGACTGTTCAAGAATTACTGCCTGTCAGGAAACTTTATACAGTTTCTTAAGGGAAAAAATGAATCATTCTCCAAGACTTCCTGGTTGTTCAAACTAAAATAAGTATTTCTTTGACTAACTGAGCTCATGAAAGTCAGGAGGAGAATGAAGAGGGGTGGAAATCTTGGCTCCCAACTTTTTCTCCACTGAAAATGGATAATGAATAATATCGAATAGCAAACGATGGTGAGTCACATCTATGCAGAAAAGACAAACACATAAGAGTGAATTATCTCAAGTAAGAAAACTGTCCGTTTCATTAATATGATATTGACTGTGGATATCAAAGCTTCCAGTTCTACTAGTCTTATTTAAAAGATAGTTTTTTTTTTAAATACACTAGCACAAAAGTAAAAAAAAAAAAAAAAAAAAAAAAAAAAAAAAAAAAAAAAAAAAAAAAAAAAAAAAAAAAAAAAAAAAAAAAAAAAGAAAAAAAATGAAAAAGAAAAAGAGTATCACCAAGAAGAGAAACAATTTGAACAATGATCATTCAAGCAAGTTTGTTAATATCATTCTCATTTTTTTTTCCTTTCAATCTACAAGGCTGAGCAAACCATATGGGGCAAGCAAGTAAACAGAACTCTTCCATGGCCTCTGCATCAGCTCCTGACTCCAGGTTCTTGCACTGACTTCCTTTGATAATGAATGATTATATGGAAGAATTAGCCAAATAAACCCTTTCTTCCCCAACTTCCTTTTGGTTATAGTACTATCCCACAGCAACAGTAATACCAACTAGGACAAAATTTTGTGATAGGAAAGTAGGGTATTGTTGTGACAGACCTGACTGTAGACTTTGGGAAGGGTTGTAGAAGGACTTGGGAACTTTGGGCCATAAACCACTGAGTGTTCAAAGCTTGGTGAGCTGTTCTATGGCGTCTTGGAAGATAGGGATGTTGAGAGAAATGCCATACTAAAGAAGTAGCACCTACATGACTCCAATAGTACTGTGTTCAGCTCCCAGTAAGAGGTACAACCTTGGCCACCTCTGGAAACCAGATTTTGTACTCTGACAAGATATAAGCCTTGCTTGTGAAGTCTCAGAGGAAAGAAGCTACTCTATGAGGCCAACAATCTGTTCTGTTTGGTCAGATGGAGCTGAAGAATCAGCTGTGATTAATTAGAGACCAGAAACACTAATGTGAAACCTTTGTGTTGCTGGTCAGTTTCAGTTAAGCAATCAGTAACAATTAAGAAGAGACCAGTATCATTGAGGTCCTGAAATCTTCTGGGAAGTGTTTTCTTGAATCAGAATAGGAAAGCGGTGTTCCAGAGGGGGCCAAGGTTGTATGTACCTCATGCTGGATACTGAACATGGTATTGGATCAGAAGTCCAGGTGGTTCTTGTTTTGAAGGCATGGATCAGTCAGAGAGAACATCAGACAGCTGACACTGTGAATGCCCAGGAAGGCCCATTGGTGAAGTTTCAGCTTCAGTAGCAATTGGATCTCTAGGATTTTAGGGCTCGTGAAAAAAGGTTGAGATTTGTTGACACCCCGAGGTCCAATAAGAGGCTATTGCTGAAAGCGCAGCCCATTTAACCCAGAGATGCATTTTAAAGATGTCAGTATTAGGGAGTGACTTTCAAGAATAGTAGCAGCAATAAAATGAAGCAGGTCTGAACCTTAAAGACAAACTGTGTATCTTTTAGATGGTGGAGCCTGAGAAGTAACCCAGGCCCTTTAGAGTAGCCCAGAAGATTTTGAATGGATCTTTGATCCTGGGTATCTCTTTGGCCTGAGCCCTGGTTCTTCCATCTTGAAGTAAGAAGTTGTTTTTGCATGTTTTTGATTGTATTGGAGTCAACAGTTGTCCAGTTTGAATTTTAAAAGAGACTTTGGATTAAAAAAAAAAAAAAACCTTTGGATTTATAAAAAGACTTAATTTTAAAATGTTTGAACTTAAAAAAATCCTGTGAGACATTTTAAGCTTGTAAAATATTTTATATTGTGGTGTTTATATTGAAATGCGGTCTTGGGGTGAACCAGAAAGGAAAAAACATGACTTAACAGTGGTGTTTTTGTGTGTCTGTCTGACAAATGGACGGTCGTGCTTGCTCATTTTATGTCATCTTGACACAAGCTAAAGTCATAAAAGAGGAGAGAGCCTTCAGTCAAACCTATAGTATGTTTTCATAATCAGTTATTAACTGGTGAATGCTAGGCCCATTGTGGGTGGTGCCTCCCCTGGGCTGGAGGTCCAAGTTTCTATATATGAGAAAGCAAGGTGAGCAAGCCTTCAGAAGCAAGCCTGGAAACAGCACCCCTCTATGTCCTCTGTATCAGCATCTGCGTTGAGGTTCCTGGTCTCTTTGCCTTCCTGTCCTGACATCCTTTGATGATAAACAAAGATATTGAAAAGTCAAATAAACCCTTTTCTTCCCCATTTTGGCCATGGTGTTTTCTCACAGCAGTAGTAACCCTAACTAGGAAAAATTATTCTCAAGGATTAGGTTGCCCCCCCCCATCCTTTGGGGAAGTAAATAATGCTGATTGGTCATATATAAGGGTTTGAAAATTACTGAAGGAAAAACCAAATCTCAGATAGTATGCAAAGACAAAGACCCTTTATTCTACAGAAACAACCAGCATGACAGGGTCAATCATTCTCCAAAATGGTGACCCCAGAAAAAGGTGTGCGGGCCTTCTTTTAGGGATCCAGGGGAACTCTATAGAAGAATTAGGATTGGTAGGGGTCAAAGTGGTGACATTAGTATAACTTTCATTGGCTACGGTATTAACTCTTCTATATTTAGAGAGTGGCTTAGGTAATCTAAATTTCATTGGTGGGTGCTGGAGAGGTCACAGGGGTCAGCTTCTGATTGGCTTGTTTCAGGTGGCCAGTGGTCTCAATTCTTATGTCATGAACTTTAACTACAGGATGAGATAGTACTTCCCAGAACAGATGACCCATCCTGGGAAAAGATATTTTCCCATTCTTGTGGTTATCTTCAGGCTGTTCTTTGGGAGGGAGTTTTATGACCTTGTTTCTGGAGTTTATGGTCTGTTACTGGAGTTGATGCTTTATGGCCTTCTTCTTTGAAACCAGATCTGTTCCTTAAATGGAGACAAATGAGGTTTATGTTGTCCTTTCACATAATGTATTTAAAATTTTGTTTTTCCCCACCCATTAATTATTATGGGGTTAACTACCTATTTGAAATTATGTTTCATTATTTCTTTTGTTTCTAATCTACAATCTCAAATTTAAATGAGTAGTCCTTCACTGAATGAGATTACCATACTAGATTTTGACTTGCACAAAAACATATCAAAATTTTAGGCTTTCGTTCAAATTATTTTATAACAGAACTTTTGTTACATAGTTATTGCCTGCCTTTGGAAATAACAAGTATTGATAATGATTGGTTTTATCAGTGGGTACTTCCTTATTTAGTGTTCTACACATGATATTCTTTGACTTAGTGTGTGACAACAGGAGTTAACAATAGCCTGTTGAGGTTTGATCTGTTGCTACATATTCTCTTGCTATTGTAATGCTAATTCTGCACCCAAATCCAATCCTCCGAGTGAACTCTCAAGCTTATAAGTTTTTATTGTTCACAACTTATTTCTTGATTTAAAACTATTAGTTAAATAAAATTGGCTACAGCTAATTATTGGAGGGGTTAGAGATAGGTGGATTTGCAGTGACCTGGTTGAGGGAAAGGAGAGGAAAGGAGAAAAGAGGGGAGGGGAGGGGAGGAGAGGAGAGGAGAGGAGAGGAGAGGAGAGAAGAGTAAAAGGTGAGGAGGAAGGAGAAGCTGCCAAGGTTTAGATGAGTTCATGAAAACTTGGCCCTGAGGGCTGACCTTTTGGAGATAAGAGAAGCCCAGATGAAACATAATGTTATAACTTGGGGTTATCTATAGAAAAGTAGATTCTAATAACATAGTGGATAGATATCTACTCAACTCTTATACTGTTTAAGATTTATTGTAAATAATAAAAGTTGTGTGTATCTTTTTAATCCAGAAACTGAATGATCAAGGCGGGGTAGAGACCCCAGATTGGGATTAAACATTTTGATAAAAGTCCCATTTTGCTCTGAAACTTAGTATTGTGTTTCAAAATTAATTATGCCTTAAGAACATCCAAAATGATTTTTTCATGTTCTTCCTATGATATACTATTGACAATATAAAAATTAGAGTTTTATGTTCTGATATCTACCTTCTGTGCCAACACATATACCCCTTGGCCCATCTGCATCCCAGAATATCTAATCTGTCTGTATGGTGAGATGATTTTGTAGAGTATTTGCAATAAACAGTGATCTTTTAGTAATTTATTAATTATCAGAAGTTATGGCTCTGTGATTGTTCATATACCTTCACATTGTGCTGAATTTGTCCTTTGGATTATCAGTTGATCCTTGTATAATCTGTCAAATATTATCTTATATATATAAACAAAATGACAACACTTCTTCTCAGGTAATCTCCAAGTCAAACAAAACCAACCAACCAACCAACCAACTAACCAACCAACCAACCAACAAACAAACAAACCAAGGAAACAAACAAACAAGAACCAACCAGCAAATCACCAAACAAATAAATTTGGTTTGGCTTTTATCTATTTTTTTTTCAAATTCTAAGTGGTTCAACAGTTTATTTCTCTTGAAAGTATAAAGCAGTGTATAGAGTTTACCTTTAAAAAATATCTAGAATAAACAAGAAATATATTTCATTTGTCCCTTATTAGACCGTTAAGAGCTTAAACCTGTGAGACAAAATTTCAGAGACTAAAGACTCAAGGGAGCAAAACCTTTTAATGTTCACCTAGTGGAGAACCCTGCTAATTAAGGCCACATTTTACCACGTCCAGATAGCTCCATTGAGCTTGGTGTAAAGTGGATGACTTTGTTTACCAACAATGCTTCCCCTTCTCTGACCTTCTCTGGGGAGCCAGACCACCATCGCCCTCACAGCCTCTACCTGGGGACCTTTAAGATCAATGTCCTCTTTCCCAATAAGAGCCTTGTCTATCAAGTACGTAGGATTCCTGGAATGCCTCTCCATAGAATAATGAGGTCACCGCACTTTAAATCTCTAGCCAATGATTTCATTCATTCTGAAAACTTCTTCCAATTCTCCAGTGCACACATGCACACACACACACACACACACACACACACACACACATCCCTTGGTCATCCTGAATAAAGTATATGCACACCAACTCTTTCACTAAAGATAGTTTAAGGGGACTATTACATTGATTACCATCTAAGAGAGCTGTAAAACTAGAATCCTCAGGGAAGGCCTTCCACAGAGAAGTTCCCTGTGCTCCCCACCCCCCTGCCCACTCCTTCTTAACTGGGTTCCCATTCATCCTTCCAGACTGGTGTGCAGCAGTGCCTGAGGAAGGAAACAGAGGACAGAGTACACAGCACCAGAGCTATTCACTAACATTCATACCACACACATCACTCATAAGGGATACTTTTCTAGAGAGTTTCAATGAAGAAAATTCAGGCTCTTACTATAGAGAAAGTCATTAAAACATCCTCACTTATTTCACTAGAAGAATAAAGAAGTGTATTTACCATAGCATTCTATGTTAGGGAATATTTTAAAATATTGTATATGAGTATCATAATATGCAGAACCAATGATGTTCATGTTATATACTAAGAGTATATCTAAAATACATTTAATTAAAAACTATAATCCATCTGTACATGAGTAGATATGCATGCAAATATTGAGAAAAACACCTGGAGAAATATGCTCAGAGGCCACAGGTGTGGGTAAAGAGAAAATTGTTATTACGATTGGGTGAAGAGAATAATTTTGCTCTTAATATATCAATTGATAAAATATAATTTATGTGTGTGTCATATAGTGTTTTTTTCCAGTATTAAAAAAATCTTATCTTGAAAGCTCAAAAGGAAAGATTTTAAGATATAGGACATTAAAAAGAGAAAATGAACAAAGTAAAACAACAACAACAACAACAACAACAACAACAACAACAGGCCCAGAATATGCTAAGGGAAAGTGAAACACACCATCCTGCACGGTAGCTCCTTAAGGACAGAAGTAAACAATGCAAAATAGCTTTAGGAAGTCCCTGAAACTGACAAGATTCATTAGTCTTCTCCTTCCCAGGGTGTATATAGACATTATTGTCTGCTGATGGTTGGTTACTTTCAGATAAGCTGAGCATCTTAGAACAGGCTTAGGCTAAGCTGCCTGAAAGAAGCAGAGACCAAAAGACCTGCCTTGAAGTAACAAAAGAGTAGTAGAGATTCCTGAAAGATGTAGAGATACCTGGAAGCAACATGGGTCAATTGACCTACCAGGCAAAGATAGTATCTAAGATGTTGAGCTGCTGACAGTATATATATATATATATATATATGTATGTGTGTGTGTGTGTGTGTGTGTGTGTGTGTGTGTATATATATATATATATATATATATATAGAGAGAGAGAGAGAGAGAGAGAGAGAGAGATGTGGTCTCTCATTTAAAAAAAGATTTATTTATTTTATATATATGAGTACACTGTCACTATCTTCACACACATCAGAAGAGTGCATCAGATCCCATTATAGATGTTTGTGAGACACCATGTTGTTGCTAGGCATTGAACTCAGGACTTCTGGATGAGTAGTCAGGGCTTTTAATTTCTAAGCCATCTTTCCAGCTCTGACTCATAATATTTAGTCAGGGCATTTATGTATTTATTTTTATATCCATTGTTTATTTATTTATTTATTTTATAATTTCTTTGCATATATATTATGTCTTCCAATCTTATGTCTCATGGGTTTCATTGATGGGCAAACATGGTGTCTCCTCATGGTGTATATTTTTCTTGTGCTTTTTCGTTGTGCTACTCCAATTTCTTTGAGTTTGTTTTGTCTTATTTTACTATTATTCTTTAGATGCATGTTTGTTTTCCAATGAATGAAATAAAAAGATTGTAGATTTTAAAAGGATGGGTAATGGGGAGAATTTTACAGAAACTGGAGGAGGGAACCATAATCAGAATATAACATGTGAAAAACTCTATTTTTAATTAAAAAAAAAGAAAGAAAAAAGAGAAAACGGAAACAAAAAGATCTGTAAGTGAAGACTCCAAAGAACCATAAGTTTTACATTAAATAACCAATTGGATAGAAATAGTTCTTATCTTCTCAATACATTATAATTAAAAAAAAATATATATATATATATATATATATATATATATATATATCCACATATATGTTTATTTTTGTGTACAAAATAAAGAGTTCTGGAGTTGGAGATATGGATCTCTTGGTAAAAGTCTTTTCAGTCAAGCATGATGATATAAGTTGGTATTTCTAGAATTCATCTAAAAAGCCATATGCTCTATTAAACCTAAAATCCTAGCTGGGGAGGTGGAGATAAGAAGATCCATGGAGCTTGTTCTCCAGCTAGTCTAGCCAATTGGTAAGTTAGGGTCAGTTAAAAGCTTATTTCAAAACATAAGATAATAAGTGATGGAAGCAATTGTGGAAGACGCCAACATCATCTCTTGGCATCTAAATGTGAATATGTGAGTAACTACCTACACACACACCCACACACACATGGGAGAAAAATCCACAGAAAATAAAACATAAAACAAACCAACAACAAAAAGGAAAAAAAATCAAGGCTCAGGGAACACTGAGGAAGAAGGGTTGACAATGTTGTAAGAGCCAGATAATCAAGAAGTTTGCTGTGAGAGTGGTTCATAGGAGTATCAGAAGCTATACCTGTCAAGTCTTACCAACATGACTTTTCAAATATGAGCTAAACAAGGATGGCATCAATAGACATCCACCAGTGGAGAAAGGAGAGTCCACAGACTTCAAACCTACATAAAGGCAGATAAAAAATGCTGAGAACTGTAGAGACAGTCTTCCTCAGGGAAGAACACAGCAACTGGATACCCAATAACCAGTGGTTAGTACTGAAAACACACCTATAAATAACATTATACAAGCATAGCAGGTCATATTTTGGACATATATGTACCTACATATATTAATATTGCAACAACTAATGAAACAGAACCCATAAGTTGAAGGAGTACAAAATTAGTATATGGGAGGGTTTAGTGGGATAAAAGAGAATGTCAGTAGAATCATTTTCATTGTTTTGAGCTGCTAGGACAGGACAGATACATTAAAACTTAACTTATAATGAGAATGCATATGATCTTGGTGGAAAATAAGGAACACACATATATATGCACTTATGGGTTCTTAACTTATATGAGACTCTAACCCTTAGGTGCTGCTCACTTATAAGCCTGGTCCTGCCATGAATGAGTTCTTCAAGAATCGAAGCTGGACTCCAGAAAATCAAATATCCTCATTAAAAATGGGGCACAGAGCTGAACAAAGAATTCTGAACTGAGGCAACAAGAACACAGGCTCCACTATATTCATAGCAGCCTC
This sequence comes from Mus minutoides, assembly GCA_902729485.2. NCBI lineage: Eukaryota > Metazoa > Chordata > Mammalia > Rodentia > Muridae > Mus > Mus minutoides. Next base: position 61,886 of record LR751347.1, read on the forward strand.
ATTTATAATAGCTAGAACCTAGAAAGAACCCAGATGTACCTCAACAGAAGAATGGACAAGAAAAATGTGGTACATTTACACAATGGAGTACTACTCAGTTATTAAAAACAATGAATGTATGAAATTCTTAGGCAAATGGATGGATCTGGATGGTATCATCCTGAGTGAGGTAACCCAATCACAAAAGAACTCACATGATATGCACTCACTGATAAGTGGATATTAGCCTAGAAACTTAGAATACCCAAGATACAATTTGCAAAACACATGAAAGTCAAGAAGAAGGAAGACCAAAAGTGTGGCTACTTCATCCTTCTTTAGAATGGGGAACAAAATACCCATGTAGGGAGTTACAGAGACAAAGTTTGGAGCTGAGACTGAAGGCATGGCCATCCAGAGACTGCCCCACCTGGGGATTCATACCATAACCAAACACCAAACACAGACACTATTTTATATGCGAGCAAGATTTTGGCGACATGACCCTGATAAAGCTGTCTCTTGTGAGGCTATGCCAGTGCCTAGAAAATACAAAAGTAGATGCTTACAGTCATCTATTGGATGGAACACAGGGCCCTCAATGGAGGAGCCAGAGAAAGTACCCAAGGAGCTAAAGGGGTCTGCAACCCTATAGGTGGAACAACAATATGAACTAGCCAGGACCCCTAGAGCTCATGTCTCTAGCTGCATATGTAGCAGAAGGTGGCCTAGTTGGCTATCATTGGGAGGAGATACTCTTGGTCTTGCAAAGATTATATGCCACAATACAGGAGAATGCCAGGGCCAGGAAGCAGGAATGGGTGAGTTGGGTGTGTGGGGGAGGGTATAAGGAAATTTTGGGATAGCATTTGAATTATAAATGAAGAAAATATCTAGTAAAAATGTTTAAATAAAAAAAAAGAATCGTCACTTTTCATATATGGAAAAATGCAAATAAGCTGAAGGTAGATATTGATGACTGGTAACTAGATAGCATTTCATATATTTACAGCTTGACCCATAGTCTGAAGTGTACTGAGAATCTAGTTTCCACCCAATTATTAATGAATGACAGTTTATAATATTTTATTTTGTTTGATAGTTGTGGGGATCAAACCAACAGCTATGATGAACATGGCAAACATTCTAATCTTAAGCTGTATCTCCAGCACTAATAATACATTAAACTTCCCGTTTTCGATGAATATGTTAGCTTTCAGGAGAATAGTTGTTAAATTCAATAGCCTCATAAGGTTCTTTAAATATCCATGTCTTGGGTGTGGCTTTTTGGGGTGTTAATACTTGAATGATTCAACAGATGGTCATTTTGCTGTCTTCTGGCCATGCACTTTTTAAATGAGTAAACTTGTTTCATGTTTATTTTCTGAGTTTTTAAGTCTTGGTTTGCATCATTCTTTTGGGTAGCATATTCTTTGAGAGAATAAACAAGGTCTACTCTTCTATAATTCTTATCCAAAATAAAAACAAAGAATATAGATAATAAATCCGATTATTTTCAAGTCTAACCAGCCAAATTCAATAGTTATAAACATCGAGGCAAAGGCCTTTAATATTCTTGGCTTCTGATTTTCAATTTATTATGAGAAGTCAATGACTTCCAAGGCTCCTATAGCATGTGGAGAAACCATATATTAATATATGAAAATGCTTAACACAATTTGAAGTGGCTTAAAATATATAACATACACAGAATAACAAAACAGGCATGGTGTCTTTGTATCATCACTTGACAATGATAAGCAAAGATTTTATTATTGCTTTTTGTGTTTCCTTAGCTGATCTGTCTAGAAACCCTTTTAATAAGCTTCTATGTAAGGTTTATTTTCCTCTTTCTTTTGGATCTCCAGAGAAATGTCACCTTATCAGGGAGGTGTCCTCCCTCTGACATCCTATATCAATTAGCGACACTCACACAGGCATCTCCCATCTTTTCTACCATGTGCTATTTTACATTAACAACTGAAGCATTATCAACTGACAGAGGTGTCTAGACTTCTTAAAAATGAATACTCCCTCCCTAATGCACAAAGAAGTTGGATTTAATTAACAGTCCTTTGCATCTCTCACCCGTGGAAGTGTGTGACATGTGATAGGCACATAGCAAATCTTTACTGGGAGAACGAACAAACTTAGACACATTGAGGGGGATCTTTGACTTAAAAAAATAATAAACACTATAACTATGATTTTTAAATAAAAATCACAGATTTTATACAGACAGTCATCAACCATTTTATGAACTCCATCCATGCTAGAGTATTCATTTTTATAAGGTTTTACATTTATCAATGAAATAATGAAAATGCATAATTTTTGTAAAATTTCTATTAAATTTTATTATTTTTTCAAAGTGTAATGCATACATTCTTCCCAGTGCATCTGTGGTGAATTTTGTAGTATATGATGGATACTGGAAGCCTTTATGTAAAAATGATCCCTTTGAAAGAACTCACACACACACACACACACACACACACACACACATACACATACACACACACACACACACACACACACACACACACACGCAATACCTACAACCTAGATAAATGACAGATTGCATAAAGATTATAAAAATGTTTCCTTAGGAGTTAATCAAAATTTAAAGAGGCCAATGGGTTAACTTCAAAATTAAACTTCAAATCTATTGTTCTAAAGAACATAAAACAGACGAGTAATGAGAACAATTGAATTCAATAAAGGAGAAAGGCTGCATTTTCAGCCTAACAAGTGAACTCATAACACCATAAGCTTTATGTAATAATTTCTAGCTACAAATGCTGTGGGGTTTTACATAAAGTAGGATTGAGAAAAGTGAATGGATTTGAGGGGTTATGTTTATGCCGGATAAAGAGAGACTATGTAATCTCTCTCTCTCTCTCTCTCTCTCTCTCTCTATATATATATATATATATATATATATATATATATGAATATGTCTATATCTATCTATATATCTAGTATAGTTACCTATCAATTTATAGGTGTTTAGTGTTTCACCAGTTCCATTGAGTTTTTGTGGCTGAAGTAAAGAGAAAATGTCCCAGAGGAACTTAAATTGTTAGTGTTCACAGAAAGAAGAAGTGTATATCTCTGACAAAAGAGTTTACCTACAATTTTTCAAACCTAAATGTCTATGGGTTAAGTAAACCCATGCACTGTGTATCTGAGAATGTAACATGTGTGCAAGCTAGGCAGTTACTTTGGAAGTTGGAGTTTTGTTGTTGTTGTGTCTTGGTTTTTAATGAGAAACATGACTATCCATGTTTTAAATTGCCAGCAAAAGGTGGAATGTTTCATACTTGTCCTGACACTTAATGGAAGATGGCTTTTGTATTTAATGAAGCAATTGAAAAGGCATAGGCTAGGATGTTTTTACACATATTATTGTTATCACTTTCACTGATGTATTTTCATAGTATTTTGAAACAGTCACATTCTAATAATGAACTAAACATTACAACTCCTTTTCAACTAAGTGTTATCAGATAGTTTCTAAGTAAGGTATATAGCATGAGAACCTGACAAGGTAATTGACTTTTGGTTTCACTTCTGTGAATAGATACCATGACTAAGGCAACTCTTATAATAGACAACATTTAATCGGGGTGGCTTACATGTTCAGAGGTTCTATCCACTATCATATAGATGGGATTATGGAAGCACCCAGGCAGGCCTGGTGCAGGGGGAGATGAAAGTTCTACATCTCATTCCGAAGGCAAACAGAAGGCTGATTTCCAGGCAGCTAGGACAAAGTTTTTAAAAACCACATCCTCAGTGACACACTTTCTCTAACAAGGCCATACCTACTCCAAAAAGGCCACACCCCTTAATAATGCTACTCCGTGGGCCAAGCATTTTCAAACCACCACATTCCACTCCTTTGCCCCCATAGCTTCTTCAAGTACATGAGTGTATGGGGGCCATACTTAGCCATAGCATAAATGAAAATACATTTAATACAATTTCAAAAGTCCCCACAGTCTCTAGAAATCTCAATAATATTAAAAGTCAAAAGTTCAAAGTCTCTACTGAGATTCATCCAATCATTTAACTGTAATTCCCAAATTAAGACTGGAAACCTCCTGGGCATACTCCAAACACCATGTTTCCTAGTCAAATGTCAAAGTTTTTGTCCCTTAAGATCAACTCCTTTCTTCCTTGTTGACTACTTTGACAGATCTGGCACTCAGTAGCAACAAACTTCAATCTTTTGGGCTTCTTTCACTCTCTGTTAGCAGCTTTTCTAGATAGGTATCCCATGGGGCAGACATCTCTAACATTTGGGGGGTATACAAGGCAACTCCACCTTTATAACTTCTTATTCGGATGTCTGAGATCAACACACAATTTTCTGGGCTCCTCCAAAGAGCTCAGGTCACATCTACAATTCTGTACTCTGCAGCACTATGGACTCTGGTTAACTCCACTCCACTCTTGTTGCTATTCTTGCTGAACATCCCATGGCACTGACATCTCCAATACACTGAGGCTTTCTATTACAACTTGGTTTCATCAATAACCTCTCATAGCCTCCCTCATGGTGTCAAACTTCAACTTCTTTAAATGATCCATTCAGTCCTGGACATCAATTGGAACTGAGGCTGTATCTTCCCTGTGCTCTCACAATGCCAAGCCTCAGCTGCTCTCCATGATCCCTTCATTCCTTCAAAACCAGTACCACCTGTGTGATATGTACACATTACCAAATCCAGCTGCAGTAGAGGTATGCCCTTGTCTTTCTGGAACACAGCTTCTTTGTGCTCTCAGAAAACACATCTCAGATTTCACCTCAGTGATGTTGGTCTCTTCTTAATCACCACTAATTTCTTAGCTATAGCTAACCAGCATCAATTGTCCCAGTAGTCTCTTCTATTCTTGACTCTAAGGCCAAAGCCACATAGCTGAAGGTCTGAGTTCAGCTGCCAGCTAGGGCTTGAACATGAGAACCCATACCTATTAATTTATTACCAGTTTTCTGTATCCCAACTCTCCCTCACAATCTATGCCTGGATGTCCTGGAACTTGCTCTATAGATTGACCTTGAATTCAGAGATCTGCATGGCTCTGTCTCCTGAATGCTGCAATTAAAGGCATGTTCTGCCATGCCTGGCCTTAAACTTTTCTCTACATGGAACTTGCATTTTAATAGGTTGCACTTGAACTGAGAGATCTGCTTGTCTATGTCTACTGGGATTAAAGGTGTATACCACCATTCTTGGACCTAAGCTTAGATGTATAGGATCTTGTTCCAAAGTCACTACTACCTTAATCTATTTATCTCCTTAAACATAGGATTCAGTTCCATTTCACTTTCTGATGCTCCATTATTACTTGAACCATACAAGCTCAGCTTGCTTCTTTTCATTAAAATGTTCTTCATAAGTGTGAACTTTAGTAATCACACAATAGAATTTATACCAGGCCGTTAGGAGACTTCCTTTGTCAAAGCAATTAATCTAAATCACTTCACCTTAGGCCCAGGCAGACTCTTCAGAAAATGTCAAAATCCTTGAAATATTAATAAAAGTTTTGTTTAGCTTGAGGAGTGACAGAGGGGATTTAACTAAAAAAGTATCACTCATTGAGAGGTCATTTTATCTCTGGTCATTCTGTTCCAGTGTGCTCCCAGGAAATAATCAATTTTTTATCTCCCCACTGAATAAACATCTTTGACCATGTTATTTTAATCACTAAAACTAATTCAAATAATACAACAAACAATTTAATAATGACAATAGGGTCATAATCTCTGTGACCATTTCTTCTCATCCTATTTCTACTGGTGTGTGTGTGTTTGTGTGAGTGCCTGTGTGTGTGTGTGTGTGTGTGTGTGTGTGTGTGTTTGCAATCTTATAAAAACTTTTATAGTTGTTCTCTGATGTTGTTCTTAGGATTATTGGAAATTGACCACAAATGTGGACAGTGTGGTGGGGCATGACTCAAAGCCTTTAGCTATAGTTTGAAGTACTTTGTTTTTGTTTTCAGGTTTACAAGTAAAATGAAAACTCTTTGTAACCATAATTCATTTTTTGGTTCAAAAACTCTGCAGACATTCAGCATGATAATAAGGCATAGTAAGTAAAATCTGATGGTATGATTTTTATATGTTTTTCTTATATATGAGTTGTTAAATTAGCCAACTGTTAATTAGCCAATTGTTTTTGCAAAACTTTGGATTTTTATCATTCCAGGATAACTCTGAGATAATACATTTGAGAACCTTATGGGGGATTAACTCAGGCAATAGTCAGGGTGTAAGATAATAGTTTTTGAGATGTCACTTGTATTCTTTGCTCATGCACTGATATGGTTTCATCTGGGCACAGCTCCAGGATGTATCATTACATTCCTGTTGGCGGTTTGCTTGTTGAAACAATTCACTCACCTTGTGAAAACATCTTCAACATCTATTTTTTCACATGGAAATTTGAAAATTAGTTTATAGAAATGACTATTATAAATATGAACAAAAATATAAATAATCATTATTGGTTGAGCATCATTTGCAATCAATAGTCTGAATACAACTTTGGAGATCAGTTGAATGTATTCTTGAATTTTAAAATAAGGTCAAGTTTTAGAGATGGTGCCTTTATGGAAAATTTTGTATAGAAAATAAGTGAATTTTCTTATTTATTACTCATGATTTTTCTTAATTCACATAAGGCTCTCTTATGTAATATTAGATAATATTTTATATTATTTTCCTAGAAGATTTTTGTTCATTTTATTATTTATTGAAAATACATTTTCTCTCACATAATACATACTAGTTATGGTCTCTCCTTACTCTACTCCTCCCAGTTCCTCTGCAGCCTGTCTCCCATCTGGATCCATTCCCTTTCTGTCTTTTATTGGAAAAGAAACAGGATTCTATGGAATAATAATAACAACAAAATACACTACAATAAGACAACCCCAAAACTATGACCTAGGTATTTGACAAGATAAGCAAAGAGAAGGAAATTATTCTTCAGTCTTCTGGTCGAATGCATAAGTCAGAAACCACCGAGTTTTCTTTTGTTATATTATATAGTATTTTCCTAAAATATTTTTAAAGAAATGATGAAATTTGAGCACTAGAAATATATAAGTGGAAGCTATTCATAGCAGCACTGAAGAAGTAAAAGAATCTCTGTGAGTTTGAGGCCTGCCTAATCTACATGTCCTCCCCAGGACAGCCTACGCTACGTAGTTCGATCCTTTCTTTAAAAAAAGTACAGGTGGAAATGAACTTATAGATATCTTCATTTTAATTGAGTAAAAATTTTGATTTCATTTTTAGTAAAAATGACTTAAAATGTTACATCCAGATATATATATTTGGTAGCTTCCAAGCACACCTACAGTCATTCCTTAGATTCCTATAACCACCTCATTACAAAGTGACTTAGTGCTTATACCTTCCATCAGAAAGTAGAGACTATTCTCATCTATCACTACAATAATGAATTTGTTTAAGTCTGGGAAGCTCAGAGAACAACAAGAAAAGTTCTCTCACAGGTTTGGAAGGCAGAGTCTGAGCTCTCTGAGGCTGTGGCATGGAAGCGTTGAGGCACAGACCTGTGAGGCACGACCTTCTCGTGCCTCTTCAAGCTCAGGTGATTCTTATCCCTCCATCTTCTGCCTGTGTCTTTACATGATTCTTCTCTGTCTCTTTGTTTTCTGTGTTATAAAGGGCACGTCTTTGCATCTGATGCCTGCCTGAGGATCTCCTGAGTAGTCTCATGGTCAGATTTAATTGTATCTGCAAAAATCCCTTTCCAATGCATGCCAAAATGCACAGGACTTTCATTTTAGAATATAGCAATATATTCGTGAAAGTTATTATTCAGTCCACTGGTTCGACTCTTAAGTCTACACGGACCATAGGAAGATCAGCAGCTTATGGGACAATGAGCTCAAGTGGTATCTATATCTGGCTCTTATCCTTATTTGCCGCTATAAAACGTGCATTATAGTCTGAATAATAGTGGCCTATGTGTTATAGATTGTAAAAAAAAAAAAAAAGTAAAATTAGCATCTGTTTTCTTGTAAATTGCACATTAATTTTTGCAACAGTGATGAATGGTAAAATTATCATTTACTTTATTTTAGTGTGTTTTCCTAAGA
>LR751347.1:75000-113456 GCA_902729485.2 Mus minutoides
AACAAAGTTAACTTTTTCAAGATAAACACTAATATTCACAAGTATGTGTTGAGTCTTCATTCCTCTAGTAGATAGTAGAAACATTGTATACACCTCATTTTAATTTTGTGTCTTTACAAATACTTGACACTGTTGAAACAAATACTTTTCATAGTATTTGTTCTATTGGTGTGAAGAGACACCATGGCCAAAAAAAAAAAAAAAAAAAAAAATGGTATAAAAGAAAGGATTTAATTTGGGACTTGCTTACAGTTTCTAAGGTTCTCTCCATTATCATGACAGGAAGCATGGCAGCATGAAGGGAGACATAGTGCTGGAGAAATGGTTCAATGTTTGCATTCTAATCTGCAGGCAGTAGGAAAAGAGACTGGTCCTGGCACGGGCTTTTAAAACTCAAAGTCCACCCCTAGTGACATCCTTTCTTCAACAAAGCCATGCCAATGAATCTTTCTAATTTTTTCAAAGAGCTCTACTCCCTAGTGATTCAGCATTCAGATGTTAGAGCCTATGGGGGGGCATTCCCATTCGAAACACCATAGTTGGCATTATGTGGAAATGGATGGATCCAGCCTGGCAGTTTAACTCTTACCACCAGGGAAACAGTGTCTGGAAGAGGATACTTCTCTGTCAATCAGATTACAAAATGGCTAGGTTTGAAATATAATCCCCAAGCCCTTGGCACAACATCCTTTCTAAAACTATTGTTTTCATTTATTTTTAAAACATTTTTCTTGTAATAAAATGTTTTCTAAATAGAAATAAAAATAAAATATTTGTATTTTTATTGTAGATTGACTATGCACAAACATGCACTGTGACTAAGGGGACCTTTTGCTGGATTGTCGGTCTAAGCTTGTATTTTTACCTATAAAATAGTGCTAGTGCATTTACAAGTTTCAGTACTCTTCTCTATTTCCTTGGGGGTGTATGTGTGTCTTAGATTGTTTTCTGTTGGTGTAATGAAATACTACAGACTGGGAAAACCACAACCTTTCAAAGTTTACATGGCTCATATTCCTGGGGCCCGGCTGTTTGAGAGCAAGTTCTGGAATCTGGTGAAAGTGTAACTGGATACACACTGGCAGACAGGCAAGTGAACAAAGAGATGTGAAACTGATAAGCAAGCTAACAACAACAACAACAACAACAAAACAAGCTGCACTCAGCCTTCCTGTTAGGCGGCCATCCCCACAGTAAATAGCGTATATGATCCCTCTCTTCTGCCTCCTTTAGCAATACGTTTATTCAACGATGAGGGCAGAGCCCTCCCAAACTAACCATAATTTAAATGTCTCACCTCAGAATGGTTAAAATAGCAATAAAATTTCAACATGAATTTTGTAGGATGACTTCTTTTTTTTTTTTTCTTGTAATAAAATGTTTTCTATTGTATACTTTTAGATTGTTTATTTTTTAATTTTTTCTTTAATCTTTTTTTATAGTCCAGACTTTATTTCCCTCCCGGTCCACCCTTTGACTGTTCCACATCCCACACCTTCTCTCCCATCTCCAAGAGGATTCCCTCACCCCTACTACCACCCCACCAGGCCTCCCAATTCCATGGGGTCTCCAGTCTCTTGAGGATTAGGTACATCTTCTCTGACTGAGTCTATACCTGGCAGTCCTCTGCTGTATATGTGTTGGGGGCTTCATATTAGCTGGTGTATGATTCCTGGTTGGTGCCTTCTCAGTATCTGAGAGATCCCAGGGGTCCAGGTTAGTTGAGACTGCTGGTCTTTCTGTAGGGTTACCCTCTTCTTCAGCTTTTTCTAGCTTTTCCCTAACTCAACCACTGGGTTCACAAGCTTCTGTCCATTGATTAGGTATAAATATCCATTTCTTACTCTTTCAACTGCTTGATGGGCCTTTAAGAGGGCAGCCATGATAGGCTACTGTTTGTAAGCACACCATAGCATCTGTAATAGTGTCAGGCCTTGGGATCTCTCCCTGAGCTGGATCCCAATTTGGGCCTGACACTGGACATTCCTTTTCTCAGGCTTCTCTCTATTTTTATTCTTGCAATTCTTTCAGACAGGAACAATTCTGGTCAGAATCTTAACTATGGGATGGCAACCTCTCCACTTGATGCTCTGTCTTTCTTCTGGAAGAGGACTATATAAGTTCCTTCTTCCTGCCGTAGGGCATTTCATTTAAGGTCCCTCCCTTTGAGTCCTGAGAGTCTTTCAAGCTAAGTGTTCTGTTTCTATGATGTCGCTATAATAAAACATTCTTTCCAAAAGTGATGTGGCAAGGAAAAGACTTATTGGGGTCACCATCCAGGTTTTTATAGAAGTCAGGAGAAAATCTCAAGACAAGAATTTTTGGGTAGGACCCACATAGGAACTGACTGCTGGCTTGCTCTCTAGATGATCTAGATGCTCTTAGCTAGATTTTGTTCTTTCAATACATATTCCAGGATCACACAGATAGGAAATGGACCCCCAAAGTGGGATGAATTCTTCCTATCAACTGACACTCAAGACAACCCTTCACAAACATGCCTGCCCACCCGCTCACTTGATAAACACAATTATTCAGTCTGGACTAATTTATTTTCTTCACGTGTTTATAGAATGTGTGAAGTTGGCTGTAAGTACTAACTAGGAAAGATTGGTAAACAAGTAAGTGAATAACTAACTGAACTAATTTAATTATTCATAGTCTGGCATATCATAAAACTTCTGTAGGTGTTAGCATTTCAAAAAAGAAAGAAATCATTTTTACTGTTTCTAAGTCTCATGCTACATCCCCACAAATAACTATCCTATGGCTACTACCTCCAGTCATTCAGAGAAATGCTACTGACTCCAGTTTTTAACTAGCTAATACCAGATATTAGATTGGTAGCTTCATGAAGGATGCAAATTCTATAGCACTTGAAATCTCTGGGCTTAAGTGGATCACTGAGGTGATATTCCACACTTACTAGCATCTTTCTCTCACTCTTTCTTTTGCACCTCATTCTTCTACACCAACTGGAATACTATCTCACTATAAACAGAGCAAAGATGTAGACAGTTTCATCCATGGTATACTTTCCTTGAGCCTTTGATCTACAACTTGGGTAGAAGGAAGAAAACCACATCTCATACGTGGAGATGAAATGGAAAAAAATGGCTCCTCTGAATGAAATATCCATCCCCCAACAGATGCAACTATGGGCCTTTAATTGTTATTTCTTATAGCCAACATTACATGAGAACAATGTGTGCATTGATAATTGGTGTGTGGGAAATGGAATGTCTCCTTGCTTACTGAGGAGCTCAATGGCCAATTTCAGGTAAACAGGACTGAACTGAACACTAACACAACCTAGTTACACTTTTAATTAAATGACATGGTACAACAAAGTTACACAATTAGACTGTGATGTGCCTAGGCTGAAAATCCAATTTCCAGGAACTTCGTACAATAGTCTTTAGAAAACACTATAAGAACTCTCTAAAGTGCTTTTATTTGAAACAAAGGAAAAAAGGAATACTTGTAAATAAATGTGCAAAATTATTACTATGTTATTATGTACATATATTCATATGCACATTTTCTATTATATTCAATGATTGCTTTTGAGCATAAACTAGACTTGATACTTTTAAATATTCTTTTGAAAATGCAAACAAACGTGTCTTTAACTTTGTATATTTTTTGTGCAAAGGAGAAAGCATCCTTTGCTGTAAGTGACAGTCAACACTTTTTCAATTGTGCCAAAGAACTGAATCTAAGAAAGGATAAGAAGAGGAAGGTTGTGCTGATTAGATGGTTTTCTTTAGTGCTAAAGCACATTTGTAATTTGATAAATGTAATCTGTTGACCTTACTGTCTTTGTTTATTGTGGTTTCAGAATCACAAAATCTACACAGTTACCATGAAGATCAGTCTAGAATGTGGTCTTTCCATGCCTCCCAGTGGCCTCTGAGAAATGCCAGTCCTGATTTAAAGCTGCCATCACAAGACTAATGCTAGTAGACTCACTACTCTAGCTTTCACTGCTGCTCCGAAGTGGAGCTTCCTCCTATCTGAAATTTAGACTCAGAAATTACAGCTTAAAACTTAGCCTGTTAAAATGTGTTTTCTGGTCACAGCACAGATGCAAACCCAATGAAGAGCTGATATAGTGGAAGGATTCAGATAGATTTCTCCTCTAGGAACATGAAATAAATGATATTCAACATTTGTACATATATCTCAAAGGTAAGGTAATAAAATAGATGACTTTGGTAAAATTACTACTGCTCATTTAGAAGGTTTTATTTTTCCTTATTCTAACCCAAAGACTCAAAAGACATTGAGATAAGGAATATTTCAGCAAATTGATAGGTTAGTCCACATCAAGAGACATCTTGAAACAAGCCGGGCATGGTGGTACACGCCTTTAATCCCAGCACTTGGGAGGCAGAGGCAAGCGGATTTCTGAGTTCGAGGCCAGCCTGGTCTACAGAGTGAGTTCCAGGACAGCCAGGGCTATACAGAGAAACCCTGTCTGAAAAACAAATAAAAACAAAACAAAACAAAACAAAACAAACAAACAAAAAGAGAGATATCTTGATAATTATCTCCTGCCTTGTGTGCTGTTTAAAAATCTTTTGTAAAATACTTTCTACTTTATACCATAAATTTGGTACTTTCAAGGACTGTAATGTAACTATTGGCTATGCGAACCCAAAGGGGTCATGCCCTACAGACTGAGATCCACTACTCTAGAGCTTGGTTGCTACCCAACCCTTCTTCTTTTCTTGCCCCTACATGTCTTTTCCCTAAAACCGTCTTCTAGGTATATTTTTTGAAGATTTATTTATTTTATGTCTTTTATGTCTATTAATGTTCTGTTTGCATGTACGTCTGCATGCCAGAATGGGGCACTGGATTCCACTCTAGCTGGTTGTGAGGCACCATGTGTCTTCTGAGAATTCAACTCAGGACCTCCAGAAGAGCACCCAGTGATTTTAACCTCTAAGACATCTTTTCATTCATTGCTTCCTCCTCCTCCTCATTATTATTGTCATCGTCGTCATCACTATTACTATTGCTATTACTATTATTATTATGTGGAGATAAATTCTCAGTGGGCAATCCTGGATTCCCTGAAAGTCCCTTTGAAGACCAGACAGGACTTGAACTCACAGAGATCCATATGCTTCTGTCTCCCAAGTGCTAGGATTAAAGGGGTGTGCACCACACCCACCTTCCATGCCCCATGTCTCTTAAAGAATCTAACTTTACTAGTAGAGATTTCAGCCTTTATTACCCTTTATATTTCCCATCACCTGTGGTAAAACTTGTGTTTATAATTCTTACAATGAAATCAAATGAGGTCTGAAATTTTTCAACGTATTTTGTGGATAATTTTACTGAAGTTACTTTAAAGAAAACCAGAAAAGGGGACTATGAATTGGCAGTAAAGCAAAGTTGCATTCTTCAGCAGCATACTCTGATATTTAGGAATCACCTTGAGTAGGAAAAAAAACATGAGGAAAAAGATAAGGAAGACACCTTTAATATATCACCCAGTGATAACCATCAGGGAGCAAATGAGTGTAATGTAACACAGCAAATTCAGTAACTAAACTGACGGCCATTTACCTACCTATACACTGTGCTTTGAAGACTTATGAATCATAAAATAATCTTTTGAAAGGGCTTGCATGAATTTTAACTATAAATAATGTCACCTTCAATTTTTTAACTATTAAAGTAGATTTTTGCTGATTATAGTTATTTGTTTTTAAAAGTTATACTTTAATTGCATTTTTTACTTCTATTCCCCACCCCAACCCTCCCCTGTAACCTTCCTCACTCTCCTTCAAATTCAAAGTTGCTTCTATTCACCAAATATTATTGAATGCATATATATATATATATATATATATATATATATATATATATATATATTCCTAAACATATCTTCTTCAGTTTATATACTATTACTTATAAATATGTTTGTTTTCAAGGCTGATAATTTGGTATTATACAACCAATTGATGTGCTTTTCACTGGAGAAGACTACCTCTCCCATTTCCAGTCTTCCTTGCATGCCTATAGCTCCTTTTGAAGTAAGATAGCAGAGGCCTGAGCAGGCAATAGGAGGCCCATGTAACTCTGCCCATAGAAACCTGAGCTGACCAACAAGGGAGCTACCATTGACGCACAGTGCTTTGAGTCAATCCACCCCAACATCTATTCCATCTATGAGTTGCTGGAGCACTTGAAGGAGCTAGTTCGGCAGAACCAGATGTCATTAGTGAACAGGGCATTTTCTATGCCCACTGGCTGGCCATCAGCCTGGGGTCCCTGGAGCTGCAGCTATTGCTATTTGCCCTGATGGGAGTGTTGGGCAGTGCTGTTGCCCACAAAGTATAAGCACAAATGTCCTGCTCAGCAAATATTCAGTGGGCTGGCAGGGAATGCTTGGAGAAGTATGAAGCCTGGAGCTCTCAGAGAACCTACACCTACCGCCACCACCACCACCACCACCACCACCACCACCACCACCACCACCACCACCACAGACCCTGTCAAACTGCATCAGCATCCTTCCTCAGGGTAACAACCGGATAACCGAGACAACTCTCAGCAATTGTCTAGTATTTATGGTGCTTCAGAAACCAGAATCCTTGAACAGTGTAAAGCTATTTGGGGAAAAAGAATGTGGTATGACACACTGCTGTTTCCAATGCCACTGTGAAAAGAAATATGCAATGGAGAGTTGGGAAAGCAGGAGAATCAAAGCATGAGTATATCCTTAGTCTGGGCTAGAGGCCTGGTGCACATTCTTAATCTGAGGTATTAGAGTCTGTGGGTGAGGCTACTACTAGAGGCCATGTAGCTGAATTGATGTCTCAGGCCATGTGGATGCTCATCATGTGGCCTTGTTGATGTTTGTCATCCGGGCTGCTGCTGGGTGCCAGTTGGGGTATATGGTCCTACAGCAGCACAGAGCTGTACTGATGTCCTTGGTGTATACTGTCACCAAGGACCATGGTGAGGTCTGTGGCCCATTTTGATAACAGAGGTCATGTGGATGTTTATTGACTATCCAGTCAGCAGAAACCATGTGCACATTCAATGATCCTTGCTCCTGCTAATACCATGTGGACAGCAATGATCCTTCTTCCTGCTGACTATAAAAAGCAAGGAAGCTTCTTTTGTCGATAACTGCAGACTCTCAGATGGAAAAGAGAATTATACAGGGGTTCTGTGACAACCAGTACCCTCCGTATCCTCAATGAAACAGCCTAGACAGGAAGGCAGAGAAGAGAACTCTTAGGAATTGTGATAAGGACACTGAAATGTGGCTCTCCACAATTGGTGTCTTCTAGTAAGATTGAGTCTAGGGCAGTATTCACTATCCTTTAAGGGGCTGGACACTTGAAATTTGACTGTGTCCTAGTGAGTATAAGACAATATAAATTAGGTTTCTCTTTTTTTTTTTTTGTTTGGTTTATGTTTGATTGTTTAAGTTTTTGTTGTGATATTGTTGTTTATTTTTTTACCCCCTTTTTCCCTTCCTTCTTGCCTTTCTTTCTTTCTTTCTTTCTTTCTTTCTTCCTTCCTTCCTTCCTTTCTTTCTTTCTTTCTTTCTTTCTTTCTTTCTTTCTTTCTTTCTTTCTTTCTTTCTTTCTTTCTTTCTTTCTTTCTGTGTGGGTCACAAGGGTTGAGATATGGACCTGGAAGTACTAGGAAGTGTATATGATCAGGGTGCATTATGTGAAATTCCCAAATAATCAATAAAAATATTATGTTGGAGAATATTAAAGAGAACATGGAAAAAGAGAATAAAGGGGAGCATAGGAATGATTCTAATATTCACAAGACAAAAATGACTGTGCAGTGGATTACTATAAAGAAAACAATCATGTTCTCATGTTTTGGAATTGTTTTCACAAATTTGTGAACTCAATTTCCTTCAGTGTTTTGACATTGTTCTTAAATAAAATTCAGAACCTGTCACATGTGCAAGCTTCCATGCACAGATGAATCACTGATTCTCAAACATCTTAGCTCAGTTTTCTCACAGTTGCAGTCTTGGACAGTTTGAAGCTCTACAGGATACTAGTTTCTACTGCAGGACCTTTGTATATCACTCACAAGTCTCCTTTTACCAGCAATCATGCTTTCCCCTTCTCTACCTCTTTTTAATCTCTCCTGTTTGCATTTATATAGCCAGTGAGGGTGATGGGTTCAATGAATTTTAACTGAAAATTAAATCTTCTGATGTTGGGAATATGTTTTTTTTTACCTAACATATTTTGTGCAATGGCACATGTCTATTTACGGATCATATAGTGTAATTAATGCGTAGGGTCTATGAGGAAGGCAAAGTTCTTGAACTCAAAGAAGACTATTTACCATTTAACTTTTCAACTAGTTCTTAAGGTAGTACAGAAGAAATAGTCTACAGTTGTGTTTTTAGATCAACCACATTCAAATTATTTCACTGATAACTTAGAAACTACTAAAGTCTTAAATTTGTGAGGAATTACCCAATGAATGGTGTGGTATGGTTTCTGAGCTTGCCTGCTTTGGAGTAATGTTAAGTTTAGACAGGGAATACTCTCAAGGAATGGTTAGGATATTCACTTTGTAAAACTCCATCTGTCGGTTGGAGTTGCAGACTAGGAAAATATAAAAGTAACTTTTATTTGCCTGATGCAATTGTCATGTTGAGAATGACTGCTGAATAAGCTCATCCTTTATAGTTCTTTCTAAAACTCTGACTGCCTGCTTCAACTCAGGTGTTCTGGTTCAAACTCCTCTCCAAGTTCACTGATCCAAATTGGCTTCTCTTGGCTTCTCACCAATTGCTCTAGGCCTCAAACTAATTCTGGCAATTTTGTTTTAATCTTCTGGATTCTTCTGATTCTCTGGCTTCAACTACCTCTGTACAAACTCAAGAAAAAAAGAACTCAACTCCACTGTACTCAATGAACTGTACCAAATTAAACTGAGCTGAACTCAACTGAACTCTATTGCATTGCCTGAGCTCAATGGCCCTTCACCTGATTGGCTCTCTCTCTCCCTGCACTTATCTTAGTCTTTCCTGTCTGTTCTCCCAAAAGTTGGACATATCTTAACTGACTGATTCTCTCAAATCTTTCTCTGATTTGTCACTTTGAGTGCCCCTCAACTAGATATCACTTTCAAACATGGCTGTTTCCTTCCATAAACTAATTTTATCTGAAAAGTTTATACTAAGGGGATGTCTGTATTCTGGCTAGAGGGATTAAAGATGTGTGTGGTGTGTCTGCATTCCAGCTGGATCACACAGACCTAGTCTTTTGATGTGATCTCTTGCCAGAGCAGACACATTGCTGGATTAAAATTCCTCTACAGCACAATATTACCACATACTCTTCTTGGGGAAATGCAGCTTGAGCTCTGAGAAAGAGGTGTCACAAAAAAAGTGAATGTTTGTTTTGTTTTCTTTCTACCACTAGCAAGGGAAAAAAAAGATATTCAGAGGACAAAACTGAGAGGATTTATAAGAGTGGTAACTGTGTTATTTTTAGAGGGGAAGTAAAGGAAAAAAGCAAAAGGCAAAACAAAAGATCTGATCCCTTCCTTGCTCACAGAAATTAAGCCTGTATCCGTGCCACACCAGTGCCTCTCCTCTATCCTTGCTTTGACTGCTTGCTTCATTTGTCTCTTTATTATGATTTATCTCCTTCCATGTTCTTGTTTTCCTTCTACTAGCTTTGAGTTCCCCTAAGGACAGGATCATATATTTTTGTCAATGATTTCACAAATGCAGACAAGTGCTTTACAACAATTTTAAGATCATTTGGAAAAAGAAAGTTTTAACTGTTCAGTACAGTGTACTTTCTTCACCATAAAATAATAAAAACAAATAACCCAAGTGTTATACTATTCTGAGCTGGGGATATAGCTCACTTTGTAAAATATTTCCCTAGCTTGCATAAAGCCTTAATGCTGGTCCCCAGACCTATATAAATTGTGCAAAGTGACTTGCTTTGAATCACACAATTCAAGAGATCAGGCTGAAGGACTTCAATTTCAAGAGCATCTTCAGTTACACCAAAAGCTCAACACCAACCTATGATAAATGAATCTGTTTCAAGAGAGCAAATCAAATTAGAACAGGCATTATAATATCCTGACTTTTTGTTAAGCACATTTGATTTTTATTCTGTTTTCAATGTTTGAAATAGAGTTTATGTAATAAACAAATAATTTAATTCTCCATTAATTGTTTAATTGTTTTGCCCATTATTTTGGGAAATGCAACATTACCTTGTGAGCCATATAAAGACAGGGCCATGACTGTACAACTTCATGGAATAACATCAACTGGCACCTGGGTAACTTCGTGAGAAACAGAGTGACTGATAGCACCTTTAGCACTTAGAAACATTTAATACTTGGATATTCATCAGAAACAGTGAACATGTGTATGACTGTTTCTACTGGTATGGCCATGGTCATGAATGTCTTGAGTCAGCCTTCACCATAATCTCACACCATCGTGTAAAGTTCCTTGTCTCTCTGAAGCTGTCTTAGTGATTGACTATTACTGTTGAGTAACTCTTCTCTTTGTTAGTGAAGCTGTCCTCTGTTGCACAGGGGACTCTTCAGTGTAAGCAATTGACTGCTAGGTTAGTCTTTTCTTTGATTTGTTATACAAGGGTTTCTTTAGTGGTTTAGCTTTTTGTGTATTGTCCCTACTATAAGTGGGAGTCTTCAGTCGGCTAACATTTGCTGAGAAGCCCAGGAGAATTTCTGGTGTAGGTACCTCTGATGGTTAATGCTTTTTTAAGTTACCTCTGTCAAGTTATTTCACCATCCTGGACTTGAGATGAATCCTTTTGTTCATACATTTCCTATCAGAATGATTAAATGTTCTACCTAAGAAAAGCATCCTAACACATGACCTTTCAGATTGTGAGTCTTTGATTTTATTGGGATAATATGAACAAATACTTAACAAAACTATAACACTTAAAAGTTATTGAAGCATATGGTGAAACACATAGATATAATTTTGACATTTAGCTTGAAATGAAATAGAAATATACTTTTGACAAACCATCTATTAAATGATCGATTCAACTCTGTTCACTATAGTCCATTATTTAGACAAGAATTCAGCACTTTGTTTTGAATATCCTTCAGTAAAAGTAGAGCAATAGTAATACTAAGGAGATAGCTTATTTTCTACACTTGATCTTAGCCAAAAGGCCGAGAAGTGATGTTAGCTTATTTTCTAAAGGGTTTGATAAGAAACTACAATGATCTGAGTTTTGATCTCAAATGCTCATGTAAAAAGGCAAGTGTAGCAGAGGGCACTTGGAAATCCAGTACTGCTGGGGCAGGGACAGGTTGGTCCCCGAGGGATGCTGGGTATTCAATCTACTTACACATTGGTTTCAATGTTCTGTAAGACTCTCTGTCAAGAAATAGTGAAAAGATTTACAAAATGAGGAAGAAGAAGTGGACCTCTGTCTTCTCCTGGTGAATACATTGAAGCATAAACTGCAATGCATGACACATGCAAGCATACACATACATACATAAAAATATGATAGCATCCTTTGTTCCTATGTAATCTTGACAAACACATGCAAATGCAATTGAGAGACTAAAAAAGAACATTAGAGATCCTTTGGTCATGCAATTTTCCTTACTGGGCATAATTTTATGATTTTGTACTTTCTAGTATTAGGGAGAAAGTGGCTCTATTGGTCATTGTTCTCAGTGCATTTCTGATAAAATGCAAGCATGCTAACAGACAGAGTAATGTCACCTTAAATAAGTAAGAGAAAAGCTGAGGAGAATGGAGAAACCGTGTTGAAGTGGCAGTAGATTATATTTTGTTAAGACATATCCCTGGTTGGGGCAAGATTGTCATTGTATTAAGGTACCACCGAAGTATCCATGAATATGAAGGACACAGGGAGTATATACCCTTTGGAATGAAAAAAAAAATCTAAAGACTTCACTTAGAATGTCACTTTTTCCTTCATTTTCCTTGCCAGTGTCTTTATTCCCAGCATTGCTTTCTAATTAAGTTCCTCATCTAGGCTAACCCATTTCACAAATACAGTCAGAGTGAGCTATTAGAAATTTAAATCTTACTGTACCATTCAACAGCTTAAAAAAGTTAAATGACTCTCCCTAAAGGAAAAATAAACATACAAAGCCAAAGAAAGACACAAACTTTCCTAATTCTGCCTACTATTTACCTCTTCTGTCTCTTTGGTCTCACATTACTTTGTTTAAGCTCCAAGAAACCAAGAGTAAAATAAGTCTTTCCTTGCTGTTTTTAGACAGGGCCTCAATATATAATTCAGGCTGGCTATGAAATATACTGATCAATCTACCTCAGATTTTTGGTGTGAGGCTTTCTGGTGACAATCATGAACCTGAGCTTTCCTGATTCTTTTAAGATTTTTGAATTTAATATTAATATGATATCTCCTCTCTGGCAAAATGCCATTGGCTGTCTTTTTCTTTCTTATTCCCTGTTTCACATTTCTTTATAACTCCATTTCTGCAAACTTTTCTGCATCTGAGTATGATACCTTCAGGCTTAACATTTTCTCACTATTAACAGTCTGGTAGGATGGCATCAAAAACTGCACAAGTTGAAGTGGGGTCACCTGTTATTGGTTGATCTTCCCCTGTTCCCTGGTACAAAGAATGCAACATGAGCAAGCTATTATAAGTTTCTTCTTACAATATTCTAATACAGAGTATATGCAGATCATGAAAACACACAAAGTAAAGTTTTTGGCATTGTAATTTTCAACTGGTAGGTTATAGTAATATTTGGATCTTATTTTCTTACAAAAATATTTTTATATCCTATCTATGTCAATATTCTTTCATAGTAATTGTGATGAAGGCATGTACATAAACATTTATGACATTCATTACATGATTATATATATATATATATATATATATATATATATATATATATATATATATATTCAGTGTGCTAAGTGTAGGTTCTGTTATTTTTATTAAGAGAACAAGAGTTAAAGAATTTATAAAGTAATTGTCCACAGTAACAAACATTATATGTTCAGGTGCTGAATTTAGTCTTACACACCTCAACTTCAGCTTTTGTAGTTCTAGTCCAGAATATCTTGATTTTTCTTATCATTCTATTTTCAGATTCTGACTTTGCTAGATTGTGATTTAACCTTTTAAGGAAACAATTTAATCTGCAAAATGAGAGAAAAACTTGAGGTTTGGATAAGGTCAAGTCAGACAATGACTGATAGATATATTAATGCTGCTTACATGATCTAAAGAAGAAATTAAACATAAATGGCTTCTTAAAATGTAAATTTCTCCTACTTACCAACTATAGATCATGGGAAATAAATGTGTACACTATTTCATATTAGCTTACTGTGTGACTCAGATTCTTCAGATACTATTAACTTAAGGCAAAACTACATACTATAGGCTGATGTAGAACCATGCCAGATTCCCTACCTGCCAGGAAATTTGAACACTCCTCAAAAGGGGTCATGCTTTTCTAGTCCATACTGTGTAATAGTATGCCTGTATCTCTTCTACAACTTTGTTCTTCATGCTTCCACTGCCGATGGTCAGATAGAAGAGAGAAAATAGCACAGTGAGCCATTTTGAGGGAAGCAAGAGAGAAAAAAAAAAAAAGGAAGAAAAGGAAGGAATGAAAGAAAATGTTCACAAAATTTTTATTACAGTTCATTACTATTGGTATATTATTATTAGTGATGCTTAATATGAAAGACCCTAAGGGCTTCTTCCAGTCCCACCCCCTCCTTACAGGTTCCCCCTCTCACTTGGGGTCCAGACTAGGCCAAGTTCCGGTCTCCAACCATAGGAACATTCTTGAGTAAAAAATTCTCAGGAAAACCATAGAATGTACTTACTGATAGTCACCTGACCCTCTGGAAAGTCCCAAGTAGAGTTCAAATGTGTGTCAGGATCTGCCTATGCTTGCTAGCCAATAGATTTAAAGGGCAATATGCTTAGCCAATAAGTTTAAACTGCAACCTTGCTGATGTAATAACCTGTTCCCCTAAACATGTATAAAAACTGCTTGTAATAGCCAGTCCAGGTTGATGTCTAGTCACTCACCTTGAGGAGCTAATTGAAGGTTGACCTGATGCACCAGAAAATCAACCTCTTTTTTGCGCATTGATCTGCGTCTTGGGGTCTCACTAGGGGAACATATAGAAGTAAGTACCACAGACTGAGGGTTGGGGTCTTAGCAATCTTTTACTATTCCATGTATACAATTAATCTCATTCACATGCATGCATATGATTATATATATTCCATGAGCATAGAAAAATTCACTATATATAATATTTTATAGATGTTATCACTGTGATCATGAGCTCACTGGGCATGTTAGAAATATATCTTGTGGCTGACCTTGACAGGTTGGCAATGTTTACTATTCCACACATCCCATCCATAGACTAACTCATTAACTGGTAAGGATGACGAATAAGTGAAAAATTGGTTACTGTGGTTATAGGAAAAGAAAAACGAACTATTTCAAACTGAACTTTTCATCCTGTTGCCATTAGTTCTGCTTGAAAATGTACATCAGTTATTCTCAGAGTGCAAATGATTACACAGGAAATGAAATGATTAGATGGGCGTCGGGAAACCCTGCTAATTAAGGTCACAGTCTACCATTACTGGATAGCTTCACTGAGCTCATAGCAAAATAGAAGAGTCTCTTTACCAGCGGCAGCACTTTTCCTTCTCTGACCTTGTCTAGGGAGCCTGACCCCCAACACCTCTACATGAGAAAGAGTGAGTAGTCCTTGGCAGACCTACAAGTTGAACTTTCTCTTTTCCCTGGTAAGAATCCACCCAGCAAGTACCTGGTATTCCTGAAATGCCTCTCCATACAAATGAGGCATTCACAGTACCTTAAACAGGAGCTAATAATTCCATTCTCCCTAAAAACTCCTCCCCACTTTCCAAAGCTCATATATAGCACTTTTCCACACCAAATAAAGTTTATGAGTACAAGCTTACCCCAAATAGGGGTATGCACACAAGCTAAGATTGGCTAAGAGAGCTGTTTCACTGAAGACTGTGGGAAGAAAAGACTTTGTCTAAGCGAGTTGTACAATTAATATCTCCCACAACCACTCTGTCTCCTGCATTCACTCCCAGCAGGACCCCAGTCATTCTTGACTCCTTTTCATCCTTTCAGCATGGAGTGTAGTCTAGGCTGAAATGGGGAGAAAACAGGATGATCTACAACTGGTCCCTGACATGCACACCATTGAGGGGACTATTTTACCAATATACTATTTGTATTATTTCTAATGTACTCTACTCCGACGATGCATGAACAGGCCTTGGTGAATTCCAGTTGATTGACAATAACAAGTGCTTGTTTTTGTGAATGTTGGTTCTCTAGATTAGAAGCCATTTCCAGCCTATGCCGTACTTAGAATCTTAAAATGTCTCCATGACTCCTCATTTGTCTTAAAACAATCAAAACTAAATATATTAAACTTACCCTTCAAAGAGTCTGTCTTTGATCTCTGCCAACATTCATTCAAAATCCTTTTATAGCTATTAAAAATAGTCTCAATATCCATCTTTGCTGGTAAGGTGATTTCTAAATCTACTATGATATCATACACTGATAAATGACTTTAAAAGAAAGGGAAATGTGCTTGAGGGAGGAGGAGTTATCTGATTTGATTTTCATTAAGTAGAGAAGAAATTTTACATGAAAGTGACATTTAAAGCTATCTGCGAGTGTTCTGAAGCAATTTTATTTTAGAATGAGAAATCGAGACAGTATTGAGTGTTAAAATAGTGCCTATGTTTGTTGGCTCAGTAATCTACAGACTGCTTAATCTGGGCTTTGGATTTTGAAATTGAGTCCAGCTCCTGTACTTTTGTAATGGCCTCGCTTTATTTATGCACCTACCCATTGTCTGTGAGGTCAGGTAATAGCTGCAAATCAAAGGGCATATTCTTGTTCCCATCATATGCCCTGCTCCTTAAATATTAGAATAAACAGATGAGGCTTGGCCAAAGCTGTTGTCAGCAGTACACTGCTTCCAGTGGCAATAAATCTCCCACTAATGACGTTAGGGAATAGAGCTGGTCTTTTGTGCTGTCTTTCCTCACTCCTCTATTTTAAGGCTATGCCTCTGTAAACAAACACTTCTATAATGCGCGGTATTACACGGTGTGAAATAAGCTGGGTCCATTAGCATGGTGTGAAGCTGGGACTTAGAACAATAAAGGGATATATTGTGATGTGGACAGCTGGGGAAATACTGCTCTGAACCACATAAGCACACTGACAAAAGGCAGCCTGGCTTAGTTTTCTTTATAAAAAGCCTTCACATGTTTCTACATTTATTAAAAAGTGACCCTCTTGAACTCAGTCTGAATGATATTAAAATGCTGACAGAGAGACAAAAATGAAAAGTCTGCCAAAACATTTTCCCATCAATACTGATGTTTTCTATTTATTTTACCCTAGATGAGAAAGAATAAGTGGAATTAGGGAACTTGGCGCTTGTAATTTCAATAGCAAATAGGAGCTACCTAGGAATCCTTGTGAAGAAGTGGATGAAGATTTTTTTTTTTTTTAATAAGCTCTTATGCCAGAGAGGGGGAAATATTGAGTTATTTTGAGCTATCAGGTCTAACTCTCTTAATACCTCTCTTATGTAAACATAAAAATTGAGGAAAATGTATTGTTTCTCAAGACTTGATCTTCTCTAAAACGCAATGACCACACTTGAAGCCTTCAATCTTCTGTGGTCTCCTCGGCTGTGAAAAGCATTTCTCAGCCTTTGTAAACTGGCCTTATGTCTTTCCTTTCCTTTTTGCTTTTAAGAAGCTCATATCTTCAGAAGAGTGTGTTCAAGGACCCCAAAAGGGCACAATTAACCAAAACAATTACATATTTTTATGGAAGGTAAAATTTTGAAAAAACATTGTTCTGGCCCATTAATATGAAATTGACTTTCATTTCATTTTCTAGATCGAAATGCCTTCATTATTTTTGAGGTTAGTGTTTTCTGTTCAACAATCAAGATCAGTAATTGAACCTAAAGTGACCTCACTAATAATATTCTGAATTAACTTTCTCCATGGGACCTAAAGAAAAGAAATTAGGCCGGGCGTGGTGGCGCACGCTTTTAATCCCAGCACTCGGGAGGCAGAGGCAGGCGGATTTCTGAGTTCGAGGCCAGCCTGGTCTACAAAGTGAGTTCCAGGACAGCCAGGGCTATACAGAGAAACCCTGTCTCGAAAAACCAAAAAAAAAAAAAAAAAAAAAAAGAAAAGAAATTAGTAACTTCCTCTGGGCTCCCCACTTTAAATGGCATTATAGATCATAACCCCCAATGGTTTGTTTGAGCACTTTTTAAAATTTTAGCATAAGAGGAAAAGAAATCATATTTAAGGGCCTAGACTAACGATTTAGGAAGAAAAGTTTTTGAGGCACAAGAATAAAGACCCAATTTCTGAACTTCAGTTCCTTCCTATAAGGCTTCAAGTGGAAGTGCACATATAAATCCCAATGACCAGACAAGGATCCCTGAAGCCTGCTGACAAGCTAGTCTGACTGAGCTAGTGAGTTGCAGGCTCAGTGGGAAATTTATCTCAAAAAATGATTGAGAGCAATTGAGGAAAACATCTGGAATTAACATCTGGTTTCACATCCACACATCCAAATACACCTGCACAAAAAATCTACACACACACACACACACACACACACACACACACACACACACACCATGCATGCAGAGAAATAAGTACAGAGCCACACCCACATAAAGAAACTATACTTATAGTGTAAAGTGAGATCTTTTTCCTGTGTAGAGTTATGCACAAGCATATGATCATTGGATTCTGCTCAGCATTGGTAATGTTAATGTTCAGTGAAATGTACAATTATTAAGGAAGAAAACAACAAACAATCTACAATTCTATACATAATTGTGTTTCTAAGCTATAATTTATGGTCAGGTAGGGTTTGGGGAGCACTTTTAGATTCTGATGACTAAAGCTCCTCTCTAAGCTAGAGTCATCTTACTACCATAAAGCATACTGCCTAGTATAGACCAAGCATGTAACTGATGTAGAGGTAAACTAAATCTTTTTCAGTAAAAATAGTAATTTAGATTGTAAACATATTTGCCTCTAAAATTCTATTCATCATGTGTAAATTGTTTTTTTAATTATTATGCAAGAATAACACTAGGAAAATCACAGTTCATTTATTTTCTTTCTGAATGTATGCCAACCACATGCATACAGTTCTTTATTAAGTTTCCAGGACCAAATGAAATAATCTAGGCATAGCTTCTTCCCTTAATGAAGCTAGAATGTGTGAATAAATAGAAAAATCAAATAGCTGAAATACACAATTTAGAATGACCTTTGGAAGGGAGGAAGCTCAGAAAAGAAGATAAAATGCATCGGAAGGAACAGAAGTTAGAGAAAAGAAGAAAAAAAAATTTATTTTACTGATTTTAAAAAGAAAGACAGAGCCAAAATCCATGTCACCTCCAGAAGCTGGCAAATGCACGGAAATTGAATCACCTTCAGCCTCCTGAGAGAGCATGTCACTGCTCACACCTTGATTGTGGCCCAGTGAAACTGATTTTGCTCTCCTGCATTGTAGCACTACACCACAATAAATCTGTGTTGCTTCAAGCTGCTATTTTTTGGTAATATGTCTTCACAGAAGACAAACACAGATTCTGTCACTTGTGTAGGGTGTTGCTGTCACAAGGACCTAAATATATAGAAAAGGGTTTTGCTGGTCAACAAGCTATGACTAGAATAATTTTGAGAGGATGAAAATATTAGATATTTTTGAGCAAACTTGCATGAATGTGGATGTGGATTTGTCAGAGAATACTCATAGTATGAGTAAAAAAAGTCATCTTGATGAAATCCTTAATTGCTATAAACAGACCATTGACACAAATACAGAAGTTTAAGGGCTGGGCAGACTGATAAATTGGTCAAATGTTTGCTGTACATACATGAATAACTGAGTTGAAATAATCAGCATCCACATATAAATCCAGAAAAATACTCAAAGATGCTTTCGGACATTCACTGGAAACACACACATACACACACACACACACACACACACACACACACACACACACACACACACAGAGAGAGAGAGAGAGAGAGAGAGAGAGAGAGAGAGAGAGAGAGAGAGAGAGAGAGAGCGCACAAGTGAGATTACAAATGAAGTTAGGAGAGTTCAGGCTCAGGTGGCGCACGCCTTTAATCCCCACACTTGGGAGGCAGAGGCAGGCGGATTTCTGAGTTCAAGACCAGCCTGGTCTACAAAGTGAGTTCCAGGACAGCCAGGGCTATACAGAGAAATCCTGTCTCGAAAAACCAAGAAAAAAAAAAAAAAAGAAAGAAATACTGGAGGGCCTTTTTGGTACATGCCTAGGAGTGGTATAGCTAGGTCCTCAGTTAACACTATGTCTAGTTTTCTGAAGAACCACAAGAATGATTTCAAGAGTGGTTGAACCAGCTTGTAATCCCACAAACAATGGAGATCTCCTCTTTCTCCACATCCTCCCAGCATCTGCTGTTACCCGAGGTTTTGATCTTAACCATTCTGAGGGGTGTGAAGTGGAATCTCAGGGTTCTTTGGGTTTGTATTTCCCTGATAACTAAGGATGTTGAACATTTCTTCAGGTGCACCTCAGCCATTCAAGATTCCTCAGTCGTGAAATCTCAGTTTAGTTCTATACCCTACTTTTGATTGGGTTGTTTGGTTTTATGGTGATTAGCTTCTTGAGTTCTTTATATATTTTGTATATTAGCTCTCTATTGGATGGAGAGTTAGAGAAGATTTTTTTCCCCAATCTGTAGGTTGCCAATTTGTCTTATTGACTATGTCCTTTTCCTTACAGAAGCTTTCCAGTTTCATGATGTCCCATTTATCAATTCTTGTTCTTAGAGCATGAACCATTGGAGTTCTGTTTAGGAAATTTCCCCCTATGCCAATGAGTTCAAGGCTCTTTATCAATTTCTCTTCTATTGAATTTTTTGTATCTGGTTTATGTGGAGGTCTTTGATCCCCTTGGACTTATACTTTGTACAAGGAGATAAGAATGAATAGATTTGCATTGCTCTATATGCTGACCTCCAGTTGAACCAGTACCATTTGTTGAAAATGCTATCTTTTTTCCACTGGATGGTTTTAGCTCCTTTGTCAAAGATCAAGTGACCATAGATGTGTGGGTTTATTTCTGGGTCTTCAGTTCTGTTCCATTGATCTACCTGCCTATCTTTCTAAAAATACCATGCAGTTTTATCACTACTACTCCATAATATAGCTTGAGGTCTCAGATGGTGATTTCCTCAGAAGTTCTTTTATTGTTGAGAATAGTTTTTTCTATCCTGGGTTTTATTGTTATTGCAGATGAACTTGAGAATTGCTATTTCTAACTCTATGAAGAATTTTGATAGGGATTGCATTGAATTTGCATATTACTTTCAACAAGATGGCCATTTTTACGATATTAATTCTGCCAATCCATGAGCATCGGAGATCTTTCCATCTTCTGAGATCGTTTGTATCTTTCTTCAAAGACTTGAAGTTCTTGTCATACAGATCATTCACTCCCTTGGTTAGAGAACAAGGATATATGCTCATAAGGATACTATGTTCATAGCAGCCTTACTTATAATAGCCAGAAGCTGGAAAGAACCCAGATGTCCTTTTCAACAGAGGGATGGAAACAGATAATGTGATACATTTACACAATGGATTACTACTCATCTATTGAAAACAATGAATTCATGAAATTCTTAGGTAAATGGATGGAACTAGAAAATATCATCATGAATGAAGTAACTCAATCACAAAAGAAAACACATGGTATGCACTCTCTGATAAGTAGATATTGTCCAAAAGCTAAGAATATCGAAGATACAATTCACAGGCCACATGAAACTCAAGAAGAAGAAAGACCAAAGTTTAAGTCTTAGTCTTAGTCTTGGTCCTTCTTAGAAGGGGAGACAAAATACTCACAGAAGCAAATACAGAGACAAAGTGTGGAGGAGAGACTGAAGGAAAGGCCATTCAGAGACTACCCCACCTGGGCATTCATCTGATATACAATTACCTAACTTAGACACTATTGTGGGTACCCACAACTGCTTGCTGACAGGAGCCTGATATAGCTATCTCCTGAGAGGCTCTGCTAGTGCCTGACATATACAGAGGTGGATGCTCTCAGCCAACTTGGATTGAGCACAGGGTCCCCAATGGGGGAGTCAGAGAAAGGACTGAAGGACCTGAAATGGTTTGCAGCCCCATAGGAGGAACAACAATATCAACTAACCAGATGCCCCAGAACTCCCAGGGACTAAATCACCAACCAAAGAATACACATGGAGAGACCCATGGCTCCAGCTGCATATGTAGCTGCATATGTGGAGGATGGCCTTGTAGGACATCAATGGGAAGAGAGGCCCTTGGTCCTGTGAAGGCACTATGCCCCAGTGTAGGGGAATGCCAGGACAGGGAAGCAGGAGTGGGTGGTTGGGTAGGGGAATACCCTCATAAAAGTAGGGGTGGGGTGTGATAAGGGGTTTTCGGAGGGGTAATCGGGAAAGGGGATAACATTTGAAATGTAAACATTGAAAATATCTAACTATAAAACACTAAAAAAAAGAAGTAAAAAGCTTAGTTAACTAGCATAATTGCAACAGAACTTTACACATTAAAATGAAAAAAAAAAAAGAAAAACAAAAGAAAAAAAGAAAAAAGAAATACTGGTATCCAGGTAGTTTTAGGTAGACTCAAGAGATGATAGATTTAGATTTTACTGAATTCCTGTGAGAAACTCTAGACTGTTACAACCTGATAGCTAATATTATAACTTTTAGGAACAGCTGCATGTGGATTGAGGAGAAATGGCCTAATGAAGAGCTGACAGCAATACCAAGTTGTTTAAAAAATAATCGAATATAAAGTTTTAGCTCTATCAGACAATATGTGAAGTTTGTAAAATAGAGAGTGTTATTGGACCTTCTGATTTAGGAGCCATTATTTTCAGTAAGAGACCAATTTCTCTGGAAATGCATTGTGAAAAGATGGCAAAATTTTTTAAGTGAGTGAAGCAAGGGTTGTGGTAACAATGGTTCAATATTCAGTTAATTAAGCTTTTGGTGACTGTAGTTGCAAGATTAGCTAACCACTCTGCTTCCTGGAGCAAAGCATGAGTGTGTACCCATCCAGTAGCTCCCTGGAATTATGCATGTAGCAACACACACACACACACACACACACACACACACACACACACACACTTCAGTTAATTTTTTGACATGCTGTGACTTGGTCAAAGGGTGAAAACTCTTAACCTTTAACCTGCAAGCAAATGTTCCTCTCCTTCCCCTGCCAACCCAGGCCCAATAGGTTAAGTGGTTACTTACAGAAATTTTTCCATAGCGTTTTCTCCTGCAGCTCTCCCCCCCCCCCCAAGTATTTATTTATTTATTTATTCAAACAAAATCTTACAATCATATCAGTACATGGTTCTAAAGGGTGAATTGCCATGGAAGGAAACGATTTCCTGTGTCGCCCTTTTTTTTAACACCCCCCCCCTTTTTTTTTTGTCTGTGAGAAACGTGATGAAAGAACTAAAGTACTCTCTGTCCACGTGTGAAGCCCCGCCCTCCCGGATCTTTTTTTTTCCAATTTTTATTAGATATTTTCTTCATTTACATTTCAAGTGTTATCCAGAAATTTCCCCAAACCCTCCCCCATCCCTGCCCTGCCCCCCTACCCACGCACTCCCACATCTTGGCCCTGGCGTTCCCCTGTACTGGGGCATATAAAGTCTGCATGACCAAGGGGCCTCTCTTCCCAATGATGGCCAACTAGGCCATCTTCTTCTATATATGCAGCTAGAGACATGAGCGCAGGGGCTACTAGTTAGTTCATGTTATTCTTCCACCTATAGGGTTGAAGACCCCTTCAGCTCCTTGGGTGCTTTCTCTAGCTCCTTCCTTGGGAGTCCTGTGTTCCTTCTAATAGCTGACTGTGAGCATCCACTTCCGTGTTTGCCAGGCACTGGTATAGTCTCCCACGAGACAGCTATATCTCTCCTGCAGCTCTTATGTCCCATCCTTCTCCTGCAATCATGATGACTCTCTGTCTTCTTCTCTCCTAATTCCTATGCCATGCAAATCTAAAGATCTCACCGCAGTCTGCCTGCCCAGCCATTGGCTGTTGGCTCTGTATTGATCAATGAAAAATCAACTGGGTTAAGGATCTTCAGTGTTTGGGCACACAAATTCCCGATTTGGGGGGCCCTATTAATTCACAGCATTGGAACCAGTCCCCAAGAGGAGATAAAAACAAAAATTAGTGTAGTGGTTTAAGGTAAATCTATTTACAAGGAATCACTGTAAGAAAAAAAAAAGTAGTTTCCACATTTAGGGTATATAAATGCTACATGTTATGAAAGATGTAAAATGAGGCAGGGCAAATAAGTAGTCTTTCATTAGAAAGGAAGCAAATGGTGGACCTGATGGAAAGTGGAAAAGCTGGCCTTGGTTAGTAAGAAGAAAGCAAGTTTTTCATATGTGAGAACATCTATCCAGGCTAGACAGCATGCTAGACAGCATGGATACCTTGAATTAGAAAGGAAGGCGAAATCACTCTTTCAGCTCTGCAATGGGGCAGTGTGATATGAGTGAGAACATTAAAGATGGATACAGAGGCTTGGTATGATTTTAGAAAAAAAAAAAAAAAAAAAAAAAAAAAAGCAAAGTCTTTACTATGGGATGGACTCAGCAGTCCGAAACAAAGGCTGGAAAGAAACAAAGGGGCAGACTTCTAAGAAACCTTTCAAAGTCAGGTCTCCAAGGACACAAAGACTGTTCCTTAGTCTGCATCTTGTATTTGGAGACAGTGGCATGTACTAATGAAGGCTTTCTGGGGAGCAAACCATTAACACATAAGGAAATATTTGAGATTCAAACTATGGTAACCATTAGCACAATTAGCAATATTTCTGCTATCCCACCAAATAAAGTAGCAGTTAGAAGATAGCAGAAACAGAATAGGATTTTTCAACAGCCACTGATTAGCAAAGAACTGAGGGTTTTCAAGCTGTGGTCAGTGAGTTCTGTAAAAGGACTTGACTTGTCTATAACCAAGAGGCAGAATGAAGCATAATGCAGGTCTTGGCCTCCAAAAGCCTCAAGCTTTGATTCTCACAGTCTCTGATTTCAGCATTACTAGGAGTCTAACCTGTGATCCTAGATAAAATTCCCTGGCCCCAGTACAGATATGCTAATTCGTTAGGAATAAGGCACAGCTAGGGTTTTCATTGAAAGGCACACCCCAGATGATTCTGACACAGGTGTTCCAAAGCTCACACTGAGATGTATCCTCTGATTGCATATTGAGAACTATCAGCCTGGGAGAATAGGGATAAAGTTAAGAGGGTACAGGTCACTCTGGTAATGAACAAGTTGGGTTGTAATTAGACAGTAGCCAAGGGCTGGGTGACTGTACAGTAGTGAGAGAAATTCATTTCACAGAGTAGAAATAGAGCTCCTTTAAAAATGTATTTCAGAGGGGAGAAAAATCTTTATCTTCAGTTGCCCATCCCACCCTCCTCTCTGCTACAATCCAAGGGGGAGCTATTTTGTAAAGTTTCAGAGCAGCAAGTTAAACATTTTTATCAGTAGCTTGACTGGTAGTTCTATTTCATTATGCATCCACACATGTGTGTCTAACATTTCTATAAGAACTGTCACTGAAACTAGCATGGAGATGGGGGGGGGGGTGCCCCAGGTAATATCAAGGCTATACTCATTTCTAATTATATTGCCGTTTGCATGTGAGACTGTTTTTTTTTTTTTCTTCCTTTAGGAAACAGTGACAAAAAGTGGAAAATTACATGCATTAGTAATCTTGATCTTCTAGCAAAATTTTATTACAAAAGTCCAAAACCACAACAGATTTCTCTAACAGAGGTCAAAGACTTGTGATTCAGAAAGGAGATTGGTTTCTCTTCATTATCATTTTTTTCTGAATACTGTATTTTGTAAAATATCAGGTGTGAGCCAACTTTAAATATATGCTCTGTAATATAGACAGTCATCTGTGAATGGTCCTGTGCTGAAGTTAGTGAGAATTATTTTTACTTTTTTCAGTATCTATTCTAGAAGAGAGCTTTACCTGCATTAGGTTATTAATGTGGGCACGTTGTAGAAATATTTTACATTGTTTAGAATTATATCCCAAATAATTAAAAAAATAACTAAGGGTAATGGATGTTTGTGCACTCCCCAACCTATAGTTTCTGAGGTTGTGTTCTCAATGGAAATGAGAAAGAATCATAAGACAACAATATATTCGCCTGGGAAGAGTGTATGATCTATTTCCATTAGCTTAGACTGCAAGATAAGGTCAGTTTTTGCTTCATGACAGACTTGGAATGCTAAGATGAGAAAGGAAAGAGAAAAAAAAAAACTTTGTTGAACATGTTTTAGTCTCTGAGTAGGATAAAATCCCACTCCCCACAAAAACAAAACAAAAACAAAAACAAAATGAACGAAAGAAAGAAAGAAAGAAAGAAAGAAAGAAAGAAAGAAAGAAAGAAAGAGAAAATGCATTCATTACCAAGTCCCTAACAAGGTCTTTGGTTCAAAGTCAAATTAAAGACTTTACCATACTTGGGGTAGAATGGAAGATAGTGAGCCTCTTTCTGGCATATGCAATAGTGTCTGGGTTTGGTGGTTGTATATCGGATGGATCACTGGGTGAGGCAGTCTCTGGATGGTCCTTCCTTCTGTCTCAGCTCCGAACTTTGTCTCTGTAACTCCTTCCATGCCTATTTTGTTTCCCATTCTAAGAAGGAGCAAATTATGCATACTTTGGTCTTCCTTCTTCTTGAGTTTCATGTGTTTCGCAAATTGTGTCTTGGGTATTCTTAGTTTCTGGGATAATGCCTGGCAAATTCAGAAGTGGATGCTCACAGTAATCTATTGGATGGAACATGGAGCTAGAGAAAATACTCAAGGAGCTAAAGGGGTCTGAAACCCTATAGGAAGAATAACAATATGAACTAACCAGTATCCACAGAGCTGTGTCTCTAGTTGCATATGTAGCAGAGGATGGCCTAGTTAGCCATCAATGGGAGGAAAGGCCCTTGGTCTTGCAAAGATCATATGCCCGAGTATAGGGGAATGCTAAGGCCAGGTAGCAGGAGTGGGTGGATTGGGGAGCAGGGCAGGGGTGGTATAGGGTACTTTGGGGATAGCATTTGAAATGTAAAGGAAGAAAATATCACACACACACACACACACACACACACACACACACACACACACATATATATATATATGAATGTAAAAAAAGATAGTGAGCATCACGCAGGATTCCCTGTGTCTCAAATAATATCTTATATTGTCAGATAATTCACTCTATTTTATTATAAATTAATCTAGTACTTATCAAGAGTATCTTCTATATTTCTCAGTTGTTAAAATAACAACATAATAGCAACAATAATGACAATAACTTTTTTATTATATTCTATCAATTTTATAATAGGTGAAATATATATACTAAAGAAATGACTTATCATTCACCAATCTATATTAGTTATTTTTCTGTTGCTAAGTAAAATATAAGCCACAAAGTCCAATCCAAAACTCATAAGAAGCATAATCAGGAAAGAGGAATTAGGAAAATCAATGTAAGTTCTGTTGAAATTAGCTATAGGTTGAGATTCAGGTAGCATCTCTTTAAGCATGTGACTAGCCCTTCAGAGATAGCACCACCACCATCATGCTAAAATGCAAAATACCTCCCTATCCAATAGTTGACTTTTTCTGCTTACTCCACTTTCTAGGAATGCCTTCACATTCTATGCTTCTTCTTCATGGTGTAGCTCAGTGATACAGTATTTGCTTCGCATGCATAAAGTTATTAAGTTAAATCCCTAACACTCCTTCAACAAACTAAAAAGTTAAACCAACACAAACAAACCCCCAAGAAATTTAAACCTCAAATCAAATTAAGTGTCTTATAATAGCTGAGATGTGCTATGTGACAAGATTGGAAGCCCGGGTGGCTGTGCAGGAGGAACTAACCATCCTGCTTCTCCTCACCTTGTCATAAAGAGGCATCACTTTAATCTCTGCCTCAACTCCACATTACCTTTTTTTTTTTGTCTCTATATTGTTTCTTATCTTTGTATTTAATTGAGAATGGTTGCATTAGGTTTTCCAGTTTCAAGCCTATTCCTTAATTAATCTTTACAATGTAATTTTCCAATTAGGTTTCATTCTGAGATACTGGGTAGACATGGTATTGGAGAAGACTCTATTCCAAGTGTTTCCTACAAAGGGATGACTGTCTTTCTTCTTTCCTATGAATATCTATGTGCTTAGGAACCAAAATTGGCTTTGCTGTTACAACTGCTACAGGATCTTTTTATAAAAGGCTCACTAAAGTTAGCAAGTAACAGTACTTATACTTAGAAACTAATTCAGTATTCTGTGACTTAAAGCAGTAACCGTGTGTCATTCTCCAAAGGTCTGAGGATAGTTTAGTCAGTCCACTGATCATCACTGTGGTCATCCTATCTTCTTATGTATGGGAGCCGGCTCTGGGCACTGCTGGGAGCTAGTTCACCTGACAGTTTCTGCTACATGACTGGCTCCCTAAGGTTGTATGGTGTTAACCTATGTATACATAGGTTATTATCCTGGTGCTTCTAGGGTCTATGAAAAAGGACAGAAGCAAGTAATGTCTCCTAAGACATAGCTATTATTCCTTGCACAGAATTCTGTTGATAAAAAAGGCATAAGACCAATACATACACTGGGCAGGGAAACAAACTTGAATTTTGATGAAGAGATCTGAGAAGATGCATTGCAAGTACTAAAGGAAAGAAAGAATGGGTCATGCTCTATCTGCTACATCCTCCAGCCAAACCTGCTAAGCAGAAACAACAGTAGCTGCTGAAAGTTCAGCTTTTTTTTCTAATTTAGATATTTGTAATTTAAAAAAACAAATACATTACACTCACAAGTTGTATCTTTTGTGGAATTTGAGGAGCGAGAGAGTACGAGAAGCACATACATGCACACTGAAGATAAACTCCAATCTTTAAAATGTGAGATTCAGAGATGGCTCACAAGTTGCTTCCCATTGTGAAAATCCTGACGTCATTCTATTGTGACATTGCTGTAACAGTGACACATACTCTGTATGACAATATTGAAAGGAAACTGAGTCTTGATCTCAGACAAGTACTTTTTTCAACAAGCTTATAGAAAACGTGTAATTCATTACTGCCACCTAACTCCGTCACACAAAATACAACGGCAAATTTATTCGTCCTTTTATACTAATGAAATGTCTTCATCCTTTGGCTTTGTTGCAAGAATTAAAATATTTATGCATACAATAACCAAAATACAAGCTGGTGCATAGATAGTATATGTAGTCATGCTTGCTTCAATAATTGTAGTATTCTTATTATATTAATAATCCATTTTCAATGTTAACCAGCCACTGGCTTTACTCGTTTTTGTTATTAAAATTTGTTTCGAAAAGTGCAAGTTTACTCGTTGCAATTTATATGTTAGTAAACATTTTAAACATATTCAAGTTTGTGTTTTGCTGCTTTCATTTCCACCCAGTAAAAACAGTAGATGAGTGACCTCCATTCAGTAGAATTTTGTAGTGCCATTTGCACAAATCACAACCAGCTACGCACACACACACACACACACACACACACACACACACACACACCTTTAGGATGAGACACAGATGCCCACATCTGGTGTGAAAATGTCTTTTCCAATTTCTTATAACTTTCCCTGTACAACTTCACAGTTACAGCTGCAACTTCCTCACCTTGGCTGGGTAGCTGTATTTCTAGTTTTATATTTATCTCTTTTCTCAGTTCTATTTTGAATTGTCTATTCTATTTTTCTCTTTAATTCAATCCTTTTTATACCCCTCTTTTTTGCCAATCATACATAGAGTATGTAAATTCATCAAAGGTGTCTTACAGCAATCTTCACTACTATCCATAGCTGAATGGCCATAGATAGATATTAATAAGTTTCATATATTTTAATTCCTAACTTCCCATTCATTATATCCAGTTGAGTCTCACCGACAGATATAGAAATTAGTTGCACAAGCCTGTAATATCAACATTTGAGTGGGTAAGCTAAGAGGATTGTTTTCACAGTAATTTTGGCAAAATAGTGAAACTTATATCAAAACATAACTACAGTCTATAAAATGAAATGCCCAGTTCTAGGAAGAATGGGTTACTCCTATTGGAATAGTTGGTCAAGAGCTTCCCATAGACTCCCAAGCATAACAAGTTATTGTAAATGTTTTTGCTTACCTTGGAGAATTTGATTGTACGATTCAATTGTAAGGAAACTGTATACTTGAGTTATTGGACATAGCTAAATCATGCTGGTACTGACATGGAAGCTCCATCACTATAAGCTAGGTTTTGTCATGCATTGTGATGATGTACATGCTACTGGGGAAGAAAGGTAATAAAACTTCTTACCTAGTTGTGAACCCTACAAGCCACAAGACTGGCAAGTCTGGCAAGTCATACAATACTGCTATGACTCTTATCCAACCACTTTGTGATTGGATTTGATGTTTCCATGAGATGAAACTCATATCTGATGCCATTAATGGGAATAAGAACTCAAAATTAAGTAAAAAATGGTCCCTAGAGATGAGACGACTACTACTAGGACTACTACTACTACTACTACTACTACTACTACTACTACTACTACTACTACTACTACTACTCTGCTAAACGGACACAGCATTAAACATTATCATAAGATATGTCTCTACTCATAGATAAGTCAGCACTCATTTGAGATGCTTCTTTTTGTAATAGAAGACAACTAACAACAACCCGCAAACAGTCAATATGCAGAAAAAAAAAAAAAAAAAAGACTGAAGAGGGATGAGCCCTAAACAGGACATCTATGTTAAACATCATGCCCATCTCTCTCCTAATATCATGAATGTTAGGGAAGAAAGATTGCAAGAGTCAGAGATAATGGATGACTACAGGGAAACTGTTTTC
Source organism: Mus minutoides (assembly GCA_902729485.2). Lineage (NCBI taxonomy): Eukaryota > Metazoa > Chordata > Mammalia > Rodentia > Muridae > Mus > Mus minutoides. The sequence continues at coordinate 105,123 of LR751347.1, forward strand.
TGGACATTTCAGGTCAGCTGCAAATATGAACTCACTATGGTTGAGAATACATGCACAGGATATGAGCATAACTAAGCCAAACAATATTCCAACATAAAGGTAGAAGGGGGCCTGACAGTCCTGCTTGCAGCTAAGCAAAAACTTGATGATTGACTGTTGCTGTGACAGAGATAGTTTTATTCAGGAATGCAGTGATTTTGAGGCTATCCATGCTCATGAGAATTGGTCTCCTATATTTCCCCTTATAAATGTTAAATATTGTTAGGCTGCCTATGGTTATTAGAAATACTTTACGTAGTCTCAGGAATAGTGTGTGATTAGATTGACAATAGGGTCTACTGTCTCACTAGAGTGCCATAACCCACGTCACTCAGTTATCCTTGAAGGCTTTATCCAGCTTGTTCTCTTCCCAAAGTTAACTGAGTTTTTAGCACTGTATCATATTATTTCTGTCTTTTCCAGTGGAATGTAAGACCTCTGAATGCATCAGCTTTGTACCTCTTGAAACTGCTTTATTAGACTTTCAAGAAACATCTATTATAATTAAGATAATCAACACATATTCAATGAAGAACATATAGCATACCTTCTATAAAGAGAGTCAATATTATCTCATGTGGATCACTTTTAACATTTTATGATATTTAAGAAAATGGTCTCCAAAGGTTTGAAATTTCTATTCTTAAAACCCAGAGTGCATGGGGGTGGAGTATAGTGGGTATGTGGCATGAGCTCAGCTTCCTGGATTTCATGCCTGCATCTTTAACTTGTCTGTTCATCTGACAATATTTGGTTCCTCTATCCCTAGAGCTCAGCAAACATAAAGATTCAAAGCCTTACAATAAACATTGTGCTAGTGAATCCTTGGTAGAGCATATTTTAAATTCAGATGTATTCCCTGGTGATGTTTTTTTGGTAGATGCCTCCAAGGAGTTATTTTATGAATGCACCATTGCTGCCCACTAAAGGCGGGCTTCTAAGTTGAGTAGATTCTAGAGGGGTATTTTTATGTTATATTCTTTGCATGCACTTTGATTGATCTACTGTCTTTCTGGGAACCCCCATAAAGCCAATCCATTTGTAAAAAGCATTGTAATGTATTCACAAAAAATAACAGTCACATAAAGAGATTCTTTGTATTTCACTTAGCCCACAGAGAGTATGTACCCAGCCCATGTTTCCATCTTTAGATGGATGAGATAGAAAACAAAACTTATCTGTACACTTATGCATCTACTGGAGGCCAGCTCAAGCTTTCTATGATCTGTACAATTTTCTTTGGTTATTATTATTCAGATTGGCACTTAAAGCATGTCTGTTCTCTCTCCCATTGACAGAAGGGATTGCCTACATAGAACACACACTTTTCTCTCTCCAGCTTCAAAGGACGTTTTCCTCATAAAACTTCATGGTGAGGCCTGAGTGCAACTAGATGAAGTGTATGAGCTTTTCACAAGTCTGCTTACATTAAACACTTGTTGAGGATACAGGACACCATGCTCCAGCTCTGAGACCTGTGCAAAATATCCTAAGCCATATGAAAGTGCTTTTAGTATTCTATTTCACCTTCAAAATATTACTATTGGTTATTCTGAAATGAAATCACAGATTTTGATTGGGGAGCTGATATAAAATTATACTTTAATTTGGGTGCAGAACCTCAAATGGTGTGAATTATATTGACACTTTCTTTCTATATTTTCTATCTTTCTTTTTTCTCTCCCTCTCTCTTTCTCCAGTTTTTATTGTTCTTCATCTCTTTTCTTTCTTAATAGATTCATTATTTTTCATTCCTGGTATTTATTACCTTGACCATAATATAAAGTTGTTTCCATATTTATATATATATATATTATATATAAACATAATATATTATGTATAAACATTTTCCATTAGATTAACATTCATTTTATTCCTTCAAATTCATCTTTTTGATGCTGTCTTATATGGCTAAAGGATTCCATTGAAACACACATAATTTAATGCCCATTGTGTAAACTATACCAAGAACATTGAAAATATTACAGATTGACATATATGCCCAACTTTATCAAACAGAATGCAACACTGACATTTAAAAGTCTTGCAATATAAAATGAAAAAAATAGATTTTTTTCCCATACAATATCCTATTTATGGTTTTCCCACTATCTACTTGTTCCAGCTTTTCTCCACCTCCTTTCCAATCCAGATCTACTTTCCTTCTGTCTCTCATTAAAAAAGAACAGGGTTGGGTATGTTGCTTTCTAAAAGATGGTAGCAGCAGCAGCAACAACAATAACATAACAAAATAAAACATAATAAGATAAAACAAAAGCACAGTACACTGAAGTTGGACAAGGCAGATCTACTGAAGGACCTGCTTGTTCATACTTTCAGGTCCACATAAAAAATATTAAAATGAAAGGTATTTTACACGCACACACACACACACACACACACACACACACACACACACACACACACACAGAGGACCTGTTTCAGATCCATACAGGTCTTGCAATTGCTATTTCTGTCTCTGTGAGTTCATATGAGCTTTGCTCAGTTAGTTGATATAGACGGTGGCTTTGGTATCCTGGTAATGTCCATCCCCTCTGGCTCTTACATTCATTTTGCTTCCTCTTCTCCAGCGTTCCCTAAGGCCTAAGGGAGGGAATATTTTGAGTAAGTTGAGAAATCCCATTTAGAACAGTGTGTTCCAAGGCCTCTCTCTCTCTTTCTCTCTCTGTCTCTCTCTCTCTGTCTCTCTCTCTCTGTCTCTCTCTCTCTGTCTCTCTCTCTCTGTCTCTCTCTCTCTGTCTCTCTCTCTCTGTCTCTCTCAATGAATAATATTTGATTGTGGGTCTTTTTTTTTCAACTTGTATTAGATATTTTCTTCATTTACATTTCAAGTGTTATCCAGAAAGTTCCCTATACCCCCCCCCTCCCGGCCCTGCTCCCCTACCCATCCGCTCCCACTTCTTGGCCCTGGCGTTCCCCTGTATTGGGGCATATAAAGTCTGCATGACCAAGGGGTCTCTCTTCCCACTGATGGACAACTAGGCCACCCTCTTCTATATATGCAGCTAGAGTCATGAGCTCAGGGGGTAGTAGTTAGTTCATGGTTATTCTTCCACCTAGAGGGTTGAAGACCCCTTCAGCTCCTTGGGTACTTTCTCTAGGTCCTTCTTCCTTGGGAACCCTGTGTCCCATCTAATACCTGACTGTGAGCTTCCACCTCCATGTTTGCCAGGCATTGGTATATTTTCCCCCAAGACAGCTATATCCAGTCCCTTTCAGCACCATCTTGCTGGCATATGCTATAGTGTCTATGTTTGGTGGCTGATTGTGGGATGGATCCCTGGCAGGATTGTGGGTCTTTCTATGTGTTCTCATCTTTTGCAGGAGGAAGTCTTCCTGATAATTGCTGATTATGGTACTGATCTCTGTGTATGGCAGAATATCATTAAGAGTCATTTCACCGGGCAGTGGTGGCACATACCTTGAATCCTAGCACTTGGGAGGCAGAGACAGGTGGATTTCTGATTTCAAGGCCAGCCTAGACTAAAGAGTGTGTTCCAGGACAGCCAGGTCTACACAGAGAAACCCCGTCTCGAAACAAACAAACAAACAAACAAACAAACAAACAGTCATTTCATTGCTACTCTGTTCTGTTTGTTTGTTTGTTTGTTTGTTTTTTAATTAGTGGTATTTAGTTTTATGTTAGATTCCAGGGCTATATAGTCTGGTTCTTGATCACCCAAACAATGTCATGTATGGATTCCATCTCCAGTATTGGACCTTAAGTCAAATCCAATTTTGATTGGTTATTCCCACAAACTTCGTGCCTACATTCCCCTACCTTATGTTACAGGCAGGTCAGCATTGTGTGCTGAGTTGGTGTTTACATCTTTCTTTTGGTAGCATGTAGAGTATCTTTCTGTAAAAAGACATTAAAACATATGAGTGAGCGTTTTATATAGATACCATCTTTTCTTCTTTAGGTGTGAGTGTTGTCTTCAGCAATGGGGTCTTCTCATTTGTGGCAAGCAACCTATTGTCTTGACAACACCTAAGGTTATTTATGGATTCCTATGGAACCCCTTTGGCCAACTCAATTGGATGTAATCAGTCCAGGTACTGGAAGCTTCATTTGGAGGCAAGAAATGAGCAGGTGGGACTCAGCCTCTTTCATTATCTAGAAACCTGATTAGGATCACCTTCATATTCAAATTTTTCTAATGATTTGCTTTCCCTTATGAACTAAATAATTGAAGAAGAACAATACTCTTTTCTTTTTGATAGGTAAATATTTCATGTGCCAATTGAATATAGCAACTTCTTGATATGAATGAGGGATTAATCAGAAAACCTTCATAGATTCCAAATCCACTTAGTGCTGATAGTATGAAAATAGTGTAAAGTCTTTACTGGACCACTAACCTCTACTCTGAGTATACAATTTTGTGATATTCATATATATCCTACCCACGTCCTTCTGAGTGGAAGTGATATTGAGGTTGTTTATAAAACCTAAGACAATGAAAAGGTTGCATAAATAATTGTCATACTTATTGGTGACAGAAAGGTGACAAGAGAAACATCTGAGTGTATTTAATGCAGATGTGTTTTTATGCTAAAGTTTACCATACATGTAAAAAGAATAAATCAATTAAGTGACTTAAATATCAATGCTAACTTTCTATCAGTTTTCTATCTGGTTTAAAAAGTATATGTGTGTGTGTGTGTGTGTGTGTGTGTGTGTGTGTGTGTGTGTGTTGATATATGAAGTTGGCTATAAAGTCAAGGAGATGGTGTTGGATTTTCTGTTCCTGTAGTTACAGATTGCTGTGTTTGGGTGCTGGAGAATGAACTTTGGTTTTCTGGAAGGATCACACTTATTTATAACCACTGTTTCAGCTACCCAGCACATTTTAAGCAATCTGCAATGCCTTGAAACTTAACTCTTCTATTATTATTGATCTTATATATTTTTGGAAGACTAATATGCTTTATTTAGAATGTTTATTAAGTAGTCAAAAGAAACAATGAAATAAATAGCACTGATATAAAAATTGGGGTATAAACATTGATAAATCATACTCTTTATAGAATTAAGGCATGAAACACCACTTGGTTGCCAATGACTATCATTGGTTTAATCTACATTTAATTAAGAAAAATGAGGATCTTGCCAGACATTTCTTGGATTATTTTTGTCAAAATTAAATGTAAATCCTTAATAGTCACATGTGATAAATGGGAAATATAAATATACTTACTAGTGGAATATCTGATTATTGTTAAAAGATGAGAAAATTAAATAATATACCTATTCCGCTGTTTCTCATGTAACTATTTCCACTGAGACTCTCACAATATTATAAACATGTATTTGCTAACCTTTTAGCCTGAGAATATCATGTGACATACTAAAATTTCATAACCCAGAAGTGGAACATTTTCTGCAGTGAGGGTTTGTTTAAATAATTTTGTCACCATGGGAACATTCTTTTCTTTTCTTTTTTTCCCCCTACAACACAGCCCATGGTGCAGAAGCTTTGGTGACCATAGTCCCTAAAGAGAGATAAAATGTGTTAGAGAAGAAACAAACACCTGCTGGAGTTATTTTTGTTTTGACTAAAGAGGCTCTTTGATATTCTGCTTGGGGGAGGAAATGCAAGTCAAAAATAAAGACTCTGATTAAAAACCTGTTTTCGTTTCAGTGGGGATTCTCTTCAGGCTTCATCACTGTTTCGGGAGGTAAAACAAGAAGGCGTGTAACCTTTGGACCCTACTACCACATCATTAATCTCACCCAGAAAGAAGACAGAAGGTCCCAGTGTGTGGTGCCTGTGGAACAGATATATCTAATAGATCCGGGCTTGATTCTATCACAAACACTGGCATTTGCCAAGTTTAACTGGAAGAGAAATCTAATCTTACAAATAACCGAAATAGAAGAAACTGCATAAAACACCTGTTTTTAAATTATTCTAATGCTTATAAATTGAATGAACCACTTCATAATTGGAGACAACATGTATTTTGGATTATTGGATCATAGTACTAGTTTTTAAAAACACTAAACTTCATTTAAAGTTAGTTCTTATGATGCTTTTGATTAATGATTGTCTAGAGAAGTTGATTTCCTAGAGATTTTTTTTTGGTAGTATCTACTTATTCAGAAATATCACTTGTGGTTTGAAAGAAGTAGTGTGTGTATGATGAATTACTTGATGGATATATTAGCATTTTATCATCTAGCACTCAGCTGAGGACAGTTTAGTGTTCTGAAAGGGATGATGTTTACCAGCCAGAGGTAGTGGATGACTGGAGTGAAACAATTATATTGGAACATTTGAGGGCTCTTGCACATGTGAACCCATAGCACCTGGGACTGCTTGTACAAGACCTGCACAAGGTCAACACAGACAAAATCCAGGAGTAGATAGAGTCAGGAACATCTCATCCATCACTACGCAGTTATCAGCAGTTCAAGACAGGGAATCAGCTTTCCTATGGAACAAAAGCCCTGCCAGGTTTTATGGACAGCACAAAACATATCCATTAGATCCCAGAAATATAAAAGTGTACATTAAGTTTCAGAAAATAGTGGTATATCTTAGAAGACTGGAAGCAACTGGAAGGTAGGAGATATGGGTAAATTTGATAATTTACCTTTAGCTCTGTCTTTGATTTTTATTATTTTGGTAATACAATTGAGGTTCTGTGTTTGTGCTAACAAAACCTTGATTCAGGCTTTGTGTTTGTTCTATCAATAAGATATATTTCAAGCTTGTTCAGGGATGATATAGTTACTTAAATCTTCATGAATTTTTTTTTTATTTCCTTTCTATAAAAAGAGGGAAACAGTAATTATACACTGAGCCAGTCAGCAACATCAATGATCTATGAGGAGAGACTATGGATATCAAGTACTTGGAATTTCCAAAACTCTTTCTCTGTGCTACCTTTAGGATTGCAGTACTGATATGCAGCAGTTGAAAGAGCTCATATCAAAATTTAACCACTCTAGCATGTCATTTGTTTCAAGTTGAAGTCATTCTTAAAACAGCTGACAGAGAAGGGCATGCTGACCCCAAAGAGGGAAGGTCTGGAATTTCCATGTAGACAGTGTCCTCCCTGTACCTGAAGGAAGACAGGTATTCCTTTTACCAGAGATAAGAAGTGAAAGCTGCCAGCCATCTGTACAAAGTTTAGCAAAGAAACCCACCTCTACCTAGTCACTTTCCAGGGTTGAGAGCCATAAACCCAAGCTCCCTCAAGCTGCTTTGTTTGCTGTCTGTGGTCCAGTTCAGTTTATAAGCAAAGCACTTCAACTAACTTGGATTTTTTTTTTCCTGAAATTAGAGCCCCTACATCTCAGAGAACTTAAATACAAGCATATACTCTTCTATTAATCTGTCATGCCAGTGTAATTCTCAGGCCCACCTGGAAAGCACATTAAGGTCTGAGGTCAAGTTTGCCTTTATTATTATTTTCAAAGTTATTTTATACCTCAGTGGCTGTGGGGATAACATTTTTTTCTTTTCTGTTTTCTTTCTTTTCTTATTTTCTTCATGTTTACTTTCCTTTCCCTTCTGTCCTTTCCCTATCTATCTATCTATCTATCTATCTATCTATCTATCTATCTATCTATCTATCTATCTATCCATCCATGCATCTATCTATCTATCTATCTATCTATCTATCTATCTATCTATCTATCTATCTATCATCTATTTATCTATAGTAATCCATATTAAGCATAAATATTTCTAGGTGAAGTTTTCACAATGACCCCTTAGGCTTTTGACTCAGCAGTTTATCTCTGTTGTCTCAGCCAGTTGGAGTACCAATATGGTATTTCCTAGAAATGAATATTTCAGTAGTTAAATCATAAGAATCTCAGTTATGCTTAAATTCTAGGAAGATACAATCATGCAGGAAAATGCCTGTTTTATATTAACTGCCAAAATGTTTTTTTCAAATTATCTCAGCAAACCATAGACATTTGGAGATAATCTTCTTTAATTGTGTTACTTCCTTTGAATTAGGTACTGGATTTTTCAACAAGTATGGACCTGTACCTTTAATATCGCCCCCCCCCAATTAAATATTAGCAAATGTACCATATTTTGACTGAAATATCCAGATATAAGCTTTCAAGTATCCCAACATCACAAAAGAGTAACTTTTAAAATATTAATAGTTAGAGATGCAAAACAATGGCTATTGTAATTTTGTGATCACCCTTAAAATATGGCCCTTAGTTGCTTGACCACAGTCAAAACCACACATATGTAAGGATAGCAGGAGCACAAACTGTATTTAATAGATGTAAAGAGAGGG
>LR751347.1:114831-164770 GCA_902729485.2 Mus minutoides
GGCTGGACCAGAAAAGAAATTCCTCCCGACACATAATAATAAGAACAACAAACGCACTAAATAAAGACAGAATATTAAAGGCAGCAAGGGAAAAAGGTCAAGTAACATATAAGGGCAGGCCTATCAGAATTACTCCAGACTTCTCACCAGAGACTATGAAAGCCAGAAGATCATGGACAGAGATTATACAGACGCTGAAGTCATTCTTAAAACAGCCGACAGAGAAGGGCATGCTGACCCCAAAGAGGGAAGGTCTGGAATTTCCATGTAGACAGTGTCCTCCCTGTACCTGAAGGAAGACAGGCATTCCTTTTACCAGAGATAAGAAGTGGAAGCTGCCAGCCATCTGTACAAAGTTTAGCAAAGAAACCCACCTCTACCTAGTCACTTTCCAGGGTTAAGAGCCATAAACCCAAGCTCCCTCAAGCTGCTTTGTTTGCTGTCTGTGGTCCAGTTCAGTTTATAAGCAAAGCATTTCAACTAACTTGGATTTTTTTCCCTGAAATTAGAGCCCCTACATCTCAGAGAACTTAAATACAAGCATATACTCTTCCATTAATCTGTCATGCCAGTGTAATTCTCAGGCCCACCTGGAAAGCACATTAAGGTCTGAGGTCAAGTTTGCCTTTATTATTATTTTCAAAGTTATTTTATACCTCAGTGGCTGTGGGGATACCATTTTTTCTTTTCTTTTCTGTTTTCTTTCTTTTCTTATTTTCTTCATGTTTACTTTCCTTTCCCTTCTGTCCTTTCCCTATCTATCTATCTATCTATCTATCTATCTATCTATCTATCTATCCATCCATGCATCTATCTATCTATCTATCTATCTATCTATCTATCTATCTATCTATCTATCTATCATCTATTTATCTATAGTAATCCATATTAAGCATAAATATTTCTAGGTGAAGTTTTCACAATGACCCCTTAGTGATGTGGCTTTTGACTCAGCAGTTTATCTCTGTTGTCTCAGCCAGTTGGAGTACCAATATGGTATTTCCTAGAAATGAATATTTCAGTAGTTAAATCATAAGAATCTCAGTTATGCTTAAATTCTAGGAAGATACAATCATGCAGGAAAATGCCTGTTTTATATTAACTGCCAAAATGTTTTTTTCAAATTATCTCAGCAAACCATAGACATTTGGAGATAATCTTCTTTAATTGTGTTACTTCCTTTGAATTAGGTACTGGATTTTTCAACAAGTATGGACCTGTACCTTTAATATCGCCCCCCCCCAATTAAATATTAGCAAATGTACCATATTTTGACTGAAATATCAAGATATAAGCTTTCAAGTATCCCAACATCACAAAAGAGTAACTTTTAAAATATTAATAGTTAGAGATGCAAAACAATGGCTATTGTAATTTTGTGATCACCCTTAAAATATGGCCCTTAGTTGCTTGACCACAGTCAAAACCACACATATGTAAGGATAGCAGGAGCACAAACTGTATTTAATAGATGTAAAGAGAGGGNAGATATAAGCTTTCAAGTATCCCAACATCACAAAAGAGTAACTTTTAAAATATTAATAGTTAGAGATGCAAAACAATGGCTATTGTAATTTTGTGATCACCCTTAAAATATGGCCCTTAGTTGCTTGACCACAGTCAAAACCACACATATGTAAGGATAGCAGGAGCACAAACTGTATTTAATAGATGTAAAGAGAGGGACGGATAGATTGGAGGGAGGGAGGGAGAAATGGAGAGAGAGAGACAGAAAGATAGAGAAAGAGAATATATGATTTGGTGGGTAGAGAAGGAAGTAAAAGACTAGAAAGAAGTGGGAGAGGGAATGAATATAATAAAAATACATTGAACAAAATTATCATAGAACTAAGAGAAAATGAGAACATACCCAAATAAAGAGCACTTTTACACTAAGTTATTTCAGAACTATCTGGGCTGGAGAGATGATTCAGTGGTTAAGAGCACTGACTACTCTTCTGAAGGTCCTGAATTCAATTCCCAGCAGCCACATGATTGCTCACAACTATGTGTAATGAGATCTGATGCACTCTTCTGGTGTGTTTGAAGACAGCTACAGTGTACTTACATATAACAAATAAATACATTAAAAAAAAAAAAAAACCTGTCTAAGCAAAGCCCATTTCTATAATTCTTGTGTCTGGCTACAGCCACTTGATTAAATTTTGTTTTAAGGAATTACAATAGAAGCATGGATGACAAATATTGATTCGGCTATAAATTTTTAAGTACCTAATTAATATAATTTCAGTCACCCAGGCATAATTTCTTGTAAATTATTATTATTGTTGTTGTTATTATTATTATTATTATTATTATTATTAACAATTTAATTATGATAAACTTTGGTGTTTATCACTTTAGAGACAGAAAGCAAAGTTATTGAGAACAAGTTGATTCAGTCTATACTCACAATTAAATTTAACTTTTAAGAGTGAACTAGAAGCTAGATGTTGTGTAGAACAAGGAAAACAAGGTGTCCTGTTTCATTTTTAAATTTCAATTCTCTTCACATATTTGAATCTTGCTGAAGGATTCCATTAAAAGAGATTGACTATAAATAGGGTGTGGTTTATATCCAAAGTTAAGTTCTCATTGAACAGTAAATGAATTTAAATTTGTATAAGGCCTATGTATAAAGGTATCTATTGTAGTGATACTGTTGTGTGCCACTGTTTCTTGGGAAAATCTGAAGAAACCTCTATTCCTACAGATAATGAATGAAGAATGGACCAAAGTATGAATACCACGAAAGTCTAATCTAGAGAACCAGTGGATTTTATTGGGGCACTTACAGGAGTATGGGTGAATGGCTCTGTACAAGAACAGAAACAACCAGAGACTCTTAGGGATACTAGAATCCCTTCAACTTTTTTTTGCTATCAATATTGGTGACTTTATAACATGTCTCGGACTCACTCATTACCTTGTGATGTTTATTTTAACCACCCTCAACCCCAAATAACTTGTAGCAAGGGACAAAGGAATAGAGAAAGCAGGTAGAAGGGGTTGTATATAGAGAGGAAGTACATTCATGAGATAAATATAGCATTGAAGTCTTTTTACTTCAGGTCTTAAGTATATATTAACATATATTACATGTTAGAATCACATGGCATTTTGAAAACCTTGTAGCCCACTATTAAAGACTAGTGATCCTAATACTCTAGTACAGTAGAAGCTATTCAAATAGTAATTGCATTTCAGTGCTATTAACTCAGCTGACATTTAAATAAACTAATTCAAATACAAACTTACTGTTATACCTGATAAGATAAGATATGAGCATTCTTTTCAGATTTCCCCTTCTCCCCCCCCCCCACTATGCTCTGTAGAACAACAGGCTTTGCAGAGGGAAGACTGTATGGTTTGACAGAGTTTGAGAGCTAGGAGGCTGGTCTACTGTGTCATTCTTTTTGGTTGTTATGGATAAGGCTGACTTGCTTTACCATTGTGCAATTGCATTAATCCCCTTTTCATTCCTTTCTAATGAAATAAGTTCCTCAATCATTGTTTAGACAACAGGTTTCTTGTTCCCATGCTTGGCCTTTGATGTTGGGAGCCATAATCTTTGAACTATATCTACCCTGACTGCCTCATGTCAGGACACATTCCGGTCACTATGCGGTCATCACTGGAGCAGTTAGAATATTTGGAACCTGCTTAAAATATGTCCTGCCTGGAGACTGGTTAATTCCTCTGCTTTGTAAGATTAAAATATGCACAGTACTGAGGCTCTGTGTGATCCCAGTTTGTGAAGACATTTACAAGAGTACCAGTGACTGCAAGGCTGCTGCTATACAAGTGAAACACTTGATTAATTTTTTTTTTCTAGATGCTAAATACAGGGCGTAGCAGCAGCCTTGCTGTATATCTGTGTGCTTGACCAATCCCTGAAGGGCTGTAGAAATGAACATGCACACAATGTTCTCCCATTCTCCAAGTAGTGAACATGAAGATTTATGTTCTCAGTTCTCTATGTTTGATAAGGTATCAATGTCTACCAGAGTGTCTATATTTGTTTTAAATATGAAAAATTTAAAATTCCCTCAGGTGGTCTCTATAGCTAGATAGATTTTAGAGAAGTATATTGGTAAGTCAAGTTGTAGAATTTGAAAAGGATAGCACCTGAGTTACAGTCTCCCATCAACCTGGAACTCTCTCCAAATTTCTGCTGAATGCTGAATGCTGAAAAGGGCCCTGTCTCGTGGGAGGCTATACCAGTGCCTGGCAAACACGGAAGTGGATGCTCACAGTCAGCTATTAGATGGAACACAGGACTCCCAAGGAAGGAGCTGGAGAAAGTACCCAAGGAGCTGAAGGGGTCTTCAACCCTATAGGTGGAAGAATAACATGAACTAACTAGTACCTCCAGAGCTCATGTCTCTAGCTGCATATATAGAAGAAGATAGCATAGTTGGACATCATTGGGAAGAGAGGCCCCTTAGTCATGCAAACTTTATATGCCCCAGTACAGGGGAACACCAGGGCCAAGATGTGGGAGTGGGTGGGTAGGGGAGCAGGGCGGGGATGGGGGAGGGTATAGGAAACTTTCTGGATAACATTTGAAATATAAATGAAGAAAATATCTAATAAAAATTGGGAAAAAAAAAAGAAAACAGAAAACAGGCCTGAGACAAATTTTCCAGTTGAGTCATAATTGATTTTCCTTTTATCTTTCCTCCATCCCCTAGCTTCTTCCTTATCTTCTTCCTCCTCTCTCCCCCTTTCCCTCCCCTCCATCTTCCTTTGTTCCATTCTTCTTTCCTTCTCTCTTCTTCTTGTCTCTTTCTTTCCTTCCTTCCTTCCCTCCTTCCCTCCTTCTCTTGTTCTCCTCTTTTCCTATAGTCTTCACTCACATTTGTTTTCCTCTTTTTGTCCTCTAAAATTATTATCTTTAGTACAGAGAGCTATTTTATTTTATTTCTCTTATTGGTTCACAAATGCTATAATATCTGCATTTTAGCTTTCAGAAATCTCTATGCTATAATCTCTAATTTTGCTCTTTATCTTATAGATGATCCACGGTTTCCAAAACTAAATTCTTGCACCTTAAATTGCATTTTGCTTTTGGGGCTATTTGCTTGCTGTGATTTAAAGGTAAATGACATAGATTTTCTAATAACTTTTTTTTTCATGAAGTGCAGGTTCTCTTATTAAGTGATAAAGTCCAATTGCTGATTATAAATGTCACAGGAAAAAAAATACATAAAAGGAAAGGTTGTGGTTAAAAAGTATTCAAACATTATTCCTTACATCTAATGGAAAATAGCTAAGATTCAAAATGTTTTTGCTATTATCCCTTCAACTTCCCTTTGTTTCATCTACAAAATGTTCAAGTCTCCCAAGACATTCACCTGTCTTTTTCCAGGTCCATTGAAATCTACTCCTTTCATTTTTCTGAGTTGTAACCTTTCATTAATAGCACTGTGAACGATGACACTGATATGCATCAAGTGCTTTTCTGAATAGGAAACTATCACATATTATTTATTTATCTACTGTCACCTCCATAAAAGTAATTAAATATTTTAAATTAGTATATAATTATATTATTTCTCACTTCCATTTCTTTCCTCATATGGTTGAAAATAATCCTTACACTTGTACACTCTCAAAATCATGCCCTACTGGTCTTTAGTCATTTATTGCATTTTTATATTGTTAGTGAAAAAGAAAAAAAAGAGATTTATGATTTTCAGGTTCTCATTTATTGATTAATTTTTATTTTCTTTTCTGTACAGTACAGTAAATATTTACTGAGAACCTGCTATGTATAACGCTGAGTTTTAATTCTGGTATGTGTCTGGGTATAATAAGTCAAACACTCATTTTCCGTGTGATTTCATACTAAGTAGACAGTCACCAAGAAGGTGAAAAAGAATAATTAAAATGGAGATATATGAAATAAAAAAAAAAGATCCAGTAAGCCTAGTCACATAACTGCTAAAATATTTCTGAGAAACTGGAGATTAAAATCATGCAGACTGAACAGAATTCTGGGTACTGGTGAGGAATACTATTAGGAAGTTTAATTTATAGTCCATTCTAAGTTACCATAAATTAGAGGAATTACAATTTTAGAAGAAATATATTCATAATTTTTCTTCACAATATTTTTTAGAGTGTGTACTTTCAGAAACCTAGCATGCTCATCCTATATTTCTTGTTGGAAAACCATTGAACCCTGTGAATATTTAGAAGTATGACTCAGGTATGACTCAGTCAAATATCGAATATTATTTGCCCTTAGTTTCTTTGGAAACCATAATCTATTTGAGATACCATAATGAAATAGCACAGATGGGGTTGCTTTAACAAGTAAATCAGTAACAACAATAACAACAACAGCAACAAGAACAACAAATATTTCTTTTCAGTCCTGGAAACGACAAGTTTAAGATCAAACTTGAAGTTAAGATCAAAGGCAGCGTGGATAGTTTCTGGCTAGATGTCTCTCTTCTGCTTCCAGATGGCATTTTGTTTGCTAAGACTTAAGATCAAGTTTTGGATCTTTGTGTTCAGTATAGAACCCCAAAGATGAAAGGACACTTCTGGGAAGAAGGAATCTCAGTTGAAGATATAACTCATCAGATTGGCTTGTGGACATATCTGTGGAAGTATTATCTTTATTAGTGCCTGATGCAAGAGCCCTCTGTGGGCAGCACCACTCCTGTACACATGATCCAGGATAATATAAGAAAGTAGGCTGTGCAAGTCACCTGGAGCAAGGCCATAAGTAGTATTGGTCCATGGGCTGTGCTTCTGTTCCTGCTTCCAGTTTCTTGATTTCTTGCTTTGGTTCCCCTCAGTGATGGATGCTGTTAGTTACAGTATTATTACTGTGAAGAGACATCATGACCATGGCACCTTCTATAAAAGAAAGCATTAATTGGGAACTTATTTGCAGTTTCACAGGTTTAGTCTAGTATTATCATGGCAAGGAAAATGTCAAAATCAAGGCAGAGGATGGAACAGTAGCAACATACTGATCCAAAGAGAGAACAAGACTGGGCCTAAAAGATATCTACATGCCTTGTAAAGTTTTTTTTTTTTTTTCCTATTAATTTCTATTATATGTTTCCTTATCATATCTATAACCATTTTTAGCATCACAATTTCCATCAATTAGTCTACAAAGATATCTGAATCAGCATGGATGTTTCATTTTTTAAATTTTATAGCTAGAACAGAAGTAATTTTCTATCAGTTTAGATAAATGTTAGATCATTCGTTATCCACAGCCAGAATCTCAGTTAAAAACATGCTCTTTTAACATGGTATTATATACCATAGATTCAGCAGACCCTCTAACACAAAGGTGCCCCAATTCACTTTTACAATTCATGATTTTACTTTTGATATATAAATGAAACAGCGATGGAATCTTCAAATTGGACCCAAGATTGTTTGTTTTTTTTCACTAAGGTTAAAGCTTATGAACTGTTAAGCTTATGTCTGTTATCTAATAAACCCAAATTTTTACACATACAACTATATTAACCAGAACCGTCAATGATTTTTTTTAAATTTACAAGCTGGATTTACATATTCTATAAAGCCTCACTGGTCAAATATTATCCAAGGATAGGCCATGGTCTTGAATACTTAAGACTTCAAACTACTGTTATTCTTGAGGTTCCTTTGACCAGAAGATTCCCTGCTGTGTTCTAAGCAAAACCAGCTAAGCAGAAACATCCTCTTCTCACTGTTTCTCTCAAGGTTGCAGGCCCTGTGATTTAATTCCTTCTGTTGTCCATATGGCAGATAATAAAGTCCATTGGGTGTTATTGTCTTTTTTGTTGTTCCTTTTCTTGGACTGGGGTTGGTATTGCTGTGAGAAAACACCATGACCACTAGCAATTTGAAGAGATTTATCTCATCCCTCAGTTTTTTGTCCATCCTTGAGAGAAGTGGTTCTCAACCTGTGTGTCACCACCCCTTTGGGGATCAAATGACCCTTTTACAGGGGTATCAACTCTCCTGCATATCCGGTATTACAATTCATGACAATAGTAAATTTAAAGTTATAAAGTAGCAACAAAATATATATTTATATTTGGGAGTCACCATGACATGAGGAACTATATTAAAGTGTCTCAGATTTACAGAGCTTGGGAACATCTGATCTAGGGAAAGCAGGACAGCAATTCAAGTCAGGGATCCAAGGCAGTAACTGAACCAGAAATCATAAAGCAGTGCTGTTTACTATCTTGCCTCTAAAATAGGTTTAGCCTGCTGTTTAATTCACACAAGAACCATCTTCCTAGAAGTGGTACCACTCACAACAGGCTAGATTCTGGTTCATCAAACTCCTATTAAGAAAATTAACTCATGGATGGATCATCTGGAGGGTGTCATCCTGAGTGAGGTAACCCAATCACAAAAGAACTCACATAACATATACTCACTGATATGTGGATACTAGCCCAGAAGCCTAGACTACCCAAGATACAACATACTAAACACATGAATCTCAAGAAGAGTGAAGTTCAAAATGTGGTCTCTGTGCTCCTTCCTAGAATTAAGAACAAAGCACACACTGAAGGAGTTACAGAGATCATGTGTGAAGCTGAATCAAAAGGATGGACCAACCAGTGACAGCGGCTGCCAGGGATCCTTCCCATAATCAGCCACCAAAATAAACACTATAGCATATGCAAGCAAGATAATGCTGAAAGGGACCTGATATAGCTGTCTCATGGGAGGCTATACCAGTGCCTGCCCAACACGAAAGTGGTTGCTCACAGTCAGCTATTATTTGGAACACAGGACTCCCAAAGAAGGAGCTAGAGAAAGTACCCAAGGAGCTGAAGGGGTCTTCAACCCTATAGGTGGAAGAATAACATGAACTAACTAGTTCCCCCTGCGCTCATGTCTCTAGCTGCATATATGGAAGAAGATGGCCTAGTTGGCCATCATTGGGAGGAGAGGCCCCTTGGTCATACAGACTCTATATGCCCCAGTACAGGGGAACGCCAGGGCCATTACGTGGGAGGGGGTGGGTAGGGGAGCAGGGCGGGGATGCGGGAGGGTAAGGGGAAATTTCTGGATAACATTTGAAATGTAAATGAAGAAAATATCTAATAAAGAGAAGAAAAAAAAAAGAAAGAAAATTAACTCACATGATTTCCTACAAGCAAAAGTGATCAGGGATTTTTTTCAATTGAGGCACCTTCTTCCTCCAACATGACTCTATCTTGTATCAGATTTATATAAAACTAACCATTAAAGTATTCAAGACCTAACCAAAAATTTCCATCTCCGTCACCAGAAATTTCCAAGTTTCCCATTCTACAACACTGTAACTCTCAACGGTAAGATGCCTTTCAGTGAGCTGTACTCCTATAGTTACATACATGTTTATTTTATTGACAGTTATTCTCAACACAGACATTTAAAATGTTATCTAGAATTAAGTACATTTCACAAGACATGAGAAAATTTGCAAGGCACTATGCAAATAATCACATTTAGTTTAATCATCATGATATAAAGTAAGATAGGAGTTACTATTCCTATTTGATGTATAAGAAACTGAGATTTATGGAAGTTATATGAATGCACAAAAGAAGCAAAATTACTCATGAATAGATCCATAATTAGATAAAGACTATGCAACATTACGATAAGATACCTTTCGCTCCTGTGTTCGCTTTTATTTGGCTTTACTCATTTCAATGTGTTTTGTATGAGTCTTTCATGATATTCAACTTTTCATTGCCTGTAATAAAATGTAATGTTTTCCTTCATTATGAAATTAAAGAGAAAAAAAAAAAAAGAATCGCTGGGAATATTGAATTGACTCTGCAGAAAATAACTATTAATTTTCCTTTGTCCTTCATTGTATCTAATATATTTGTCACAAGTCATTTCCCCTAAATTGACTTTTACTCAATTAAATTCCCAGTGAGTAGAAATAGAATTATATATATTCTTGGAATATATTTGGAATAAATGATAAACAAATATATTGCAAAAATGAAGTTATACAAACATCTTGAGTTTGTACCATGCAATGTTTATGTTGAGAGTGCAGGAAGGAATTGTCTATATTTAATAATCCACTGATAATAATTGGCTCCTTTGCTAAATTTAGTTTGCAATGAAATATCCATATCCTTTTGTAAAAAATATAAATTAGAAAAGGCAGGGTCCAAACTTCAGAAATTTGTTGAGTTTCTTAATTGGAAAGTCAGGGGGACATTAATCACATTTGTAAATGGCATCATTATACTGCAGACAATTGTAAGTCTTAAAGAGTCTAGACATAAATCAGTATCAAGGGAAATCAAAAGGGGTTGAATTAAACAGGCATCCATTACAACTGAGGTAAACACCAGGAAAATGATACCTTAGTTTTAAACAAGTAATAGAATTTTCATAAGAATCAGAGCATTAATATCATAGAATTTAATGGTGATAGAAAATATGAGATTCAATATTTTTGATTTGCTATGAAATCTCTAGAACACTGAGATCAATAATACCACACTGAGTACTTTCTTTGGAGGTAATTTTTTATGGAAATTAAAAAAACTACTTTTAAACAGAAACTCAAAATAAAGAGAATTGAACCTGTTTATGAGTATCAAGTTCAATTAGTGTCTTATTCAGTGTTCTTCTGCTGTTAAGAGACACCATGGCCAAGTCAAACTCATAAAAGAGAGCATTTGTTTGCTTATGGTTTCAAAGGGTTCATTTTCATGGCAACAGGTAACATTGAAGCAGGCATGTCTCAGGAACAGTAGCTGGGTGATACATCATGATCTGTAGGCTGTGAGAGAGAAGATTAGAGGAACCATGAGAGAGAAGATTAGAGGAATGAACAGTAGGAGAGGGAGGAGAAGGGGAGAAGAAGAGAGAGAGAAAGAAAGAAAGAAAGAGAGAGAGAGAGAGAGAGAGAGAGAGAGAGAGAGAGAGAGAGGAGTGAGATAGGTTTGGGGGCTTTCATGGGATTTTGAAATCTCAAAATACACTGCAATGACTCACTTCCTCCAACAAGACCATGTCTCCTAATCCTTGTTAACCTTCAAACAGTTGCACTCCCTGGTGACCATGCATCCAAGCATATGAGCCTACAGGAAACTTTCTCATTCAAGTCACCACTGAGAGTCTAGATATCTGATGATAACCATTATCATGTAAATAAGTAATAGGCAATATTTCTGTATGTCATAGTTGATATTCAGTCTCTGACAACCCAGTTATTACAGTGAGAAATATTGAAATTCTCATGTAATAGACTTTATAAAGTATCTAAAAGAAACACTGAAGGCAAATATTTATAATTTTTGTTTCTCTCCATGGTATCAAATACATCTTCCAATTTTTTTTCTATAGTTATATTGATGTAATTTTTTTCTGAAATCTCAGCATCCCTTTTGGTTACTGATAAGGTAAAATTATGTAACTTCAGTGTTATCATACCCATTTCCTAGCTTTGAGAGTGATTTAATATACTCAGTACTTAAAATGAACCAAACCTATACTCTCATCTACTCAACAATGACAAAATAATTCATGTAATTGTTTGATGAAGGTCAGTGATAAAACCTCTTCAATATATAGGAAACACTCAGCACATATTGTATGCTTCCCAGGTAGAATTAATTACTTTACAATGTTGCTTTTTATCTCCATCATTGGGAAGGAAGCTTCTTATAATTAATCATTATGGTGTTTTTCAGAGTGCTTAGAACGGTGTCTTTCCAGGAAGAGTCTACATCATAAATGATTGAGAAAATAAAAGAAAGACAACAATGACAAGAATTCAAAAGCAAAAACCATGAAATTTTCATATTTTGGTTTTTGAAAAAGATGAGAAACTCTTTGGAGTTTAATATAGAAAGCATGGATTGGCATTCAGACAATATGAATAAACTGTAGTTTTATTATTCCATCTTGCTACTAATGATAGGAGGATGTCTCTTACTTGGCAATTAGAGGTATATATAATTTATAAATTGTAGTATGCAAAAAGATGTCTACACAAACACACACACACACACACACACACACACACACACACATACACACACCACAGATTAATACCATTGGTTCTTCAGATGCCCAAAACTTACCTTTATGAACGCAACAAACCTTGAAAAAAATCTATCTTTAATGACGTTGTACAGTGTCTTTTATCACTATTCTTTAGCAAGTAGAATATAAGGTTCACATGTTATTTTCTACACACTGGATATTATAATCTAATATTAAAACTACAGAGTAGACAGTGTAGAGCACATACTAAAACTTTGCCCTTTTGTATTAGGGACCTGAACATCTGTGGATGTATTCAGGAAGATTCCTAAAACAATGGCCAGATACAAACCAGAGTTCAGTTGCTTTCATTTTACTGAAACATTTTCCCATTTTCAGTGTTTATATGACATTGGTTTACAAACTATTTGAAATGAAATACAGAAAGATTACAATCAATAGACTCTTTCATAGAGATTTATCTTTGTGATCATTGAGGGTAGCAGTGTTGAAATACTGAGAATCAAGAAGAGGACAATGATTTAGGGCAAAACCTTTGATTACATTAACCATTAGGAGATTCTCAGAGTGAGAAGCATGATAAATGACTGCTCTCTAGTCTTATCCACAGTTGACCTTTCTTATGTGACGAGGGAAGATTTGGAAGAAGCTGACATCCACAAACTACAGCTCACTGCCAGAAAATTTGAATTTCATTTCCTGAAATGCCATTGGAATAAAACACATCTTCATTGGTAAAGGATTTCTCACTGTAGGTTTATGAATATGCTAGAGTATGAAATGCAGAGAAAAATGCCCTCTGCTGTTTTAGATCTGGTTTTGTAAACCACTATACAGGCAGAAGAAAAGCCAAAATGGCCCTTCCTCCCATCATGTTAGTGGCAACCCAATCTCTGGAACCTTGTCCCACATGGAAACACATCAATGACACTCGCTGCTGTGGACACAGAAAATTTAATAAAAAGCTCTACAACAAAAAGAGCCTCTCAAGGTGAGGTGGTACTATAGTTTTATTACCTTCACAGTGCCTGCATAATAAAAGCATTACAAGGTTCCAGTAAATATTATATATCATGCATACTCACCTATAAAAGTACATAATGAATTGAGCATAAATACCTGTAAAATATATGAATAAAAAAACTACTTGTACACACGCTGCATATAAATGAAGATAGAACTTTATTCTTGACTTCTGTAGAGGGCAGTATAAAATGCTGTTGCCAGCTGGAAATCCCAGCTATGAAGTGCAACAGAAATGGCAGGGATAGAAAGCAGCAAAGACATGTTCTAATCATGCAACCTTTTCTGCCAGTTTAAAAAAAAATAGTACAGGTGTATACTTAATTTTTGTTACTGTATCTAATAACTCAAATCCACAAAGCAGATATTCTTTTTATTGTCTAGCTATATCTCCATTATTTATTGTATATAGAATCTTTATGAATTATTTCTTTAAATTATCCTTATGCCATTTTGGCACTATTTTCTCTTGTGCAAATGTCATGATATACCATGTCTATGCCTACATGTCTGTCTGTCTGTCTGTCTGTCTGTCTGTCTATCTATCTATCTATCTATCTATCTATCTATCTATCTATCTATCTATCTATCTATCTATCTACCTACCTATCATCTGTCTATCTTCTATTTACCTACCTCTCATGTATATATGTATCTATCATCTATCTATCTATCTATCTATCTATCTATCTATCTATCTATCTATCTATATTTATCTATCATATATTATCTATTTATCTATTTAACAACCTCTCATCTATTTATATATTATACTATCTAATACCTATTTACACATCAATTAATATAACTGTATCTATCATCTATCATCTATTTACAAATGTATCTATTTTTATCATCTATTAGTCAATCAGTATATTTATTATCTGTCCATCATCTATCTATATCACCCATCTATTTATCTATCATTTCTTATCATGAAGAAAGAGGGATTCTTTACCTCTTTCTCAGTCTTTATATTATTTATTTATATCTATTGCTCATGCCTGACCTGAGAATGTATATGAGACAAGATACAGCTTATACACTTTGAGTGCATTGAATTCTCCCTTGTATGGTTTGTATAAGTATGAGGCCATGGGTCAAATAAACCAATGGTTGGGATAACAATTTTAAATTATTTGGAATCAGGATTGGAAATAATTTTAGAATAAAGCCAGCAGTCGATGTGGATGACAAGAAAAATGAAGAGAACTTGAGCTTTTTTTAAGCTATAAACTTCTGGCTTAACACAATTCTAATTTTTGTACTATGTGAGATAATAAATTTTTACATTGTTTAAGTTAGTGAAGTCAGAGTATTCTATTACTTGCCTTGAATGCACTATCATTGATAGAGGAGCCTCTCCTCCCAATGATGGCTGACTAGGCCAACTTCTGCTACATATGCAGCTAGAGACACAAGCTCTGGGGTTACTAGTTAGTTCATATTGTTGTTCCACCTCAAGGGTTGCAGACCCCTTCAGCTCCTTGGGTACTTTCTCTAACTCCTCCATAGGGAGCCCTGTGTTCCATCCTATATATGACTGTGAGCTTCCCCATCTGTATTTGCCAGGCACAGGCATAGCCTCACTTGAGGTAGTTATATCAGGGTCCTTTCAGCCAAATCTTGCTGGCATATGCAATAGTGTCTGGGTTTGGTGGCTGATTATGCGATGGATCCCGGGTGGGGTAGTCTCTGGATGGTCTATCCTCCATAGCTCCAATCTTTGTCTCTGTAACTCATTTAATGGGCATTTTGTTCTCTATTCTAAGAAGGAATGAAGTATGCATAATTTGGTTTTGTTCTTCTTGATTTTTTTGTGTTTTGCAAGTTGTATCTTGAGTATTCTAAGCTTCTGCGCTAATATCCACTTATCATTGAATGCATATTAAGTGACTTCTTTTATGATTGGGTTAGCTCACTAAGGATTCTTTAGGTGCTTCTCAGCCATATGAGATTCCTCTGTTGAGAATTCTCCCTTTAGTTCCAAACCCCATTTTTGATGGGGTTGTTTGGTTTTTTTGGTGGTTAGCTTCTTGAGTTCTTTATGTATTTTGGATATTATCCCTCTATTGGATGAGGAATTAGTGAAGATTTTTTCCCATCTGTAGGTTGCCAATTTGCCTTATTGATTATGTCCTTTGACTTACAGAATCTTTCCAGTTTCATGAGGTCTCATTTATCAACTATTGATCCTAGAGTGTGAACCATTGGAGTTCTGTCTAGGAAATTTCCCCCTTTGCCAATGAGTTTAAGGATCTTTACCACTTTCTTTTCTATTAAGTTCAGTGCATATGATTTAATGTTGAGGTCCTTGATCCAGTTGGATTTGAGCTTTGTGCAAGGTGACAAATATGGGTCTGCTTTCATTTTTCTACATATCAACAGCCAGTTAGTCCAGCACCATTTGTTGAAGATTCTTTTTTTCCATTGTCTATGTTTCGCTTCTTTGTCAAAGATCAAGTGCCCTTAAGTGTGTGGTTTTATTTCTGGGTCTTCAAGTCTGTCCCATTGATCAATGTGCCTGTCTCTTTATCAATGCCATAGAGGTTTTATCACTATTGCTCTGTAGTAAAGCTTGAGGTCAGGGATGTTGATTCCCCCAGCCATTCTTTTATTGTTAAGTATTGTTTTCTGAGGCTATGAAGCACTCACATAAAGGGACCTATCATGACTGCCCTCCTAAAGACCCAACAAGCAGTTGAAAGAATCAGATGCAGATATTTGCACACAACCTATGGACAGAAGTTGGTGACCCTTGTGGTTGAATTATGGATAAGATAGAAGAAGCTGAGGAGGAGGGTGACCCTGAAGGAGGACCATCAATCTCAATTAAATGGAGATCTCTGAGATATTGGAACATCAAACAGGCAGCATATGCTATCTGATATGAGGCCCCCAACACTTACACAGCAGAGGACTGGCAGCTCTGAGTTCAGTCCTAGAAGATGCACCTAACCCTCAAGAGACTGGAGGCTCCAGGGAGTTTGGAGTTCAGGTGGGATGGTGGGGGTGGGGTGGGGACATCCTCATGGAGACAGGAAGTGAGGGAGTAAGTATGGGATATGGAACAGTCAGAGAGTGGACTGTGAGGGGAATAAAATCTGGAATTTAAAATAAACAAGCAAACAAATAAAAAAGAAAAGGAAAAAAAGTTGGTGAGTTTCAAAGATACTTTATACTGTTATAAAGCTTTATCTTACTGATATTTTCAGGACAGCAGTCCTAATCAATTTTATCAAGTATATTTACAATACAGTGCCATGTTTACTCTTGTAATTTTAAAAGAAATTTTGGCAATAATGTTATTTTTCCCACAAATTGGATAACTTAAACATTTTTATTTTTACAGTAACATTATGAAATGCACAAAATTAGCATTCACAAATATTCTGAAACTTTAAAATTATTTTAACTCATAATGTGCATAATCAGCCAAGAGTTAATTTTCTTTCAGCCTATAAATTTCTTAAACTATTTTCAATTAATATTTGAAAATTTACAAAATCACCAAAAGAAAAATATTTTGATCACCAAATTTATTGCACCCTGCAAGTTGATTTTAAATTTTGTTATATGATTTTATGCACAAAGTTACCTAGCCTTTAGATTTAGAGAAATACAACTCCTATTTATATATACAGACATCAATTTATTGTAATCTAATCTTTCTTCTCTTGATATGATTAAAGAACATTTTCTCAAATAATGAATTATTGAATATATATATATATATATATAATTATGTATAATATTTTATAGCATTGTATTTTATAACATTATATTACATGTAATATATTGTTATATTTTATTGCAATATATATCATATAAAATGTAGTATATAGTCAATACATATATTTATTCAGCATATATTTTTAGGTATCGCTTTTTCTTAGTCACAGATCCAAAGACTGATAAGTACAAAGAGTATAGTTCTACACATACATAACATAGCTTTAAATATAGACAAGGACCATTAGTAATTAAGGTGTAGAGCATGAAAACTGTGGTAAGTAAGGAATCCATTGGCTTGTGTCAAACTATATTTATACTGTAACAGAGACTGGGACTTACTTAGAGAAGTTCACTTTCTTATGTTCTGTAAAGAAGATGGCACTATGGACATAGTCTTTTGGGAACCCAGATGACAGAAAAGTCTTGTTTTGATTTCTTTATTCAAAATGACTTTTATATTTTCACAGTCCAGTCATTGCTCCCACCTGGGTCACCCTCGCACAGTTCCTCATTCCATTGCTTGTCCCCACTGCCTTGAAGAGAAAGTCACCCCCTGCCCACAACATTTCCACTCCCTGGAGCCTCAAATCTCTGGAGGATTAGGCAAATCTTCTCCCACTGAGCCCAGACCAGTTAGTCTTCTGCTGTATATGTGTCAGAGACCTGAATAAACTCATGTATGTTGTCTGGTGGGCGTCTCAGTGTCAGTGATCCCATGAGTTTGGGTTAGTTGAGATTGCTGGCCTTCCTCTGGGGGTCACCCTCTTCCTCAGCTCCTTCCAGCTTTTTTCCTAATTCAGCCACAGGAGTATCCGACTTCAGTCCAATGGATGGGTATAAGTATCTCAATCTGTCTCAGCCAGCTGCTTCTTGAGCCTCTAGAAGGACAGCCCAGGCTAGTCTCCTGTCTGTAAACATACAGTAGTATCAGTAACAGTGTCATATCTTGGAGCCTCTCTTGGAGATGGATCTGAAGTTTTGGCCAATCATTGGACCTCCTTTCTCCCAGACCCTTCTCCATTTTTGCTGTTCTTTTAGATAGGAACAATTCTGGCTCAGAGTTTTTTTACTGTGGGATGGCAACCCCATCCCTCCACTTGATGCCCTGTCTTTCTACTGGAGGTGGACTCTACAAGTTCCCTTTTTCCACTGTTGTATTTCATCTAAGGTCCAAACTTTTGATTCCTAAGAATCTCCCACCCTACCTTCTAGTTCTCTGGCACTTTCTAGACCCCCCCCCCCACACACACACAGCTCCCATTCTCTGAGGTTGTATATTTTCATTCACCCTGATTGCCCTTAGGGCTTTTCTCTTCTCCCCCCATGGTCCCCTTTTCCCTTCCTTCTGCTCTCTCTCACCCAGTTGCCTCCTGCTCTCTGCCTCCTGTGATTGCTTTCTTGTTCCTCCCAAGTGGGACTGAAGCATCCTCACTTGGGCCCTTCTGCTTGCTAACATTTTTTTGGTTCTGTGGATTGTATTCTAGGTATTCTCTACTATTTTTTTACTAATGTCCATTTGTTAGTGAGAACATACTATGCATGTCCTTTTGGGTCTGTGTTACTCAGGATGTTATTTTCTAGTTCCATTTGCCTGCAAAACTCATGATGTTATCATTCTTAATAGCTGAATAGTATTCCATTGTGTAAATGAACCACATTTTCTTTCTACCTTCTTTAGTTGTGGGACATCTGGGTTGTTTCCAGCTTCTGGTTATCACAGATAAGGCCTCTATGAACATAGTGCAGTACATGTCCCTATGGTATGGTGGGGCATCTTTTGGGTATATGCCCAGGAGTAGCATAAAAAAAGTTTTAGTAACAGTGTGACAGAGGAATTGAGGTAAAGCATATGAATAGAACCTTAGCAGCCCTTGATGTAGGAAAGGGCTTGCTCTACTTAGAAACACAGAAGTTCAGTGTGTTGGAGCATAGTCCTTGTTCTCACCTCTTCTTGCTATTTTATTATATATATATATATATATATATATATATATATATATATATATATATATATATATAAAGGAAAACCACAGTAGCCTTATTTGTTTGATAATTCTGTGACTGAAACTTTATTATTTTCTTCTTTTCTATTATCATTTTTTTTTACATTCCAAATTTTCCCCCTCCCTGCCCCCCCCTCCCAGAGTTCTTCCATTCATCCCTCTCCTCTCCACCTCTGAGAAGGTGCCTTTCCCCTGTGCCTCCTCTTCCAGGGGCATCAAGGATCTACAGCAATAGGCAAGCCCTCTCCCACTGAGGTCAGAAAAGGCAGTACTCTGACCTGAGGGGGAGTGGCACTCAGACCATGCCATGTACGCTCTTTGGTTGTTGGCTCAGTTGCTGTGTGCTCCTAGGTATCCAGGTTGGTTGACACTCTTGGTCTTACTGTCAGGTTGACATCCCCTTCAGTTCTTTCAAAATTTCCCTTAACCCTTCCATAAGGGCCCCTGCCTGCCTTTCTGTGCTTGGTTGTTTTTATCTGCATCTGTCTCAGTCAAATGCTGGGTAGTGCCTCTCAGAGTGCCTCTCCATGCTAGGCTCCTCTCAGCCAGTACAATGTAACCTCAGTAATTGTGTCATGGATTGATACCCACAGCTGAATATTTTATTCATTCTATTTATTTATCACTTTAAAGATTTCATATATATATATATATATATATATATATATATATATATATATTCCTTTATTAAATTATTGGAAAGGGGTAGCTGTTTAGATGGAATCATTATTATAATACCACTGGACATCAATAGCATATTTATACATATACCTTGCTCAAATGAATAGTATCAGGTGACTTCTATGGACTTGATATTAGATGTACTCTTATGGAGAAAAAAAATCACTCTCACCCTGCCCCATACCTCTTTCTCTTCTCTCCTCTCATTCTTAGCTTTGCTGTGATTGGTGCAGATTTGTTTGGCATGAACCTGCATGGGTAAGAGATTGGCTGAATTGTGGTTCACTGAGTAAGTTTATTTAAAATAAATGGGGACAGTTTTCTTTCATCAAGGAAAAGAGAATTACATAGTTTAGAGGAAGAAATGGAGGGCTGAACAAACCTGTGAAATTGACTTGATTGGAAGCATTCATGTAAACACAGGCATGGCTTGTACAGTGCATGCAGATTGGTCATTCATGTGGGTAGGTGTTCACATTGACAGCTATGCATGGAAGAAATGAATTTTCTTGCTTGTCAGCTAAAAGAACTTAGAGACAATGTCACCTTTGTGACAATGAACATACAGTACATAGGTATTATTTTCTAAATGGTATTTTACCACAATAAAGTACAGACTTTATGAAGAAATATCTGGTTTCAGGAGTACAAAGAGAGAATAACTGAAACTAAAGAATTAAATAAAAACTATCTCAGAGGACAATAAAGGGCAAGGCCTAGTTTGGGGAAATTTGAATATTAAAACAAAGAAACAACAACAAAAGAAAACATACAAAATTCATTAAGGTAGGGCTCTATAAATTTATACCAATGCATACTTTAAATTAATTAATACTCCAACTTGAAAACGGATAAGAAAATCTTTCATCATCATGGATAGCATTGAGTCTAGTATATTGTTTGAAATTAAACACTGTATGTTGTAATAGAAATCAACAGTTATAATTGTTTATAAAAATAAGGATACATATTCTCTCTCTTTCCCCTCCTTCCCCTCCCTCCTTTTCTCCCAACCCCTCTCCCTCTCTCTCATTTGCTCTTCTTCTCCACCCCTTCTTCATTCTCCTTCTCTTCTTTCTTTATATCCTTTCTTTCATTCTCAGTCCTTGAGACCAGTGGATTTGCCCAAGAGCAGCTTCCTAATAAAACTGACATTAATATATTCTGAAAAAAAAGATGGTTATTGTAATAAGTGGTAAATTCTTTAAGAAGCATTTATTCTCTTTAAAAAATTGTGACAAATTACTTATCAAAATATAATATGTTTAAGTTTAAAATACAGGGGTTCACAGACACCATCTTGCTCCAGATGTCATGGCTGAGTTCATGACCTGTAGAATTTCAAGGTGCTGTGATACTCTAGAGACCGATTCCCACATTTGGAGCTGCTGCCTACTTACTTTCCTGTCTATGCTGAGTGCTCTAAGTATTCAGTGGCTCTTCGGTGACACTTCTGACAAAGCTCAGGATCGTACCTCAGTTTATGGAAGCTTCATACCCATCTGAATGGACAGAGCCTCTGTGAGGTCATCAATTTTATACTTTCTGCCTTTTAGAAACCACAACATTGTTCCCTACAAGACTAATTTCTTATAAACGTTTAACAAATTTGATTTATACATAAAAAGTTGTAAAGCAGTGAGGAAGAGAGACAGAAAGAGAAACAGAGAGACAGATAGAGAGACAGAGACACACAAAGGCAGGGAGATAAAGCAAATCATTATTACCTGAAAAATGACATGAGGGTAAAACTTGGTGAAGGAATCTACTGCAGGCAGGTTTATGGTCAGAAAAAGGAGGTGGAAGAAGTATAGATTTTAATCTGTGAATTCTGAGACATGAAAGTTTAACCACGATTAGAAGGATGCTCACAGTTAGCTATTAGTTGGAACACAGGACTCCCAAGGTAGGAGCTAGAGAAAGTACCCAAGGAGCGGAAGGGGTCTTCAACCCTCTAGGTGGAAGAATAACATGAACTAACTAGTTCCCCCTGCGCTCATGTCTCTAGCTGCATATATGGAAGAAGATGGCCTAGTTGGCCATCATTGGGAGGAGAGGCCNAAGAAGAGCATCCCAGGTAGATGGAACAGAACAAGCAAAGGCTTGGGACAAGAGTTTCATATATGTCGGAAATAAAAGCTTTTTGTAATTGGAGTCATGATAATACTATCCCAACTCTTGTTTCACTTAGCAGAAACTGTGAAGTTAGGCAAAGCAAAAAATATAACCAACATTGACATCCTCTCCTAAATTACTTCCTGTCTTGATTCCTCTATCCTCTATTAATTTTTACCTGGCAGGCTTCTTTAATAAATAATTCACAACTAAATCCTTGGCTCAATGTCAGCCTAAATCCTCAGTATAAAACTGTAGGGATAAACAGAAACACAGCATTGTTTTCAAGGTATTTTTTTCAGTGTCAGAAAATATTATGTGATTAATGAATCACAGACTTCTTCACACAACTCAAGAGTGAGCTGGATAAAGTTAGTCACATTATTTAACAGCTGAGAGAAACAGCTTTGGTCTTCTTATGCATGCTTCTCATTTCCCCAAGAAACCAAAGCTTGAGAAATTTGAGAACTCCTTATCAGGAGTTTGTCAGAAAGGTCATATTTTATGACCTCATATCCCCTTTTTATGGATTATAGCTTGGGTAAGTAGTCATAAAATTAAAGATTTATATTCAGAAATTTTTACCTGACTACTATAGAGAACAGTAAAAATAATTTGGAAGTCATCTAACTGTTCAAAATATGAGAAAGGGTAAACACATTATGGAATTTATATTGGCATATTTATCCATGTAATAAAAAGGGTATTTTAGAAGAATATTAAAGAGCTGAGGAAAGACTCTCAAGCTAATGTAGAAAAAAATTATAGATAGTTGCATTAATTAGAAGAAAATAATGGAGCAGATATATCAAAATATTAATTGTGGTTATCTCTGAGCAGGTGATTTATATTTAATTGTCTTGTCTTTTCCATTTTCAAGGCTTCGCAGATTAAGCATGTATTGTTTTATCAGTAATTTTTCAAAAAAATATAAATTTAGTCTTGTGGATTTAAAATGTCATGGTCCACAATCAAATAGACATCATTTGTGGATGAAACTTGTGTGTGGATATCTAGCTCCTTAAACATGATCTCTATTTTGCCAGAGTTTAATGGGAAAATGAGGAGAGCCTTGCTGCCGTGCCTTAAAGATGACACAGCCGCTTCAGTTCTAATGGTGCTGACAGCTCCTAATTTGGGCTGTGGAGAGAGCCTTGCTGCCGTGCCTTAAAGATGGCGCCAACTGTCTCAGTCTTAATGATGTGGACCGCTTCTAATATTGAATAAGGCTATGTCAGCAGTGGCATGATATGACATCCGACTTTACCTAGCATATGAGTGGGAGCTATGTGGCATCCTGCTATAGGCCAGGACAGGATTTATATGGCCGCTCCCGGTGGGGTTAGGGGCCATTTTGCTATTGTTCTATACACTGTAACTTCATCAAGGATCCTGAATAAACTGCCTCCAGAGGGAACCTGGTTGTGCTGCATCTAATTCCTGCTGGTTGGGGTCAGCGTGGCACAGGAAAACAAGTAGATCAGAGAAATTAGAAAATGAACTCGTGTCTCTAGCTCCTTATGTAGCAGAAGATGGCCTAGTCGGTCATCATTGGGAAGAGAGGCCCCTTGGTACTGCAATCTTTATATGCCCCAATACAGGGGAATGCCAGGGCCAAGAAGTGGGAGTGGGTGGACAGGGGAGCAGGGAGGGGGGGAGGGGACTTTCGGAATAGCATTTGAAATGTAAATTAAGAAAATATCTAATAAAAAAAAATGGAAAAAAAAGAAAATGAGTTAATGTTTTAACCTTATTTCTGTTATATTTGCATAAGCAAATAGACGACTACAGACTCGGTACCTTATAAAGAATCCCATAACTCACACATTTGAGACTAGGATATCAGGCAATGTCTTCTGGTTTGGGTCTTCTTCCTGGACCACAATTTGACAGAGTTCATCCTATGCTACAGAAGTAATCTCCCAAGATTATTCATTTAATCTTAAGTCACCCTTCCGGGACAATAAGAGCCTTTGCTCATTTTTGAGGATGGGTTCTGTATGGCCTATTCATGGATTAATGGCTCTATTTCTACATACAACAACAGTGGGAACTTAAAATTAGAATTTGGAATGACATGCAAACCAGAGCATATATTATATTCTTAGCATAAATAGGGCAAGTGGTAAGACTCTGATCTTTAGGTTTTCCATGTCTACCTCTCTATTCCTCCTGTTTTATACCATTTTATTTTGACAGGAGGAGACAGTATTTATATATTATGTAGAATAAACTATATTATAAGTGATACATCTATAATATACATTATAGATATAAAACCATATTCTAGCCACATATGTTTTATGACTTTTAGGGAAATTCAGAAACATCACTTCTTAAATATCTTGAGTGTTAAATGTTTTACATATTATGTCTATTAGAGAGCTTCATTTCTGGGCCCCTACTGCTGTGTTAAATGATGTAAGACTCTTGATCTTGCAGTATCTATAACTCTTAGGCCTATATATAGCATGCTTGTTTCTCACATATTTTCAAATATCTTATTTGGTTAGCTCTTACACAGCTTCTGGTACTTATCGTTGTAGTAAATAGGTAAGACTAGTGTGAAATGTGTAAAACACTTGAATGTGTTAAAAAAACATACCACACACATACACACACACACACACACACACACACACACACACACACACACACACACACACACACACACACACACACACACACACACAAAGAGACACACTGATAAAGTGAAAACTTGACTTACTGAGTTTCCATGTCAATGAGGTTAGAGGAGAGATTATTTCAGTGCCACTCCAGCTACAGAACACAGAGAAATCTGTCAGACAAACTTACCATGAGGCATGGAGGTATGCAAATGAGAACCTGGAATTGGCCCTGCATACAGTATTGACAAAATAAAGATAATAGTTGGACAACACTTGAGTGATTTGACAACTATATGACTCTTTAATCATTGTCATATATGTTTATTATTTTTAAGTAGTTTAAGTGATATAATTTTTGGAATATAATTAGATATTAACCTGTATGTATATAATTGTTACATCCTTCTAATAATCTAACATTCATATTTCAAACACACACAAAAAAAGCTGTTAAAGTCTCCAACTCTGGTCAATATAGTATGTGTGGCAAAAGAATTCGATCCATACACTAATATTAGAGATGTGGAAAATTTCTCATGTAAGATTTCAAAATGTCACTCTAAATATGTATTCTTTTTTAAAATTTTTATTAGATATTTTCTTCATTTACATTTCAAATGCTATCCTCAAAGTCCCCTATATCCTCCCCCATCTCCTGCCCAACTCCCCTACCCACCCACTCCCACATCATGGCCCTGGCATTCCCCTGTCCATATTCTTTACTCATCACATGCAATAAAGGTCTCAGAGGCTTTCAGTTGAGTGAGCTCACACTTTTTAGTTCTTCCTGAATTCTGGCTGATTCAATTCAGATGCTCTGCTTCAAACTCCTCTCCAAGCTTGACCAATTCAAACTGGCTTCTCTCAGCTTCTCACTGAATTGTTCTGCTTGGAAAAACTGCCTCTGGATTCTATGAACTGAACTGTACTGACTACACAATCTCAATGGAACTGAATGGAATTGCACAAACTCAACTGAACTCAACTGCATTCAACTAAATTGAACTGAACTGAACTCCATGGTATTGCCTGAACTCTGCTGAACTGTACTCACTAAACTGCCCTCCACCCTTGACTCTCTCTTTGCTGTTCTCAAGTAACCTCTTTTTCCTGTCTGTCCTGAGAGCTAGGCATTTCATATCTATGACTCATTCTCTCAAATGTTTCTCTGATTCGTCATCTGTCTGCCCATCAAGTAGATATCAGTTTCAAACATAGATGTTTCCTCATACAAACTAATTTTGCATTCTTTGTTTAGAATTAAAGACTCTAAGGGCATGTCTGTATTATAGCCAAAGGGATTAAAAGTGTATCATTCCAGCTGCATCACATTGCCCTAGAAAGACTTTGAGTGTGATACCTTGCCAGCAGTCATGTTTTTGGTTTAAAGTTCCTGTACATCACTCTTTGGCTAATATCCCCTCTCCATATTTTTCACACAGTTTAGTTTTATTGGCTATATTTTAATTTTTTAAAATTATAAGTATATACATATATACATATTTATACATGCATATTCATGTATATATCAAATTATACACATGCACACACATACACACACACACACAGAGAGACACACACACATATATATGGTTTAAATACTTGGTTTCAAATTGGTGGCCTTATTTTGTGAGATTTTGTAAGTTTTGGGATATGTGTGTGGTTTGGATGTCATGGGTATTGAAGGTCATGCATACTCAGGTTTTTCCAGAAGAATCTGCTTCTTTAAGGGCTGAGGAGTAAATCAGCTAGGCTAAACTCTCCAGCTAACATGCCTTCCTCGACAAGAGAGACTGAACTCTTGAAACTGTGATTCCCAGTAAATATTTCTTTCCCAGCATTTGTTCTGCTTTGTGAAATGCCACAGTATGAAAAAAGTGACTTGTATGTTTCCTTATACAAAGTAGCTATTTCATACAAGTAGCTATTATTGTTTCTATGTGTTAATCTATTTCCATCTTGATTGAAAATAAAGAATTATGAATAGCTAGTAATTTAAAACAATATAAGTACATGACATATTTTCCAAAACAAAAGTAAAGTAAAAATCCTTTTAAGGTGATTTATATAATGAAATGAATAGATTTAATAGTTACATAATTAAGTGTATTATTAATTATAATTTATTTATTATATATTATTTTGGAATAAATACTTCCTGGGGTTGAAGAAGGCTGTAAATTTCATGCAATTCCCACACTGTGTTCTGGCAAAAGTAAATACTTCCCTTCATTTGGAACATGAAAGAGTGATTCTAGCAAGAGCCCTGGTATAATCAGAGCTGTACATTCTCAGGTTCATTCGGCAAATGTAATAAAGTGTCTCATGTTACCACTTCAATTCCAATCACCTTCACAGAGAAACTAATATTTCATTGGGGGTTCAATTTATATTTCTGACATGAGAACTACAATAAAACCAAGTTTATGGTACTGGTATTGCACAGCAGATAACTTGAGAATTCGACAGATCTGTTTTGAATTTATACTGCTGTAATTTTAATGGACCAAAAAACATTACATGAAAAATAGCCAATGGCCTGTAAATTTCAGTTATGGTTTTACACACAGTGATTATTTTTGCACCATTCCATATATATTTTAAATAATATGTGAATATGATACATATTTTTACATAGATGAAGAAAAATCAGTTATTTTATTAAAATCTACTACTTTCATAAATTGATCAATATTACTGTCACCATGATTTCTAGAATATAGGGGAGAAAAGTAGATTGCCAGCTGGGCTATTGTCCATTATATTTTAACATACTGAAGTTGCTGGGTTTGGTGCTTTATTGGAACTTTTTATCTTTTAAGAATTGAATCTTAGCCAGGCGTGGTGGCTCACGCCTTTAATCCCAGCACTCAGGAGGCAGAGGCAGGGAGATTTCTGAGTTCAAGGCCAGCCTGGTCTACAAAGTGAGTTCCAGGACAGCCAGGGCTATACAGAGAAACCCTGTCTCAAAAAAACCAAAAAAAAATTGAATCTTTTGTTTATTAAATAATATTTGTTTGTTGTAATGTAAAATTTTATTTTTCTAAGTGGCAATGTAAGGTAAGCATACAAACGACCATTCTTTAAGTATATTTTTAGTGTTTTGAGTCTACATACCTATATTAATTTTTTTCTACCCATGACATATTTATGACAACCAGAAGCTCACAGCAGCCTTGGTTACCTACACAGAATCAAGGCAGCCAAAATGCTGGCATAGATGATCTTTAGTCCCTGGCTCTAACTGAGGAGCTATTGGCAGATGACACTTGTAGAATGAGTCACTTGTTTTGAGAACATGTTCACGTGTACGTTATTAGAGTCCGGGTGAATGGCCCCTGACCCATGGACATAAGGGCAAAACTATAGACTTAGAATGTCATTCACAATAACAAGAGAACACATGAAACTGGGAATGGGGTGTACATGTATACATGTGTATACATGTCTAAATGTTCAAAACAAGAGTGACATAAAATAAGCAAATGTGGAACTAAATACTCAGGAGCATTTCCTCTTTGAAACATTTGTAAAGGAATTCAGTACGAATGGTGTTAATAGTTCCAAGAGCTGTGTCAGTGCTGATGATTGGCAAATTTTCCACAGGATCAAAATCATCTAGCAAGAGCTGCAATGCCCAATGAAGATGCTCCAGTCACTGGAAGGACAATGCTTCAGCAATTAATCACCCCAGGGTTTCTCTCCACCATCCAATTCAAGTCTTCTTTTTCCAAAGTCTTGCAGACCTCAAAGTACTTGATGGAAGCTCCCAGTAGGACAGCACCCTAAAATACTCTACTGATCCTTACATTCTGTTCTCTTAAAAATAGCTACATTGTGCTGAATTTGTGGGATCAAGAATGTCTAATGCAATCAGTTCCCATAGGGAGCAGTGAGTATAGCCAATACACGTGTAATCAGATCCTTCACTTAATCACCAGCAGCTGACTCATGGTCTGGATATGCTTCACCAGCCAGCCCTTTCTGCCATAGTTTCTGAGGGCTCAACCTTACAGTGAAGGCTTCAGGTAGCATCCTGTAGGACTCCTGCTTGGTTACGGATTGCTTTCTCTTTAGCCTTTCTTTCTTAATTTTCTTTCTTTCTTTTTTTTCTTTTTAAAAGAAAATAATTTACTGTATGTTTTATGTGTATGAATACATTTATGCCTCTGTATGATTTATGTGTATTGTTTCAGGAAGATAGAAGAGTGTGCCTGGTCTCCTGGAACTGGAATTACAGAGTTGTTAGCTGCCATGTGAGTACTGGGAATTGAACTTCCTGTTCTCTGGAAGAGTGGCCACTGTTTTCAACTGGTGAGTCTTTGCTATAGTCCTTTGCTTTCTTCTTATGTGATGCCCTTCAAAGTCATCATCCTACCCCCACTCTTCCATTTTCACCCTTAGCTGAAGTATAAAACTCTGTTCTCTCTGATATTGGTGCTATGTGAGGACCTATGTTTATTTCTCCAGTTTTACCCAGGGGTATTTCTTTCCCCCTCCATCTCAACTCCTCCCTTGTTGCTTGTCACCATCCAGCACCTTCCCAGAACCCATTAGGGCCTAAAGCTCTAAAGCAAAATAGGAAGAACCTGGCCTCCCTCACCTAGCTACAGAACATGTTCACTTATCACCAGCTTGGGAAGTGAGTCCTAGGTACTCAATTCTATAGTCACTATCAGCCTATGTGCTTTGAGCTCAGGTCTTCAAGTTAACAGAACAGTCACCAAATGATTGAGATCAGTGAACAGTTAGAGTCATCGGTGTCTACACCTGGGAAAATGATTACAAACAACAGTCATAAACAGGAAATGACTATATTTTACACATTGAAGATAATTTATACAGGGATCCTATGAACTTTCTGGAAACCTACCTGGTCTACTGTGGAGCCTGATAAATGGAACAGAAGTTCATGGTCCCATCAGACTCGTCAGCAGCCCCTCAGACCCTTAGCAGGGTCCTGGAAGAGCTCCATCCCAGTGTTTTGGGGTTGGTGGGTCTACACTCCCAGATTTTTGGCACGTTTCTCACTTTCTGTTTAGGGATACTGTCATAGTCAGGGTTTCTATTCCTGCCCAAAAATCATGACCTAGAAGTAGTTGGGGAGGAAAGGGTTTATTCAGCTTATACTTTTCACATTGCTATTGATCACCAAAGGATGCAGGACTGGAACTCAAGCAGGTCAGGAAGCAGGAGCTGATGCAGAGGCCATGGAGGGATGTTACTTACTGGCTTGCTTCCCCTGGATTGCTCAGCCTGCTCTCTTATAGAACCAATACTACCAGCCCAGAGATGGTGCCACCCACAAGGGAACCTCCCCCCTTGATCAGTAATTGAGAAAATGCCTTACAGCTGGATCTTACAGTGGAGGCATTTCCCCAATGAAGCTCCGTTCTTTGTGATAACTCCAGCCTGTGTCAAGTTGACAAAAAACTAGCCAGTACAATTACGAAGTGCAATAAATTCTGGTAAAAATATTCAGGATTAAGTTTAGGATTTTAAATTTAATATCTTTCTGTTTCTCTCTCTCCTATTGTCTCTTTTGCTCTCCCTCTCCGTCTCTTTCTCTGTCTCTGCTTCTCTCATACTCGCTTTCACTCTCCCTCTCTCCTGCCCTCCACCCCAGGTGTGTGTATGTGAGAGGGGGTTGCACATTTATGTGTGTGCATGCTGCACGGGTGAAAGTTATAGAACAAACTTCAGGATTTCATTTTTTCCACCATGTAAATTTTGGGGATTGAGCTCAAATCATTAGGGTTGGCATCAGGCAGTTTTACCCTGTTGAACTCTCTGACAGGCCTGAATCTTACAGTTAATTTCTCCTCTAGTAGCCAGAACATGGCTTATAATCTTGGAAACCTTTGGATTTCTGTCACTTTGCAGATGAGACTAAGTTTAGAGATATCTAAAAGGAGGAATTACAGATAACGAGCTAGTATCTCGTGATATGAGATAAGTGTGATGATGGAAAATGAGTCAGAGAAATGAGCTTGGATAACCTGATCTATACCATTAACTCTACAGAGAGTAGACTAGGCAAATCCAAGAAACTCAAGCACCTTTGAGAATTTATGTTTGTATAAATCATTGAATTTATGATGATTTAATAGACAAACTGTAGAAAACAACATATTGCCTATTGGGAATCTGTAAATAAGGAAAGAAATATTAATTTCATTGATGTTCGGTTAAAGCTTACAAATCTGGGAAACCCAATAGAAGCAAATGTGTAATAACAAACTAAACAATTACATCTATTTTAGATGCTTAGGCTTCTCTGAAACATGCCCCCTTTTACATTATTATTATTACTTAAAATTTTCCTAGTATTACAAAAATATGGGATCCTCCAAAAGAAGCCAAGTGTTCAATAATGAAATATCACTGCATACTAACCTGATTAGAGCCGAAGCTATCTCAGGAATCAAGCAGAGATGAACAATCTCGTTCCAAGCATCTGTTGTCTGAATTCAGTTTCCTGAGGAGAAGTATAGGCCACTCCTTTTCATGATAGCTCATGAGGGTGTTCATAGGGTTTCTGCAACATAACAACTTTCTCTCTAGCCCTCACGGAGAGGCTATCCACAACACATCAATAACAGACAACAAAGATGTTTATTGTATGCTTTAGTGTAATTCTCCATCACTAATGCTATATTCTACTCTGTCTAGTATTTTGAGGATGCTCACTGGGCCCAGACAACAATCAGAAGGAATTACAAAAACTATGAGTATTGGGAGGCTGGGATCATTGTGAGATATCTCTAAAAAGAACCAATATGCTTAATGGACTAAGCATCTAATAAGCCAGAAGTATTTTAGTTTGTCATTTTATGTCTGTGCATTTTGAGACTTCCATTAAAGAATCAAAGGGAGAGAGGGGTAGAGATATAGCTTAATGATTAAACATTCATCTTTTGTATATCATTACTTGGGTCCAACCCTTATTATATAATTACTATGTCAATATTAATATCTATGTAAATAAATTTAGAAATAAGATACCATTGTGAGAGAGATATGACTCAAACACACCTTTGTTTAGGGAAACTCATTTGAACTCACAACAGCTTTTGCAACTGTTATTTTTATTGCTTTTGCTGATAGTCCAGGCAGACATGCTTTGCCGCATACTGTTCTTTATATTGATCTTGGTTGGTTTAAATTTGTCTTGAGTGAATGTTATGCACAAACAAGAGCTGAAATAAAAAGACAGAGTTGGAAATTTTTTCCAGAAATGCCAGAAAGCCAAACTTATTGTCCAAAATTGGCACCTAAGTCTTCTCATTACCACTGATCCAAGAACCAGTTTGTGGTCACAGATGCACTGCCAAAATCTTGCAGAATGTGCTATAAATAGGGTATAAAGGGATGTCTGACTTTTAATCAAAAGAAGAAAAATATGCCATGTTTTTGACTCATAATAGAGACCTACCAGGCAAAAATGTTTCCATTGCACAATCAATCGTGACTGTTTTGTTTTGTTTTGTTTTGTTTTGTTTTGTTTTGTTTTGTTTTGTTTTGTTTAATGGAGGTAACCTTTCACTCTCTTGATTGAACTTGAGATCTGATCCACAGGACAGAAGCGATACCAAGTTCTGAAAACATGGCTAAAAAATAATGACTAGGTAATTTATAGTCCCCAGGAAGGACTCTACTGGTGTTGTTTTGTTAATGGTCATGTTGTCAAACTGCTTTCTAAATAGGACTTACATTTCTGTCCATAGATTTGTGTTACCCTCAACCTGGTAAAAGATTATTCTTACTGCAATGTTTCTTGATTAATAAAGAGTCTTATAATATTCAAAATGTTGAGAATAAGGTGAATTGGGTCAACAATCATAGAAAAGACATGTATGTCAACCTCACTCTCCTGGAAACAGATTCAAAAAGAATCTTACGAGTCAGAGAATTAAGGAGTAATATTGTGAAATGCTGTCCTCTGGACACTATATGGCAGTTACACACATGGATTCACAGCAGTTGTGGGTGGACCTGCACCACATCAAGCCATTTTAAATTTGAGCACGGAAGAAGGAAGTCCTCTTGAGACTCCATTCTCAGAAAAAAAAAAAAAAAATGCTATTTGCAGCTATTTGCTGAGGGAGGGAAATCACTTTTTAGAGTGAGACGTAGACACTCATGGGCTGTCCATGTTCCCATAGGTGACCATCTAACTAAGGAAATGTGGAGAGCACTAAAAGGATTCAAAGTGTTACAATAAAATAATAAATAATATAATAATAATAGTAATAATAATAATTGTAACAAGAAGATGTGCATGTAGAGAAAAATGTTGGAATAGAATAGTCTGGGGGTAGTATTAGGAAGGAATGGGGTGTAGATTTTTTTTCCTTTTCTTTTTTTTAATTGGATTTTTAAAAATTTACACTTCCAATGTTATCTCCTTTTCCAGTTCCTCCCCAGAAACCCCCTATATCATGCCTCTCCTGCTGCTTCTATGAGGATGTTCCTCCACCACTGCCTCCCAGCCATCAAATTTCCTTACACAGCCTTCACAAGACTTAAGGCCTCTTCTCCCATTGATGGATGACAAGGCCATCCTCTCATGGAGAAACCCATGGCTCCAGCTCCACACATAGATATTTTTTAAGATGTATTTTATACATGGATAATTTTTTTCAAGAAAGAAATAATAGAAAAAAAAGATGGAATTTTGTTACCAATCTATCAGGAATAGGTTTGGAAATCAGAAAGTGAATACTACTACTTTGTTATTTAAAATACATGTAAAGTATATTTTAGAATGAAGTAGAAGCAGCAGCTCTTTCGGTCCCCTTGGCCTTGACTATAGAATCGAGATGACAGAAGAATAAAATACATTGGAAAGTTGACCCATGACAAATATGGCTACTGTCTCAAGTGTGAGAGAAAGTATAACAGGAGTGTGAAGGGTAATGAACTAAACACTACAAGGACTAGTCAAATGAGGTACCTAAAAATTGTCTGTTGCAGACTCAGACATGGAATCCATGAAGGACTAACACACAAACCCCAAAGGGCAGCTCTTGCAACATCCAGTTTATTTGAGTATTTAAACAATCACTCTGCCGGGAGTGGTGGCGCACACAGGCAGATTTCTGAGTTCGAGGCCAGCCTGGTCTACAAAGTGAGTTCCAGGACAGCCAGGGCTATACAGAGAAACCCTGTCTCGAAAAACCAAAACCAAAAACAACAACAACAATAAAGAATCACTCATAAAGTAAATGATCTGCATTCAAAAGCTAAAACATAAGTAAAATAAAATAAAATAAAATAAAATAAAATATGTGTCTTTGACTGTTAGGATGCCTATGTCTTCTGTATAGGCTTTATATGACCATTTTAATTTCAGGAGAGAAGTTACAATTTTGATAAGAGCCAATTTTGCCTACTCAAAGCTATATATTTTCATATGTGTTATTGTTCTCTAATTGACTTCAACAACTTACTGCGTTTTTTCAGTCTACAAGTTTAGAAAATGTACAAAAGAAATATACTTCTTTACTATTGTATTTCAAGTAGTAATATTTTCTCAGTTTCACTTGTTCATTACTACAATATATGAATATCATAGTTTATAAGGTACATATTGTCACATTAGTTTATTAATTTAACAAGTTTTCTAATAAGAATTTTAATATCTAATTTTTCAATAAAGAATAATGGGATGCTCAAAGAGGAAAATTTGCTTTTTTATTTTTAATCTGAATGTCTACTTTTCTTACTAGTAGAGAAATGTTCAATAGACGTATCTTTCCCTGATCTTAGAAAAAGACTAAACATGTTGAAGATTTTTGGGGTATACATCATGAATGCTGGGGAGAAAAAAATAAACATTTAAGTAAAGAAGCATGAAAAATTTTGGGTTGAGAAGTATTAACATTGTTTCAGGTGTTCCTGATAGGTATAAAAAGCATTAAAGCAAATTAAAATTTTGGGGTTATACCGGTGTGTTTTTTTCCATTATTTTTGACAGTCTAGGTGCTGGGGAAGGGACCTGCTCTACCAGGCTGTGTCTCTGTGCTCTAGCAGACAGGTCCTCTGGTTTTCCCTGTTGTTTTTTTCTTGGCTGGTATATCCTAAATGTAAAGTGGAATGAGATGAAAGCCCAACTTTGAAGAAAAGCTAAAAGGAAGAAACATAGAGGCTTGATACCAGGGCCAGAGGGAGTGAGAGGCAGTATCCATAGTTGTGCTCTGTCTGTGTTTCTAGCAGGCTGCTGGCCAGTACAAGGGGGCTAGGGATATTCTAAGTGGAGAGCTCAGGGCAGGCGCTGCCATCTGAAAGGCAACTCGATTAGCTGTGTAGGGCTGGGGGAAAGGCAGAGAGTAGAGGCTAGTCATCACCAAAGTAGAGCTAGTTAAGACCAAAATAAGATTTGGAAAGTGTCAGAGCCTCTCAGGAGAGAGCTATATCAGGCTCCTGTCAGCAAGCACTTGTTGGCATCCACAAGAGTGTCTGGGTTTGGTGTCTGTATGTGGGATGGATCCCCAGGTGGGGCAGTCTCTGGATGGCCTTTCCTTCAGTCTCTGCTCCACTCGTTTTCTCTGTATCTCCTCCCAAGGGTATTTTATTCCTCCTTCTAAGAAGGACTGAACTATCCATACTTTGATCTTCTGTCTTCTTGAGCTTCATTTGGTCTGTGAATTGTATCTTGGGTATTCCAAGCTTCCGGGCTAATATCCACTTATCATTGAGGGTATAGTATGTGTGTTCTTCTGTAATTGGGTTACCTCACTTGGGATGATATCCTCCAAATCCATCCATTTACCTTATTTAGGATGTTATTTTCTAGTTCCATCCCTTTGCCTAAGAATTTCATGAATTCTTTATTTTTAATAGCTGGGTAATATTCCATTGGGTAAATGTGCTACATTTTCTATACCCATTCCTCTGTTAAGGGATATCTAGGTTCTTTCCATCCTCTGGCATTTATAAGGTTGATGTGTATATAGTGGAGCATGTTGGAAGATCTTCTGGGTATGTGACCAGGAGTGGTATAGCTGGGTCCTCAGGTCCTATGTCTAATTTTCTGAGGAACTGCCAAACTGATTTCCACAGTGGCTGTAACAGCTTGCAATTTCACCAGCAGAGGAGTAGTGTTCCTCTTTCTCCACATCCTCCCCAGAATTTGCTGTCATCTGAGTTTTTGATCTTAGTCATTCTAAATAGTGTGAAGTGGAATCAGAGGGTTGTTTTGATTTGCATTTCCCTGATGATTAAGGATGTTGAACATTTCTTTAGGTTCTTCTCAGCCATTTGCTATTCCTCAGTTGAGAATTCTTTGTTTAGCTCTGTACTCCATTTTTAAGTGGGGTTATTTGTTTCTCTGTAGTCTAACTTCTTGAGTTCTTTTTATATATTGGATATTATCCCTCTATTGGATATAGAATTGATAAAGATATTTTCCCAATCTGTTGGTTGCCTTTTTATTTTATTGACAGTGCCCTTTGACCTACAGAAACTTTGTAATTTAATGAGGTCTCATTTGAGGGAGGAGGTGAGAAACTGGCTAGGAATATGCGGGGTTTGGGGGTTTTCGGGAGCTGGTTCAGGGGAGAGAGAGACATGAGAGTTCAAGGTTTAATTAATGTGCTTAAGAGATCCATAAAACAAAAATGGCTCAAACCTGTTGACCCTTTTTTGTTGGGTCCCAGAAAGCCCCTGAAATCTTATCCCTGGGCCATAATCTAACACTCTTGCTTCTACTCTCTTGCTTCTGTTTCATAATTGACTCGGGACATTTTACAATGAGGGCATTCCTTTTCTTTTACAAAGAGACCACTCTCTTAGGACCTTTTTACAATGGGGACATTCCTTTGACCTAAATGTGTTACTTGGGACCCCAGGTTTGACCTGTGTATCTGAGCAAATTCTGT
This sequence comes from Mus minutoides, assembly GCA_902729485.2. Taxonomy (NCBI): domain Eukaryota; kingdom Metazoa; phylum Chordata; class Mammalia; order Rodentia; family Muridae; genus Mus; species Mus minutoides. The sequence goes on from LR751347.1 coordinate 150,907, forward strand.
TTGCGGTTTTCAGCTTTAAAAAACCACCCCCATTTACCATGAATAAATGAGGCTTGAACAGAATTTTTGTCTTGCCTCCTTCCTTTGTGTATTTTGATCCCAAAATTTGTGGTTGTAACTCCCTTCCTTTGAGAACCCTGTTTTTTAAGTCCTTCCGGTTGGGGCACCTTTCCTCAATGCAGGAGATACTTCATGAAATGCTATAGGATGTGGCTTATCTTTTCACTCTTCTAAACAATATTTTTGATCCAACTGCCCTGGATGTGCTTGATCACATAGAGGTGGGTGGCACATAGGCAGTAAATATGTCAAAATGTATGCTTGCCTCAGATTGGTTGTAGGTTCGAGTTATGTAGGCAAGAAGTACATATGCTTGCCCCTGATTGGACCTGATGGGAAATAGTAAAGTCTTATGGGTTTTCTTTTATAAGCAGAGTCCATCTTTCTGTCCAGTATTTAATTGAAGCCTACTTCAAATTTGGATAAATAATTGTGGTACTGGTCTTTCTCTTGTGATTGTCAGACTTAACAATAAATATGCATGCAGGCACACAGCTACAACAGACCTCATTCTGCAGACAGATTCTCACCCAAATCCCTGCAGATTTCTTTGAAGGATCAATAGTCATCTAATCTACTCCCACAGGTCAAACCAACTATGCTGATAACCACTACTTAGTCCTTAATGAATAACCAGTTTTCTTTTACAGACAAACTGTTACTGCCTATACCAGATACATAAATAACATGATATCTTCTTCCTCTGCCATTCAGAGCAAACTTAAAGCATGCCTTCCAGGACTAAATTCCTCAAACACCCTTGCTTTTCTATGATCGTAACAACAGAACATGATGTGCTCCCAAGCAAACCAGTAAAGGCTTAACACACACTACTCATCCTATGCAGACAACCCCCTGCTGGGAATTTGCCCCTCTGTTTTGATTACCCTATAGGTTTACTTACAATGCTGCTCCCACGGATCCTAGTCTGAAAGCCACCTCCTTGGACCTGCCTGAGACAATGAAGCTGCCTTCCTCCAGACACCTCATCTGACTGAAGACTCTAGAGACACATGCTGATATCCAGAGACAAGTGTTGAGTCCCACAGAGGACATACTTGGGACCTTCCAGCTATAGATGAACTCTCTTGCCAAAGTCAAATGGCTACTGAACTTAGGGGAACTTATATGATAGTAAGGAAAACATGATGACTATCTAGATTAATTAAATACTTAAAACTGATGTTAATAGTCTTACAAACTGCATAACCCATGGAACAGTTAATTGGTTTAATGTTCCCTTGTCTTCCCAACCCCCACCCTCGACCATCTTTACCCCTGTGGATTAGTTGTACCCCTCCTGCCTGTATAGTGTTTTGTTTTGTTTTGTTTTTAGTATTCTACTCCACCCAAAATTTTCACTACAAATGACACAGTCACTCCAGTGACCCCTCTCTTTTAAAAAAGTAAATAAAAGGGGGAGATGTAGGATCAAGAAAGGCAGCCTGGTTCCTGGTTGAGCAAAGGATAGAAACCCTGGTGATCCTGAAGGGAAAGAAGGTGTTTTGCCCTGTTCTTGGACATCCGTCTCCCATCACATAGCTACAGACCCCCACAGACCCCTCCATAGATTTGAGGCCATCAGTAACAAGCCCCTCCAAGTGGTCATGTAGCCTCAAGACAGATCTTCACTTTAGTGAGGTACCTAAAGGCTTGGAGGACTTAGCCAAAACACTCTCCTTCCCAGACATTCCTCCCTGCAAAAGGTATTTAACCTCAGGCTTTGTCTGAGAAATGGGGTTACTCATCCACTTTCTGCCATGACAATAAATGTCTTAAAACAAACAAAACAAAACAATACACACACAAAAAAAAAAAACAAAAAAGAAAAAAGGAAAACAACTATAGTGATAATTATGTCATTGAAAGTTTATGCTGTGTTAGCATTTGTGTGTGTGTGTGTGTGTGTGTGTGTGTGTGTGTGTGTGTGTGTGTTTGTTATGTGCATTCAATATTATCCAATGCTTTCTCTTGCATTTGCTGAGGTGAACTTTATGGCTTTGTTGTTTTATAATTAATAAGGAATATCATACTTATAGCTTTTGCGTAATAAACCAATCTTGAACTTTTACTTGAAAAAATATTTTCATACAGTATATTCTGCTCTGAGCTTTTGACAAAGCTAGTTGTATATTGACATGGTATCTTATTTTTAATGTATGCATTGAGATTTATAATTAGCCATTTTAACTAGTATTTTTTCTTATTCTTTCTCCCAAATTTTTGTTGAAAATCCACTTTATTTTACAATTTCCCTGTGATATATATTCTGATATATTTACTGAGAAGTAATAAAATGATCATTTTCTATGTACATGTATGCTAAATTTTTACTCTTGTAGGTGCCTAACTTAGAATCATTGTGTTTACAGTACATATTCAGATGTGCTTTTACTTTCAATACAGTTGTGTCTTGATAAGTTTATCATAATTTAAAAATATTGGACGTTCAAACTTTATTTAATGTACTTCATTTTGAAAACCTCTGTGACAAGATTTTCCCTTCCCTGTCTAATTAAATTAAAATATGAGTGCAGCAGGAGGCCTATGATTGGACATGGAAAAGGGAGGCAGAGCTAAGAGTTGTAGAAACAGAGCATCTGGGGAGAAAGGGTAAGAGCCAAGATGGAGGCAGACAGACAGACAGGAAGAAAAGCCAGATCCAGTGTGGTTTTAATAGCCATGGGTAGTTATGATATCATAAAGGAGAGAATATTTGGGATAATTTGTCTCATATAGGTGGGCAGCTTTTATATTTATCATTTGGTTCTGAAATTATTGTATTTGCATCTTGTGAATTTATTGATACATAAATCTGATTGGTTTATTAAAAACTTCTAGAGTTTTGTTTCTTCTGGTTAAATGGGTGTTGTGGCAACTGACTGCAGGGTGGAAAATCCTTGTGTGGGGCTGACGAGAAGCAAAGGAAACTCGGGAGCTCTGGCCCTGCCAGAGAGCTAATAGGACCAGGTTGGGATGGAGAATTGTCAGAAGTAGCACAGAAACCCTGTTGTCGTTTTTAATATTTCCCACAAGAAACCTCACAGCCTAGAATCACAGTGCATTGTAAAGTGCTAGGGATTTCTCTGTTGATTATGTGTGGCAGACTGGAAGCTGTGTCTCTCTTATTGCTGCTCACTATCCTGAAGGAGTTTTTTATTGTTCACGCTTGCTTAGAAAAACAGCATTTAAAATCAAGGTATCCTTTATAATAAATATGAATAGGAAACAAAATACCCATGAAAGGAGTTACAGAGACAAAGTTTAGAGCTAAGATGAAAGGATGGACCATACAGAGACTAACCCACCGGGGATCCATCCCATAATCAGTCACTAAACTCAGACACTATTGCATAGGACAGCAAGTGTTTACTGAAGGGACCCTGATATAACTGACTCCCACAGAATTGGATGCTCACAGTCATCCATAAGAGGGAGCACGGGGCCCACATTGGAGAAGCTAGAGATAGAACCCCAGGAGCTGAAGGGGTCTGCAACCCTAGAAGAGGAATAACAATATGAACTAATCAGAACCCCAGAACTCGTGTCTCTAGCTCCATATGTAGCAGAAGATGGCCTAGTCGGCCATCATTGGGATGAAAGGCCCCTTGGTACTGCAAAATTTATATGTCCCAATACAGGGGAACACCAGGGCCAAGAAGTAGGAGTGGGTGGGCAGGGGAGCAGGGAGGGAGTAGGGGGGAGGGGATTTTCGGGATAGCAGTTGAAATGTAAATTATGAAAATATCTAATAAAAAATGCTGAAAAAGAAAAAAAAATGTAGCAATTTGTAGCATTCTGAAAAACTCAAAAATTAGTGACTAATTTAGGTATTCACATATCAAATTTCACATGAATAACGTATATGTGAATAATTAATATATTATTACATCGTATTTTTATATCCCAGACACTAACTTAAAAACATGATATTGATATTTAAATTATCACATAATTTAACCCTCCTATGGCAGCAAAATAAACAATAACCTTAATTTCTAATTAATGTAAGGAGAACTATCTAAATTTCACTTTCTAAATGATAAAAGAACATGTAAAGGTAAATTTCATAATTAATATCTTGGAGTGGCAAAAGTATAGCAAATATGGTCTAAAATATATTCCTGGATGGTGTTTTATCATGAAGAAGATTAGAAAAGTAGCTATATATGAAGCACAGATACTGCCTAAGAAAACGGAATCACTCTGAGAATTATCAAGAGATAAATTGGCTGGGCAGTGGTGGCTCACACCTTTAATTCCAGCACTTGGGACGCAGAGGCAGGCAGATTTCTGAGTTCAAGGGCAGCCTGGTCTACAGAGTGAGTTCCAGGACAGCCAGGGCTACACAGAGAAGCCCTGTCTCAGAAACAAACAAACAAACAAAATGAGCTAAATTGAGTTGTTACTATTAAAGATCTACAAGCACAAAGCAAGTCAGATATTGGTAAAAGCAAATGATCTATTGAGATTTTGTATATAGAGCATGTTATAAGCAGAATTAATTTCACCATATTTTTCCATTTAGTATCTTTAAATCTGTAACAAAGATTTCTGAAGCCTAACATAAGTTCCTTGAATAATCAGTTTTTGTAGGAAAAGCAACAGGGAGATAGAAAGAGGACTGTGGATAAGACCTTACTTAGATCATTCTTCCCTTAAACACTAGGAGATACTATCTAATACATAACCTATTGTCCACTGCATTTCCTTCAGCCACTTTCAATGGGACTATGATTTAAAAGATATATATTTTGGTCCACTACTAAGGTTTGCTAATTATAGCCTAATATCAAACTAGAGCTACGTTCTTTTTTCCATCACAAAGGTGAAAGAAATACTTATATCTTTTTTTTTTGTTGATTGCAACTATACATTAATCATGGTGCATTAATTTAGTAGTGATAGTTGGTTTCCATTCAGTACATTTACTTCGTCCTTCTATATGTGTTATGTACCACACTAATTTATGTGATGCAATGTCATGTCATTATGAAGAACTATTGTGGGTCTCCGTACTGTAAGTTTTCCAGGAGACCTTTATACAGGTGGGTGGGAAGGCCCCAGCGAAGGAAGTGAGTGCAGGCAGGGAGAAGACACCTATGCTGCACTTTCCAGGTCGCTTGGTAACTCTGAGCCTGGGTCAGCAAGAAGCCAACAATCCAGTGAGGAATGCCATGGAACTGGAGCACGGTTCTTCCGGAGAGATCTCTTCCCAAGTATTACAGCTCTTGGAACGAAAGGGTCAGACAAAGAAATAGTTCTCGTATTCCTTTAATTCCCTGCATGGCTCACAATATATAACATTCTGGCAGTAATTTAGAGTTTGACAGCAAGTCCCTCTCATTGATTTGGGCTGAGAGTTTGGGGGGAAACCTTCTTTGCCTGTGAGAGGGCTTGGTGCTCTCCCTAAGTGACTGATAGCCACGCCTCTCCTGTGGGGGTTTTGGAGGTTGGTTACTCCTGCAGGAGCCAGGAGCCAGGGTCCAGGAGACAGGAGAGAACTCACTTAAGTGAATTATCACCACAGGGTGCCGGGGTTCAAGATCTAGGCTGTCTGGACATAGCCCATTGCCCCACAAACTATTATGCCCCAAACTTACTCTTTTGTGTTTTTACTATTTTCTGTTAGTGATGGACACCTTCCATTTCCTAGTAACCTTACATCTCTTTTCAGAATTTTGGAATTCTGTCACAATTAAAGGAAGACCTTAGTTTGAGCTACTTCTGTCATAATACTTCCTAAAAATCTGTTTAGTGTGCAAGATATCACTTTCAAGGTTTTTTTTTCTTCTAAATTGGAAGAGAAATGTTCTCAGCTCATCATTCTCATCTTACAAGCATTCCACTACAGTTAAAATAACTGAGGCCAGTACTTCTTATCATAATCCCTGTACAAGTCTGTCAACATCACAGTAGCCATGAACCCACATGCTTCACTTCTTACCTGATTTGTTTTCCTAATTAACTCTAGGAAGACTGAGTCATTGTGATTTAAGTATGTTCCAGGTATCATCATCTCCACACTGATGTTGGTTTCCTACTATGTACTGGGATAGGCAAAGACTAATCTTGGCATTCCAATATCAGGACATGTTTACAAATCCATTTCCTCTGACTCCAAAACTAGAGCTTTGGGACTACAAGAACTATTCGTTCTTATACACTATTTCATCATTAGGTAGTATAACTTTGTAGAGACAAACAACAGGTAGAAAATTAAGCCATATGAGGAAGCACAAGCATTAATTTCCAAGCTAGTGATTTGATATGTTGTGTGGCTGGAATATAAAATTGCTCCCATGGGTCCATGTTCATCTCTAGGTAGTGGAGGTGTATTGGAAGTTTGTAAAGTCTTTAGGCTGAAAAGAGTTAATGAAGAAAGTGAGTCACTGTGGTAAGGTTATGAGGTTGTTTTGTCTGTTTCCATTTCTCCATCCTTACTCTTTTCATATGACTTCAGCCTCTTTTTTTCATGTGTTCCTACTAGAGTGGACTTCCCACTTCTTAATTTAAAATAAAAATAAATAGTGCCTACATTTCTGTCTTCCAATACTAGTAACAGTCATGTGAAATATAATTAATATAGTGAGAAAATTGTTCTTGTTAGAAAAAAAAATGCCCCAAGAGCCTTATAATAGTATCTTTTGATACTCTCATAGAAGAGACTGTGAAGCAAAAGGCTGTTATATTTATCATCAGGTCCTGTCCTCCCACCCAGGGCATTTCACATTTCAACACTTTTGATTTGACATAGCTGGTAGTTGAGAAGTGCTCCCCAGCACTCTCAACATTCAAGCTGCCTAGACCTGGCATCAGTTAGGTGTTGTTTTTCTGCAAATCTAAGAGAACTGTCACCTACAACTTTTGCTGGAGTGTAAGGTCCAACAAGACACTGGAAAAGTTGCAAAAATAACTTATAAGAGTATGAATACAATTGTTATTACATATTTGTGAGCTTTTGATATTATAACTCAAACCTGATTCTTCATTTGCATTCTCTTTCTCACTGAATGTTACACTTCTTGATTTATTTCTGAGTACTAGTCAGAAGCCCAGAAGCCTCCGCACTTGTGTGAAGTGATTCATCTTCGCAGTATCCAAGGTGCCCCTGTGCAACTTACTTTGGATGATTGCTCATTAAAGATCTACTTGCTTCTCTTAGCATTTTTTTCATCCTCCCCGCTGTAAGCCCCCTTTTCATTGTCATCTCCCGTTTATATCACTGTGGTAGTTGTAAGTCTTTTTCATTTCACTGCATATTTCCTCCCACTGGGTATTTACAGGGGAAATAGACTATGATTTTCTCTTGTTTAAAGTCACCAACACCATTCCAAAGGAGTCCCTTTATCTAGACATCATTGCTACTTCTTTTTTACTGGTTAACTCAAATGTATATCCATTTTTTTATAGAACATTGGTGTCTACATTTATCTCATAATTTCATATTTATTTTCTACTTTTCATTTCATTTTGAATTGCCCCAAATACTATTCCTACTTTATTTGATGAATTATTAATTCTTTTTTCTTCTTTTTTAATTAGATATTTTCTTCATTTAAATTTCAAATGCTAACCCCAAAGCCACCTATACCCTTCCCTGCCCTGCTCCCCAACCCTCCCACTCCTGCTTTCTGGCCTTGGCATTCCCCTGTACTGGGGCATATGATCTTCACAAGACCAAGGGCCTCTCCTCCCATTGATGGCTGACTAGGCCATCCTCTGCTACATATACAACTAGAGACACAAGCTCAGGGGGTACTGATTAGTTGATATTGTTGTTCCTCCTATAGGGTTGCAAACCCTTTTACCTCTTTGGGTATTTTCTCTAGCTCCTTCATTAGGGGCCCTGTGTTCCATCCAATAGATGACTGTGAGCATCCACTTCTATATTTGCCAGGCACTGGCATAATCTCACAAGAGAGAGCTTTGTCAGGGTCTTGTCAGCAAAATCTTTCTGGCATATGCAATAGTGTCTAGGTTTGGTGGTTGTATATGGGATGGATCCCTGAATGGGGATGTCTATGGATGCTCATTTCTTCTGTCTCAGCTATGAACTCTGTCTCTGTAACTCCTTCGATGGATATTTTGTTCCCCGATCTAAGAAGGAGGAAAGTATCCACACTTTGCTCTTCCTTCTTGAGTTTCATGTGTTTTGCAAATTGTATCTTGGGTATTCTAAGTTTCTGGACTAATATCCACTAATCAGTGATTGGGTTACCTCATTCAGGATGATATCTCCAGATCCATCCATTTACATAAGAATTTCATAAATGCATTGTTTTTAATTGCTGAGTAGTACTCCATTGTGTAAATGTACCACATTTTCTGTATCCATTCCTCTGTATAGGGACATCTTGTTTTTTTCCCAGCTTCTGGCTATTATAAATAAGGCTGCTATGAACATACTGGAGCATGTGTCATTATAACAGGTTGGAACATCTGGGTATATGTCCAGGAGAGGAATTGCTTGATCTTCTGGTAGTATTATGTCCAATTTTCAGAGGAAATGCCAGATTGATTTCCAGAGTGGTTGTACCAGCTTGCAATCCCACCAACAATGGAGGAGTGTCCCTCTTTCTCCACATCCTGATGAGTGAGGAATCAAGTGGACAAAACCAAAGGACTTTTGAATCTATGAGATACAATTTCTTTTGGCAAAAGAACTGCACAAAGATTGAATTCTGATGCTTCCTTAATGAAAATGGTTAAAGTTGAAAACTTTTTCCATATCTTAGCTTTGGTCACTTTCCATCTGAATAAAGATGGGGATGAACTGTGGATATCAACTTCAGTGTGTGAGAGCACCTAAGGCAGGGTACAGAGGATGCAAAAGAGTTTATTGGTCAGGAATATAAAGATGGGGCACCACACAAAGACATAGTGAAGGGACTGCAAGCTTATGTGAAAAAGATGCAATATTTTAACATGGATCTATATTTTCTTCTTCTCTTGTCCCATTCTTCACTTATAGAAAAAGCTTTATCAAAGTTAAGAATCTGTCATGCTTTAGAGGAACTTCTTTGAAAGCATCAAAACAACTGACTTTATAACAAATTGACAGGATATATTAGTACTTGGATTTCAAAGTGCCTTTTACCTTGAGGGATAGCTGGATATATTGGAAAACCTGTTAAGAGAACACTATTCATTTTCCTAAGTGCCAGAAGTATAGAGAGTTAGCACAGTACACTTTAATGTCAATATCAAATCCATAATCTTCATATTTTAAATGAATGAAGGATCTCCTTACTCTTCATACCTGTATATCACTTCTACATAAGAAGAATAGCCATGTTTGGTACCAGTGATTGTGGACTGGAGAAGAGGGTAAAGATGGGAGAATTAGACAACCAAATGACTTCAGATAAAGGGCTGAGCTAGTTGTAAACTTAGAATCATTGGTAGTTATGAAATATACAAAGAGCCATTCTTCAAACTATCCCATGATAGTTGTTATCATTCTTTTGTTCAAAATGAAGGCTCAATATATAGGCAACTTGACTGTCCTTTCATCTTTAGAAGTATTTCTCAAAGGACATGAGTGTTTCTTTAATGTAGAAGATCAGGGCACTTTTGTTTCTGTCTCCTGCAATCTGTGAATTCAAATTATTTGAGATGTGTTTTGTCATAGGTTATAAAATCAGGTTTCAAATTCAGGATAGACTTACACCTTCCTTTAAATTTCTTTTAGTGTTTGAAATTATGATCCATTCACATTACTTTCCTCTTCATTTTCTTCCTCCAAACTTTTTCAAATACCCTCCTTGCTGTCTTTCTAATACATGGGCTATTCTTCAATAATTGTTGTAAAATGAATATGCTGAAATATGCAAATATTTATGCTTTTCCTTAATGTATTAATTAAACTTGTTCAGTCTGTATTATTTTACTTATATGTCAAATTTATTTTTGGACTGACATTTTGGTAATGTAGAACCACTTGATGATTCTTCAAAGGAGGTGGGGTGACTATTCAAAACAACTTGTAGATATTAGCGTTGTAATCAGAATGACATAGATCAACAGAACAACCAATAACAACAAGAACAAAAAATGCTAGAGTGTTTATAAAGAAAAAGGAACCTTCATTCACTCTTGCTGGGATTACAAATTGGTATTGCTCTGGAAATCAATGTAGAATGTTCTTAGAAAGCAAAAAATAAATCCACCATATGACTTAACTATCCTATTCCTTGGCACATAACCATATGACTCATATCCTACTACCCTGACACTTGCTCAGTCTAGCAAATTGCTAGTTTGTTGCTGCTTTATGCACAATGACTTAGAAATGGAAACAACCTAACTGTTCTGAAGCCTGAGAATGAATAGAGGCTTTCAGTTTAATGAACATTTTTCAAAGTGCTGTGAAGACAAATATTAAACATAACTGGATGTTAAGGAGTGCTTCTCTTGGGACCTTTGAGAGTTTAGGTTAGGTTGAGGGTCAACTGTGAATAAAGCTTATGGGAAGTGGTTCAACTCCTTTTGATAAAATCTTTTCTGATTTCTTGCATCCATGTCCTGTGTACATCATCATGGGATACTCATTCTTTAACTTTTGTGCAGAAGTAAGACCAGAGCTTTAAGGAGAAAGAAAAGTCTCTCTGGATATCTGGGTGCAGAAAAAAAAAATAATAAAAAAAAAGTGTGTGTGTGTGGGGGGTAATGCTGACAGGAAAGGAAAGTAGATTTTCCTGAACTCCTCAATCACTCTGATTGATCACTTGGATATAATGAACAGATAAGCCACCTAAAAAAGTTTTGACTGTGTAAGTCCTAAAGGCAGAAATGGCCTGCTTCATTAAATGCAACACAATGCTCTCTGACTAGTGTGTCAAAATAGAAAAGTAATTGCTAGCCTTATTATCTTAAGCTGCATATGCTATGACCTGAAAGTCAGTTAGTAACAAGAACAGTTTCCTTAAAGGGGTGAGCATAATTTCCTGAAAAATTAACATATATCAAGTGAATAAATTATCACCAAAAGACAAATACAATTTATTTTTAAATAATGGATATTTTAAAAGGACTAAGTATAATTTATTGTGTGAGAAGCTGGGTTGATCTACTCTGAGATAAGCTTCTTATTCCTGTCTCAGTGTCTTGTGCCTGAAAAATTTGTTCAGGGACAGTGAATGTATAAAAATGTACCAGATCAATTTATCTAAAAATAATTCAGAATTATGTATAATTTTCTCAATTAAAAGAACATTTATTGTGTATAAAATATACTCATTATAGTTAGACCTTGTTTAAAGTCATGCATCATCTGTAATGTATATATCAGTGCAGTATATGTTTAGAGAGTATTTAAATGACAAATGTTCCCTAAGTTTAATTCCTTCAGTAATAAGGCAAAATCATCTTTACAATCAATTATCTGACATTTTGAAAAAAAAATCATGTTCTAATGAAAAAAACTGTTAGTTTGTGAAATTACTCTCTCTGTGTGTTTAATCTGACTTTCATGTACTGTAACATGACTATATTTCATACATATCTACCATTTGATAACTCCAGAAGCCTGTCAGACTTTTATTATTTTGATTGAATTGGTAAATAGAGCACAAATGGTAAACACTTATAAAGATATTCTTGCAACAGATATTAATAGATGCTTGCCAATTTATGAATCAAAACATTTTCACTTCCTCAATAAGGTTAGAGTAAAAAAGGCAAGAACAAACATCTGACATGGTACACTACTCCAGGCTTTAAGCAGTGTCATGACAATAACTTTAATTAAAGCTGCCATCACTTTGACCCGATTAGACAGAGTAGAGTGGTACTGCTCCTCTTTGCCTACGTTAGGATGGTAAGTTGCTGATGATCCATAATACCTTTTGACAGCCTCCTTAATTATAACCTAGCTGAATGCATTTTCTTAGAGTGGGATTTTTTTTTTAAACAAAGGAAGAGGAAATTGTAGTGAAAGCTGTCAGAATATTTTTGAATATTGCTAATGACTGCATCTAATAACTCAGAAATCTTAACTTTCTTGAGATTTTCCTGTGTTTTTGCAATATGCTAAGCATATTTCCACAGTTGCATGAGAGCATTTGCCTAAGAACATCTGGCTAACCTATATAGGTCAAAGTAATGACCAATTTTTTTCCCCAAGAATACTGTTTCTGGTTAATATTTCTTGATTTGATAAAATGAAAACAAAATGCCACTCCTCTCCAAGTTCATGAGTTTAGACCTCTTGCATTACGCTTTTGACATAGTGGTACCATTATGTATATTCTGTATATTTTGTAATCTGAAACACTTAAACATATGAGGTTTATGCCATGTAGTGTGATTTCCGTTGTGTTAATTTATTGTATATCATTTTCAGGTTAGGTATATTCTACAGAATGTTGCCTCTGGTTCTCATTTTTAATATACACACATTAAACATAATGAGACCATCAAAAGTAGTGTCATACATAATATTTGGGTTATTTTAAACTGCTGATTACATTCCAGGTAAGTATGTATACAAATGCCTTGGTCACAATTTTCTTTCATGGCCAGTGCTTTCTTAACACAGATGATTTAGATGAAGTTGAAAACACTGACAAATCCAAGTTCCAATTCTAAGCTGTCATCCAAAAGATTTAGAAACAATTCTTTCTCTCAATTATGAAAGTATTCTAAACAGCTGAAGGCCATGGAATAAAGCTTTAGTAGTGTTAGTTCATTAACTATGTTTTTATTAACTGTCAATATAAATGATGAGTTAGAATGCTTATCATTTATATGGCTCTTCATGAATCTAGTTTGCCAAGACATTGTTTAAGAGAAGCAAACTAGAAATCAATGAACATATACATAGACTGTTATCGGTATGTCTCTTGTCTGATCATATTGGGTATGAAAATTTTCCTTTATTTTCCAAATTATACTAAAAATATAGAACTGAGCAGCCATTTAGAAATTGCTAAGTGCCTATACTATCTTTGTAGCTTGTCTTGAAGTAGCAGAATACCTGAGAAATTTAATTTAAGGAAAGAAGGATTTATTGTGGCTACAATTTGAGAGTATAGTCCATCACCAGAAAATCTGGTCCCGTTTTTATCCATAGTCAGGAAGTAGAAACAGAGATATTAGAATGAAAAGAATATGTTGTGCAATTAATAACTGTGGCAAAAATAATTCTTCAAGGAGCTTCAAAGTTCTAAAATTTGTAATTTAGTTATAATCCTGTGATAATGAGTTTTGCTGGATCAAATAAGTGAATCTATGGCTAACTAAAAATCTTGGCTAGTTATTTTAACTAATGGCATAGTTGTTGTTGTTGTTGTTGTGGTTGTTGTTGTTATCTTGAAATAAGGTTTCTCTGTTTGCTCTGGCTGAGCTGGAAATCAATCTCTCGACCAAGATGACCTTGAATTCTAAGATACACCTGCCTGTCTCTAGAGTGCTGGAATTAAATATGTGTGCCACAACTGCCTAGCCTAACTAATATCTTTGTAGTTTGCAGAAGTTTAAGGTGCTGGTCCATATTTCTTAGCTCAAAATACAGATTTTAAATTAAACTTTATTTGCCCCAGTACAGGGGAATGCCAGGGCCAAGATGTGGGAGTGGGTGGGTAGGGGAGCAGGATGGGGGATGGGGGAGGGTATGGGGGACTTTTGGGATAACATTTGAAATTTAAATGAAGAAAATATCTAATAAAAATTGAACAAAAAAGGAATACGAATAGTCAGAGATACAGTGGAAGATGGCACCTTTTCTTTGGTGGTGTCAGTCATTGTTCCGCTGCTGTGAACAGAACAAGTTAAATAAGTAAGTAAATAAGTAAGTAAATAA
>LR751347.1:164870-184434 GCA_902729485.2 Mus minutoides
ACTAAACTAAAAACAAAACAACAAACAAAAGAATCAGTAAAAAGCAGGAGTATTTCATTGGACCTCCTTATATTAGGACTAATTGATTTGACACATGTAACTTTTGCAATCATATCACATGAATAAACAGTAATAATTCTAAATGCTAATGAATACTTAAGGTCACTTAGAGAATGAAAATTCTCCCCAAATTTCAAGACAATTTTTTTTTTTAAAAAAAAAGTTTTAAATGAAATTCAAACAATTCCAACAGCAGTTTCCAAGTCAAACATTCAATTAGAGTACAGTCTCAAAGGTTTACTATTTAGACACAGACTGGAGAATGAGAGCAGGCAAATGATAAAGTTCTCTTCTATACTGACATCATTGTAAGAACATGTACTTTTGTCTATATTTAAAAACAGTAAATCATGGAAATTCATGACAAACTTCAGTTGAACCTGAGCTTACTTGTTTTAGGCATCATATGTAATTGTCCTCTGGCTTAAGAACACATAAAATTCAAAGTGTACCTACAACTGTGTGTCCAGAACCAAAGCAGGGTGAAGTTCTATAATATAGCAAGAAAAAAGTGTCTCAAGAAAAACCTCAGATCATATGTATATATGATTTAATTTTTGGTTGTTACATCTTTTTTTTCCAACTTTTATTAGATATTTTCTTCATTTACATTTCAAGTGTTATCCAGAAAGTTCCCTATACCCTCCCCCACTCCCGGCCCTGCTCCCCTACCCACCCACTCCCACATCTTGGCCCTGGCGTTCCCCTGTACTGGGGCATATAAAGTCTGCCTTGAGAAACCTTTTGATGTTGACAAATTTTTGTGGCTGTCATACTGGGTTGTGTGACAACATGTGGGTCAATGACTTCCTGTTTAAGAAGTTAGATCAGGGCTGGACAGATGATTCAGTGAGTAAAATAATTTTTCAACAAAGCACAAGTCCTGAGTTTGAATCCCATGAACCAAGTTGGACATAGAGATAAGAGCACATGAACTGATTACACAATACCAAGTGATGAACCCTGAAAACATACATGTGAGAAATACCATACAGACTGGACATGCTATAGTTAGGAAAATATATGTACTTACCTATACAAACATATATTTAACAAGAATTAATGAAAACAGAGGTCACGATTCTGTCTTATTTAATTACCATATTATAAATATATATTTGAAGAGTTTATTTTAAGATTTCATGTTAATAGGAATGCTGATGAACACTTCTGTTGACACTAGCCTGCTGTGAATTTTCAATAAGGTAAATGCTAATAACAAGTCTAAAAAAATCAGAGTACTTCACAGGAGAAGTGAAGAAGATATTTATCTTACATTTTTGTTTTAAAATGTCTGTTCCTTCTAATTGATAAATCACAATTACAATTTGAGATATACTGTGGTGTTTTGACATGTATGCACCATGTGAAATAATTAAATCAAGATAATTAACATATCACCTTATTTGCGAACCAGATGTTTTCGTTGAAATTTTAATTTACTTTTATTTACTTTAGAATACCTAATGTATTATCATTGGTAATAGTCACCCTTTCTGAAGTGAATCTTGGTCTTATTTCTTGGTTCTTTCTGAAGCTTTGTACAGTTCCTTAGCATGACAGTGTCTCATTTTGTAAGATCTTATAGAACTCTATTGTCTACTTCCATGATGTTTTGAGATAACACATGTAATTAAGAGCACCACATGTATATCTTTCTGTGTAAGACATATTACTTAGAAAAAGATCTTCTTCATGTTCACCAATGAAACAACAATGCACAGATTTATTTCTTCCCAGTTTGGAAGATAATATCATGTTGCCACATCCTTTATGTCAATTTATCCACTCCCTGGTTTCCCTAATACTTCCACTTCTTTCCCTACTTAAGTTTGTCTGACCCCACCTTTCTGCTTTATTACTTTTGTTTTTTGTTTTTGTTTGTTTTTTTTCCTTTCTCCATTAATGAGGCATCCCTACTGAAGAAGCCCTTTTATAGGCTTCTGATTTTGACTTGTGCTCCAAATTAAATACCAAAACAAAATATCTGAACTAGGGTAATATACAAGAAAAAAAGCAAAAACCACATTCACTTTGAGCCTGAGTTGCTCACAGTATTTTATTTTATTTTCCAATACCAAATGGTCACAAGAGTGATTAGAATGCTGCTTTCTTTCCAGCTCACCTTGGAATATCTTAAACTTTTCATTACAGATGCCATTTGTTTCATTGTTTAAAATTGGTCGTAGCTATTTGTGGGGAGGTTGGTAAAGGTGGCTATTTTTAGGGTATTTACTTCCCTGTCCTTTTGTTTTGTTTCTAGTTTGTCATTAATATATTGGATTTTTGTGTGTTAATTTTGTATTCTAACAGCTTAGGGTCTAACTAAGTTGGTTTCGACCATCCATGAAGGTACACATTGATCTTTGGGGGAAATTACAAATGTCACTCACTGAATTCTTCCATCTTATACTGTATCATTTGGTTGTTTTTCTTTATAATCCTTTTAGCTACTGTCTCCTAAGATACCTGGCATAAGGAGAGGCAGGAGTGGACTATTGGTGATCCTTCCCATCATTTTCAAATGGTTTCCTTTCACGGGTGTTACAATGCTAACCTATTGGGTGTTGTAAAGATCAAGAAGAACATCTGAATGATGTGCAGACATGCCACCTAAAGGAGTAAACAGAAATCAGATTATACAAGCTGCAAAGACAGGCATACCTGTGAAATTCTTAGGAATTTGGGGTGGCTGTATCAGAAACACAGTGAATTAATGAGAAAACTTCCAACAGTCTGCACTTGTACATGGTAAAACACTGGTTAGTGTGTTTTAATCAAGGTGTCTGGTGTGTGTGTATGCAAAGATGATTCCAGAATCTATAAGGATATTAAATGAAATATCAAAAACAGGGTGGTCCCTCTTCTGATGAGTTGTGTCTAGGAAAGTCCATGAAACTTGCAACCTATGACATGGACAAAACAATTTGGAATTTAACAGAAAGCTTTCATTCTACTGCTGACTATCATAGTACTGAAAGGATGTGGGAGGACCACTTTGAACAACAGTACTATTATTCCGATGTGGATCTTGGAAGCCACACACACAAACATCATGCCATCAATCAAGCACCTGCTAGAGTTATAGTGACATGATTTTAAGGGTGCAACAACTGTTTGATGATTGAATTTAAGGCTGGTTCCGAAGGAGGGAATGTATACCTGGTACTGTTAGCCCAGTCAAAAGCAAAAGGCTGAGGAGGTTATAGGGTCTCATGGAAACAAATAAAATCAAAACCCAAAACAATTATTTTGCTAAAGGGGCATGATATACCAGTCAAATTTTCCTTTAAATATTTACATTTATGCCAGTATATTATTTCTATGGCCACCCTTTATTAAAGAAACTTCTTGACTGCCTTAAATGTCAAAGTATTGAAAAATATTTGACTATTGTATGATCAGCATTGAATGAAGAGAGTACTGCCTTGTCTTCTCAGGGCTATCACAGAAAAGGGATAGGAAATAGAAGAGAGCGAGAGATAATGTAAGATCCAGAGGAAGAAATAGAGTGTTGAGAATGCTATTCTACAACAGAACTTGCCCATTGCTGATTTGAACCTGAGACAGCTGACTTTGCCTGCATTTGACCTGAATAGTATTGAACCCAGCAATTTTCTGTCATAGAGTAGAAAGGTTCTCATGAGGCCTTGCTGTTCCCATATGATCTGTAAGTTCTCTTGGTAGCTAATAGGTTGAGGGTGAAGGTTCTTCAGTGATATAGATTGTCATAAACTATTCATAAGTTATCCTAATTCAACTCATTAGTTCATCAAAGTGCAGTAGGGAAGAATCATGCACTTGTTTCTATCACTGATTCCCTATCTGAGTTGAATAGATATTTATTTAAATCTTTAAGTATTTTCAAAAAGAGTTCACTCAGCAAAGAGTGTACCCAATTTTATAACAAAATAAAGCAAACAAAACAAAACAATGACAAGTATTTTGGACACAACAAAGTACAGAGGGAACAGGATAGCACGTAAGTGACTTTTACCCTTTTTTTTTTTTTTGGAAGTAGGAGAATCTTTACCAAAAAATCAATATTTGGAAACTATATAGATCTTTGTATCTGAGTGACAGTTGCCAGTAAATACGCAGAACAATGGGCCAGACGAATATAATCATGACAAAAGTAGAGGGAGTTATTTTCTTTTTATACCGGGAATTGTACACAATAAAATTCAGCATGACAGATCAGTAGATGGAATAAGAGTTCCCCAAAGCCTTAACATACTGTCCACACAATACCCAAACACATCTGTCCTAAGTAAAGGATGTCAAGTGGCAGGATTATTTCTAATGTGTGCTTTCTTTGTTTCCAACAATGTCTGCCAGGCTGGAATGTGGGATATACACGATGGAGTCGACACCATCTTTGCCTTTTTAGTTTTTTCCTTCTGGCAAATAAGATTGATTTTTTTTTTTTTAAAGAAAGTCTCAGATTGAATCATCTTTTAATAAATGCACCGTGGATGCTGCTTAAAACTGAAAATGAGTGCTGAAATAGAAAAGGAAGTAGTCTCAGACAGTCACCTAAAAGGCAGGCCTTAGTAAATGTTGAGAAAATATGGGGAAAATGATTAATCTGTATAGTTCCATTATCTTATCACACCATAATATGATCTTTATTAAATGTTCACTGTAGAAGAACTGGGTGGCATGTAAAAGAGACATGTCGATTGGTAAGTATGGTATATAAATGTACTCAATGATTTTTATTGAAATACTGAAGGACAAAATTTTTAATAAAAATATACAAAATGTGTTTTGAAATTGAGATTAATATTCAGACCCATTTCTTTTGTTTATTAAATGTAAATTTGATCCAATATTTGAACTCTAAGTTTTTGACAGTATTTATGAATCAAGGATCATTTGTGTGCAGTAAAAATTTACTGAAAACTTAGTATATATCAAGTTTTGTTCTAGAAACCTCTGATCTCCTGTATCTCTCTGATACAATGCTAGGAAATGGATCTATAAACAGTCATTTATACCTGGGCAGTAAGAACCCACTGAATCATGAAATAGTGCATTGTAGGCTTTGAATTATGAATGATAGCTATGATAAGGAGCAGAAAACACTTGATTTGTTTGAGCATTACAAAACAAGACATACCCTTCATGAGCATCTAAGAATAAAAACTTTGTGAATTATAAATTCAAACTCTTTATTATTGCATGTTGGCTGATCGAATATCTATTCAATGGATGCG
The DNA here is from genome assembly GCA_902729485.2 of Mus minutoides. Classification (NCBI taxonomy): domain Eukaryota; kingdom Metazoa; phylum Chordata; class Mammalia; order Rodentia; family Muridae; genus Mus; species Mus minutoides. The sequence goes on from LR751347.1 coordinate 170,150, forward strand.
TTTCCACAGAAAGAACTCAAAGTCTTTATATTTTATTTAAAATATAACAGCAAATACTCTATACATAGCAAGGGGCATACACAGTATAATTTTAAACAAGGACTAGGTGTTTTGTCAGTATCGATATGTTTTCATATACATTGTATGAAGTACTAAGTTATATTTCAGAAATAAAGCTTGTAATTAGAGAGCTATATCATGGATCTTGAATGAATCGCTTGCGATTCTGTCTCTTTGAACATGAAGTCACTAATGCTTCCATAGGTCCTCTATACATCTCAAATGTGATAATAAATTAGAAATTTCAGAAATTGCCCCAAGGTAAAAATTTTCTGGTATACAGAGGAGTTTGCTTGTGCCAGACCCCTCCCCGTTCAGTAAAGTACTTAAGGCCAAAGACCTGCACAAGTAAGAAATTGCAGAGTACGTGGAGAAGTCACTGTTTAAAATTACCAGTTCATGAGGCCAAGATAAACGCACCACAACATACAAATCTTTATAATAATAAAGAAGTCAGTCAGTAGCTATCTTACAGTAAAAAACAGAATTCTGAACTGTGATATTCACCTGCATGTGTAATGAGGAATAATCTGTTGATAGTTACTAAGTGACAGTTGAGAATAGTTCCTTGCAAGCTGCCTCAGTCATCCCAAATGCAACATCTCTAGTATCAAAAAAATTATTTAGAATTGATAACACACACACACACACACACACACACACACACACACACACACACACACAAGCTTTACTTACTCATGCTTACTATTAAACTCTGAGCTTAAAAATACACCCAAATGTGAGAAATAGAACAGAATGAATTTTGAGTGGCTTTTTTTTTTTTTCCTTCTTGGAAGTCTCCTCTCCAGAAGGCTGTGTTTCCAGGAATGGCCTCACACTGTCAGCTCATCTGGCTTGCCATACTGCCACCTTGTTCCCAGAAGAGCGTCTGTGGATTTGGGAGAGGAGGCATTACTTCTGGGAACAGTGCCCAGAACATGCAAGCTTCTATGTCATTTGAGAAAGTCAGAGCGGGGACAATCAAATCTTCATTTGCTGCAATCTTTTATGCTCAATCATCAGTTCTGGAGGCTAACAGCTGCAATATATAGAGATTCTTATTTATTCCCTTGTCTTAAAAGACTCTCTGTGAAATATAACTATAGTTTTCTCAGTACTTTCTCCTCCATAGCCTGTCCCCACCTCTTCATTCCTTTCCATTCTTCATTCTCAAAAGAATAACACAGATATTAACAATGAGTGAACACACTTCCCAGTTAGGTGATATGGATAAAATGAAAAGGAATTATTATATTTTGATTAAATATCACCTGAAATGATCAGATGGCTTATATATTTTATGGGCATTAAAGTCTGGCTGATATGCAGCAGTTATATGTCTTATGTCATTATATGAATACTCATTTGAGGTCACATTAGAAATCATAACTACACAGCCAGCATATGATGGACTGAGTATTTCTGCTTTAAGGTGCTGGGAAAGTAAAGGGTATCACCGTCACTGGACAATAAGGCCTTAAAAACTGAGTTATACAATTCTGCTTGGTAAGCATAGATGATGGAGAAGCATAAAATTGAAGTGTGGGTTTTCATATCCTGAACTGACATGTATCTTATCTCTCTGGCTTTGGAGACACAAATACACATATATTCTGTTTTTTTTTTTTCTTTATAAGGGCTGTTATAATAAAATGCCATAAATTTGGTTGCTTATGAGCAATAGGTAGTTGTCTCCTGTGGTCCTGGAGGCTGCCAGCTTCATAATGGAGGTGACAGAACACACTGTGTGGTGATGGACACCTTCAGACCTACAGATGAGCTTGCCTTGCCATCTCAGAGCACCTCATATAACTGCAGAGGTACATGGGCACCCTTCAACCCACCCTGTGCTTTATACCTCCTCTGCTTTATACCAATCCAGACACACAGGAAGGCATACATGCATGTATATGCATACTTATATGCATTCCACTGAACCTTTAAATGTGTCCTGATATTATTTTATATCAACAGATTCCATTATTCTCTTCGAAGAAAATTTCAGCTATACTTTCATTGTTAAGACCTTTAAAAAATGAGATTCTATGAATCATTAGAGACTGCCTTTACATTTCAAAGTATTTGACAGAGATATTGGCAGAATTGACGTTATAATGCTTCCTAATCATATCTACTTGTGTCAGTTTTCACATGTCATACCTAAAGGCTCAACCACCATGATAAAATCTCAGGCTAAAGACCTCATTTCCAAATTACTATCCTATTGGGGATTAAGTCTTAGTATAAAAAAATGAGGGCGACATAAATATTCAGAGCAAATCAACGAGGGTATGCATTCATGTGTAGCAAATACATATGAAAAAGATACATATAATATATAAATATATGTGTGTGAACATATATTTTAAAAATCTGCATAGCATTTATTTTATCTTTTGAATTTCCATTGGACCAGTGGTTTAGAAAATGGAATGTTAGAGCATGAAAATAGTATTTATTTGAATATAACAAGAAGGTTCAGAAATGTAACAATGAGATATCCAGGATGGTATCAGGTACATAGTTAATATACTGAATTGGAACTGTTAACTACTGCTACTAATATTATACTGCTTGCTTATTAAAATGTTTTCTAAGACATATATTAATTAATTGTCTTTAGTTTTGTTAGCATTCTTAAGATAATTGTAAATCAAATATTGAAAATATTATGAAAAAAATAAAATTAACAGTCACTAAATTACAAACAATGGACTTATTTGAAGCTTTTGTTTTAGAGCTGCTTCCTAATTCTAATCACACACACACACACACACACACACACACACACACACACACACACTCACTCTCTCACACACACACATACAGAGAGAAAGAGAGAGAGAGAGAGAGAGAGAGAGAATGTTAATATTATTTTAAGTACTGTTATAAAATTTTCAGATCATAAAAAAGACTGGAATGATATGGGGACCTTCAAAAAATTGTTAGCATTATAGTACAAATCTTACTTGCAAAGATTATAGTTTTTGGAGTAATTATGAATAAACTTATCAAACTTGTTGGTAAAAATTATTAAAGAATAAACAGGGACAATACCAGCAAAAAACTCGTAAAACACTTCTGCTACACACCATAGCTCATTGCACATTTGCAGAATTAATAAAACCATAAACTCATGAATATTATCAACTCCCATACATTCTATTCTATTAAGTATGAGTTAGTCAATCCTCTCATGTTGTGATCGCACTCTTTGGTGTTGTTACATGGGAGTTGAACGCTGAGCCCAGGGAGACCTTTTGCTCTGCCAGCATTTGCCAAGTGCTACAGCTGGAGGAGAGATTTAAAATCTTACTAATAAGTTCATGACATCCTCTGGAAGTGATTTATTGGGATAACCACAAAGGACATTGAAGTCACAGTGGGTGCAAAATAGGACTTGTTTCACATAAAAACTGTGTGACAGGAAATAATGCTCAATGCCCTCCACCCACTCTCCTCTGCTTTATACCAATCCAGACACACAGGAAGGCATACATGCATGTATATGCATACTTATATGCATTCCACTGAACCTTTAAATGTTTCCTGATATTATTTTATATCAACAGATTCCATTATTCTCTTCGAAGAAAATTTCAGCTATACTTTCATTGTTAAGACCTTTAAAATACGAGATTCTATGAATCATTAGAGACCGCCTTTACATTTCAAAGTATTTGACAGAGATATTGGCAGAATTGACGTTATAATGCTTCCTAATCATATCTACTTGTGTCAGTTTTCACATGTCAGTAAGAGTGCCTCATGAAAAAATGGAAATATCAGCTGTCAATTTTCTCTGCAATATGTTAGATTATTTTGTCTCTGAAAGGCTTAGTAATTGATAACTATTATTATATGAACATGATGAACATATTTAGACACGAACAAGATATCATGAAAGAGTAACAAAAGTGAAAGGCCTGTACAAACAAATTTCCTAAACTAGACATCATTCTAATATTTAAAAAGCAATGTTTTGTTTCCTGTAATTGACAAATGACTATATATTCCAAGCCATGCAATTCAGAGATCCTGTTGCAAGGATTTTTAGAAAGAAAATTTTGCTATTGAAACTAAAATTTACAGTTGAAATTAATTTACCTTTCTAATAATAAATTCTCCATATTAATTCATACTATAAAACCCAAAAAGACATTTTCTAACTCCAAAATACAGTCACTTCTCAGTATGTATAGAAATCAGTTTAGAGTGTTATCTAGAATATCCAAATCTGTGGGTTTTTGTGCCTTTTATATAATACACATGCTATTTGTGTTTAATATTCTCACATGCTCCCTGCCTATATACTATAGAGACTTATAACACAATAAAAAATAAATAAATCATTGCTATACTGTATTGCTTAAGATATAATTACAAAGAAAGACATTCTATAGCTATTTAATGAGACTTAAATTGCTTCATTTCAGGGATTTCATTAGTTGAATAAAATTCTCAGATACACAGTGCTGGGATTCACAGAAATTTTGAGAAGACAACTGTCAAATGACCATAGAGGACAGCCTACTACTGCAAGTTTCCTACACCAATACAATTTGTTTTCAAATGACTTAACCTTATCTGCACAGGTAGGTGCAGACTACACCTTTCACCAGAGAAGCACATTTTTTCAGCAGTAGACTACTGTAGAAAGCCAATTATTGAAAACTGACCATAGCCTGCCCAGCCCCACAGATGTAACACATCTATAATTTATCTCCTACACCCCCAGGTCAGGGAATACTATGGAATGTAGGGCAGAAAGTTGGTGAAAGTCAGACCACAAGGAAGTCTGCTGTGAGATTATACTTTTTTTTATATTTTTATTAGATATTTTCTTCATTTACATTTCAAATGCTATCCCAAAAGTTCCCCCAGCCCTGTTCCCCTACCCACTCACTCCCACTTCTTGGCTCTGGCATTCCCCTGTACTGGAGCATATAAAGTTTGCTAGACCAAGAGGCCTCTCTTCCCAATGATGGCTGACTAGGCCATCTTCTGCTACATATGCAGCTAGAGACACAAGTTCTGGGGGTACTGATTAGTTCATACTGTTGTTCCACCTATAGGGTTGCAGACCCCTTTAGCTCAGATTAATTGAGGCTGCATTGCATAATAAAGGAAAATTCACTAATCTTGATATAAATGCGTTCACATAGCACACTACAAGTTATAGTCACATAGAGAGATTTATCTACTCTCTGTCAAGAGTCAGGTTCAGATTGTACTTAGAAGTCAACACTAGCTGTAGAGCTTAAGTATTTGCTGAAAGATTGCGATGTTTGATGTTGCTACTAGCTGTTTTTCCTGTCAAGAATAACTGGCAAGTGATAGCTAAAACTGATGTTTGAAATGAAAAGGAATGAAATACTGCGATCTTTAGAGAGATCTGACAATTTTCCTTTCATCTGGAATGGCTCTGTGAAATTACAATACTTCCAAAGTATCCTTGGCTTTTGGAAAAGTAGCTGCTATTGTCAAGTTATGCCCCCAAAACAAAGGTCTGTTTTATTTCCTATTCTCTTTCAATATCAAATATAGCGTGGTGGCAGGAAGCACAGCAGTTAGCAATTATTTCTCAATGAACAGATCCTGTTTTTGGTACATAAAAATACATTGGTGATGACGTTTTCTTTTCTGCTTTTAGAAATACATTGTGACTTAGCAAAAAAATTATTCTTTGGGCTCAGAAACTTTCAATTGAAGAAACTCTAACACTAACTACTGAGAAGATCACATTTACAATATATCAATATGTAATATCTGAAGGATTAATTACACATGGGACTGACATATTTCACACAATACTTTTGCTGTCAAAGAAGTAGACGTACCATAATATCTGAAATTCAAATCAGCCAAAGACACAGATATTTCTGGAAGCATCTGTAAAGTAATAATTTCTAGAAAAATGCCACATATTGATATAAATAATTTTGTGATTAATATAGAATCCAGGAAGAAGTTAAGAACAGAAGCACCACACGACAATAAAAAAAGTGCAAAGGTGCTTGTAGAACTCAGATCTGTTAACATATAACAATATGGTATGACATTTCTTCACCTCCATTTGAACTAATATGCTTTGCTAATAGAATAACTAATACTGGGAAGCTAGTGTAATGGCAGCTGACAGCAGCAGCATGTCCATATTTGCAGAAGCAATGAGTCAAAAGCCTATGGCCCTCTGACTTTAGCTGTACCATCTCCATGTTAGTGTATTTGAACATACTGAATATCATTTTAAGAAAGATTTCAGCAGAAAAACTTATTTTTAACACTCTCTAAAGTTTATTTTTAATATAGAACAAAAACAACATATGAATTCTATCAAAATGGCTGATAGATATATTTTTGTATAATAGAACTTTAAATATTTTTGTTCACATGGTCAAACCAGTTTTCACATGGGAAAATATTATTTGCTTTCACCCAACATCCCAGATTTCTGGCGATCTTGCAAATCCTAGTCCTACTAGTGTGACATGAAGGAGCTTTGGGGTGGGCTCATTCGAAAAGCTAGACAGATGAGCTCTCCTTTCTTTCTTTCTTTCTTTCTTTCTTTCTTTCTTTCTTTCTTTCTTTCTTTCTTTCTTTCTGTAGATATTTGAATATGGATTTAAGTCAGAATTTACATGCATAAAAATATTGAATTGCAAGGCTACTTATACCATGGAATTTTATTACTACAGTTGAAAGATGTTTGTGGTGTTTTCAATCACTTGGATCTATCAATCATCTATCTACCTATGTATCTATCTATCGATGTATCTATTTATCTATGTATCTAAGTATCCATGTATCTATGTATCTATCTATGTATCTATCTATGTATCTATGTATCTATCTATGTATCTATGTATGTATGTTTGTATCTATCTATCTATCTATCTATCTATCTATCTATCTATCTATCTATCTCTACCTAACCATCCATCACCTACTTATCTATCTTTATCTTCTTGAAGATTAGCAAGGAGAATGGGAAGCTTTTCCAATTTAGAATATATTCCCTCTCCTGGGAGACAGAATAGTAAAGACTCCATGAGCATGCCTCTTTTGAATTTCTTTCATGAATATTTTGAACCTTGCTATGGAAAGAAAAGCACATGCATAGTGCTTTGACTGTCTTTTTTTTTCTTTCTTTTTCTTTTTTTTTTTCAATTTCAGACTACCAATTTGAATTACACATGTTGAGCTTGCAAGCATTGGCCTCTTGCCTCAGGGAAACCATTGTTAGAAGATAATTTAAAACATTGACTCTAAACAGTCATGGGTTCTTTGGATAGAAGACATTTTATACATCAAAATGTGGTCGTTTTGATGTTTAGAGTAAAATAGCAATAATTCTAAGATAAAGCTTTCTTAAAATGATGCTTAGATTTGACTGAAGAAAAGCCATTTGCAGTGTCTGATCGATATGGAGCAAATAGATTGTTTCCTTTTTTCATTTTTATTGTGTACTTGTTAATCTATTTCCAAAGGTATTATGCTAATTATAATACCACTCTTCACATTCAGAATCTAAATTGCACATTTTCAAGTTTTCCTTTTTTTTCTAAATTGTAATCTGTTAATTACTTGTTTAATGGAGTGTGTAATTACCTACTTTAAGTTAGGAAACTGTTTCCATTTCAAAGAGAGAAACCTATTTTAGAAATGAAAGAATATAAATGTAATCCTTCCCGATACAGAATATAATTCTTTACTTCCCTTAATGGTTCTAAATGAGGAAATGAGATTGAAAAACAACTCTTCCCCCCCCCCCACTTTATGTCTTTGTGTACACCACACAAAACATACGTGAAATTTCTAGCAAAGATAACAGGTTTCATTTAGCAACACATTTTCAGTGTAATGTTACACTCCATTCATGCCTTTCAAACAACTAATCTCTAGGGTAAGTATAGGACTCAGCTATTAATTAGATGTATTATAAATATATTTTTCCAAATATCTACCTGGATCACAAAACAATTATAGAGAAGATGAAGTGAAGGACGATCTAAAAGGTGTATAACAGTTTATGAGATACAATGAGTAATAAATAATTAATTGAGATATACATTTACATGTTTGGTTTGGTTTAAAATGATGTTACAATTATATTAAAATGACAAATATAAGGTATAACCAGGATGTTTTTTGTGCCAAATAAGAACAAAGATGTTTAGACAGAAAGTGCAATTGATGATTGCTACACAATCAAGGACCTGTAAAGGCTTTTGCCACTTCATTTTCATCAAACTGTTACATGAAAATATTGAGAATCTTAAACATTTTGACACATGAAAGAGATGGTATACATTGATAATATTCTGAGGATGACTATTTTTATGTGTGTTATATGGAAATAAGATTTGGAAATCAATGTGAAAAGTTTTCAATTTGTAATTCTACATGTTGGAATAGAAGAAATGATATTGTAGGGTTCTTCCTGCTCCTAAAAATTATTGAGTTTCTGAGAGTGAGTCACTGTGACCCTGTCAAGGTGGAGTGATAGAATCCAAAACAACAAGAGCAACAACAACAACAAAACTGTAAATTTAGAATCAAACTTTCTATTCTTTTCGTAAAAGAATTATAACGGACAAATATTACTACAGGTAATTCTTTCAATTCTCTAGTTATAAATAAACAGCTTAAAGGAATTTGAAAGTGTTTACTGTAGAAAAATGGAGGAATCTTACTAGGAACAAAGGGATTTGGCACATTTTCTTATTGCTGTTTTCTTCTCTAAAGCTCTACAGTAGCCTCCACAGATTATCAGCATGGTGTAAACAAGACTGTTCGAAGCCACACAGGAAACAAGTATGTTCCCATTCCTAGAAGATAAGTATTAACCCGAGAATCTCATGATTCCCTAAAAAAAAAAAAATCTGGAGCACGTATATAGAATAAAGATAGCCTTGGGGTCACCAAAATGTGTTGGTGCCACCCTAAGAAAAGCACATTGAGCACTTCCTCTTGAATTAATTTGACCAAGAGTGAGCTCATGTTTGAATTTTCAAATTCTCTCTCTGATCTTCCTTCTGTACCTAGTTCCTAGATTCTGGTTTCTCTGTAGTCTTTCTGTTGTGAGTGTTTCATCTCTCCTTATTGCCTGTGTCGATCCCTGTCCTTGTTTAGTGTCTAACTGTCCCTAACAAATGGCTATGCTTTGTATTTATTGATCATAGAAAACATCAACATAAAGAAGGGATGAAGAACACTTTGCTAAAATATTTAACACTATTATTGGACTAACTCATTTACTCCAACTAGTCTCACATGACCTCAAACTCTCATTAGTGCAAAATACCAATATCAAGCAATATATGTATGTTATTTCTAACACTATAGTGAGTAGTTATTGTAGCAAGTCCCTTTTAATCTATTTGCATTTTTCAACGAATGAATATCACAATTCACACACATACCCATATTCATTGCTTTTTGACTAAGGGGTATGGGATAATACATAACATAAGATCAACATTATGCATTAGCTTAAGTTGTAAGGGTGATTACATGTGAAATCCAATCCAGGTAAGGTTGGTTGTTGTAATGCTCTACTATAGGCAAGTTACTGAGTACCCAGCGATACCAGTCCTGCACATATACCCAGAAGATACTCCAAAATGTAATAAGGACACATGCTCTACTATATTAACAGAATTCTTATTTATAATAGGCAGAAGCTGGAAAGAAACCAGATGTCCCTCAACAGAGGAATGGATACAGAAAATGTGGTACATTTACACAATGGAATACTACTCAGCTATTAAAAACAAAGAATTCATGAAATTCTTAGGCAAATGGAAGTAACTAGAAATATCATCCTGAGTGAGGTAACACAATCACAAAAGAACACACATGGTATACACTCACTGATAAATGGATATTAGTCCAGAAGTTTGAATATCCAAGATACAATTCACAGGCCAAATAAGCTCAAGAAGAAGGAAGACCAAAGTATGGATAATTCAGTCCTTCTTAGAAGAGGGAATAAAATACCCATGGGGGGAGATACAGAGACAAAGAGTGGAGCAGAGACTGAGGGAAGAGCATCCATAGGCTGCCCCACCTGGGGACCCATTCCATATATAGTAACCAAACACAGACACAATTGTTAATGCCAACAAGTGCAACAATTGTCCTGGGACTATATCGACAGAGGACTCTCAGAGACGGTCACGGACTGTTTATGTCTCTACTACGAGAGTCGGTTGGTAACCTGACTCGTGTCCCAGGGGTTACCTCCTCGATCTCGTTCCTGTCTTCCTCGACTTCCTCGAACGTCGGGGTATCCACCTTTTGGTTATACTTGGTTGATAATGGGATTCTTTTCCCAAGCACTAAACCACCAACCAAAGAGTACACATGGAGGGACTCATGGGTCCAGCTGCATATGTAACAGAGGATGGCCTTGTTGGACATCAATGGGAGGAGAGGCCCTTGATCCTGAGAAGGTTTGATGCCTCAGTGTAAGGGAATTCCAGGACAGAAAAGCAATAATGGGTTGGTTGGTGAGCAGGGGGAGGGTGAGTGAGATGGGGCTTTCAAGGGGAAATCAGGAAAGGGATAATATTTGAAATGTAAATAAAGACAATACCTAAAACAAAACAAAACTAAAAACAAGTTGACTACACAGCAGGACATCAGGATGTCAGACTCTTGCAAGTGACCCCAAGGAGGTCACTGGGCTTTTAAAGTTTCAACTAAAGTTTCAATCTTAGAGTATAAGAGATATTTTCACAAAAAATATGTCACTGCAACTCTCCTAAACTTGTCCTTACTTGAACTGAGTTGCCATTTATCCAACAGGAAAGGCCTTTTTATTGTAGTACTATGCTGCAATATTAAGAGATGGCTGTTGATTTTTCAAGAGTTTACCACAGGCAATAAACAACTGTCACCATTAACAATGAATTAACTAAGAATTTGAACAGTCAAATTTAGAGAATAAGATTTCTATGAGACTTTTAAAAACTCTGTTCCCCTGGATACAGAAATATACAGATTCATAGGGTTCTTCTTATAATAAAATACACTGGCAAACTCAGACTCACGATAGGGATTTGGGAGACATGGAGTAAAAGTAAAAGTTAGGGTACAGTTATCAAGTATAAACTCTTCTATTGAAGGCATCTGATAATATTCACAATGAATCTTTCAGGGCTAGGGATATGGCTCAACTGGTAAGGTTACTACGGTACATGCATGGAGTTCTCAGCATAGGTGAACAGTTGCAAGTCTAGGCATGATCAACTGTATCACTAATCCTAACACCATAGTTCTGTGAAGCAAAGACAAGACAATCTCTGGAGCTTTATGGACAGCAAATGTAATCTATGAATGAATGCTTGGGTCTGTTATTGTATCCCAAAGTAATGTAGATGATGATCAAGCCAATATTGCTTCTGGCGTTCACACACTTGTACACATGTGCATTCATGCTCCCTCCTTTCACAATATTGTATATATAAACTACCAACCCATTCTCTCTCTCTCTCCCTCTCTGTCTCTCTCTCTCCATATATATATATATATATATATATATATATATATATATATATATATTTGTGTGTGTGACACAATGAAATTATTCCCCAAATACTTTCAATAGTTCCTAAAGAAACATGTAAATATATAAAATGAAAGTTTTTGAAAATGGATAGGATAACAAAATAGGGATTATATTTGTTGCAAACAAGAATACAGACTTTTTACCACTGTACTGGCTAGTTTTGTGTCAACTTGACACAGGCTGGAGTTATCACAGAGAAAGGAGCTTCAGTTGGGGAAATGCCTCCACAAGATCCAGCTGTAAGGCATTTTCTCAATTAGTGATCAAGGGGGGAGTTCCCTTTGTGGGTGGGACCATCTCTGGGCTGGTAGTCTTGGTTCTATAAGAGAGCAGGCTGAGCAAGTCAGGGGAAGTAAGCCAGTAAGTAACATCCCTCCATGGCCTCTGCATCAGCTCCTGCTTTCTGACCTGCTTCTGTTCCAGTCCTGCATCCTTTGGTGATCAATAGCAATGTGTAATGTGTAAACCGAATAAACCCTTTCCTCCCAAACTGCTCCTTGGTCATGATGTTTGTGCAAGAATAGAAACCCTGACCAAGAGAACCACCTCCTTCAGTGATAACGACATTGGCCTGGCACTTGTGAACATCCTTACAAATTAAGTGCATAAAAGATTTAGTATTAAAAGGCTGAGAGCCGAAGGTTGAAAATGTTTGAGATTTGACTGAAAAAACTAGATTTCTAATTCAAGAGGACAAAATTTCCTAAGTTTCCCAGTTGTAAGGTATACACAAATAAAATAATATTCATCCTTTATAGGATAGTGAGTCAATGTACAAAGATCAATATGAAAATGAAGCTATATTTCACATCAATGAACAACACAGAACTTTAATTGAAGTAATTAACTTCATAGAAGTATCAAAATGATAATTTTTAAGCCAGAAAAACTAGGCATTTTAATATATTGTAAAAGTCAGGATATCCATTTTTATATCAGAGCAGGTTTACAATCTAATTCATATATATGATTAATGCTAAACTACCAGATGATGTCTGCAAAAACATAAAACCTTACCAATGATTTCAAAATTCAAATGGAACTGGGAGTAATTCATAATACCAAAAATAGGCTTAAAACTAGGAGCAGTGTCTAATCTTAAAATTTACTACAAAGCCACAAACACTGTTTCATGTAGTAAACAGGCAGGATAAGCAAAATTATGCTGTAAAAATCAAGAATCGAGGAATAGTTTCATTTATGCAACACAGCACTAAAAACCTAACGATTCCACATGACTCTTCCACACTGTTGAAAAGGTATATCATCCTCACCATCACCTGTATGAGATTACACAGGTAATGTACTGTGATTTATGTTGCTTATCCATGGACTTCATGAGAAAGTTACTAGATTACCAGATTATTGTTTACTTCAGTCCTTTAGGATATCTATTTGCATTTTCCATTTGCTATTAAGATATGGTTTGATGATATTTTAAAATTGGAATTTATCATTTTGATTGGTGACTACCTATTTTGTGCAGATGTAAAAAATACAAATTAAGGCAGATTTTCTTTTTAAAATTTTTTTATTAGATATTTTCTTCATTTACAATTCCTAGTTTCCTCTCCGAAAGATCCCTATACCCTCCCTCCTGCTCTGCTCTCCAACCCACCCATTCCTGCTTCCTGGCCCTGGCGTTTCCCTGTATGGGGGCATACAATCTTTGCAGGACCAAGGTCCTCTCCTCCCATTGATGGCCAACTAGGCCATCCTCTGCTAGACATGCAACTAGAGAGAAGCACCTGAAAAAATGTTCAACATCCTTAATCATCAGGGAAAAGCAAATGAAAACGAACCTGCGATTCCACTTCACACCAGTCAGAAAGGCAGATTTTCATGTGCAATATTTTTTGAGATAAAATCATATCTTGTGATTTCAAAATTACATTAAAATACATAAAAATCGAAATCATTTTGATTAATAATTAATAGTCAAAAGTCTTTACTAGAAAGTCTATTTTAGCTTACTGATTTTTTTTACATAAAGCTAATCATAACTTTTGTTCTACATATTCCTATGTAGTTGAATAGTTGTGAGGAGTGTTTTAACTCCTTTAGAATATGACCTACTTTCCACATTGTGGTTGAGTTAGGACGGATTATGAGGCTTAGATGTATCCTGTATTAAATAAACTATTCCACTGATAACTGTTTTGATAGCATTTTTATCGTCCATTCGAGCTACTTACCCATTTTGTGTCTTCTTTCACAAGTAATTTCCTTTTATGATACTGCTTTACATTATTTCTTTTGTCTCGTTGCCTTATATAGAAAGGCATTTTGAAAATAACAAGAAAAATGTATTTTTTTCCTGAAAGTTTACAATGCACATATTCCTTTTTATTTATTTCCTATTTATTTTTATTTAAAAATGAAAAGACACATAGACGTTTCTTGGGGTCTTTCTATGCTTTAGTTGTTCCTCCCTATCTTCCACTCACCCCTCCCCCCCCCTTCCTCACAGTTTTCACTGTCTGCATCTCCTCTGTCACTGTCTACTTTCATACTAAGGGCCTTCTGCAGTCCTCCCTGGGCCTTTCCTAACAGCCACATTTCCATTATCGTGAGCCCTTCTGAGATTTTCTTGCCTCTGCCAACACTCATCTCACATAAATACTTATTTATAAATGTTAGAAACTAGAGT